>CM030186.1:17355199-17462699 GCA_017639675.1 Aplochiton taeniatus
ATAGTTGATAAGAGAGAGTTGCTACCTTAATGTCCAGTGTTGGATCGATTCCCCCGGGATAGCTGAGATAATAAACTCTGACCTCTGGACGCTGGGATCAATCCCGTGGAGTTCCTTGGCCTCTTTATCGATCCTTCCCTGCGCTGCTACATTTACATGTTGATTGTCTACAGATTGTAAGTCAGACGCCAATGTTCTTTTGCTAGCCGGGGGTGGCTCCTGTCGGCGTGATCACAGACAGTCCGTCCACTCTCCTTCAAAGTCTGATTCGTTCGATACCCTCTCAACGGCACCAAGGCGTGTGGTGGCTAATTATCAGGAGCGGTTCTACGCAAAATGAATTGTGTGCATTGCCTCTGTGGGTGTGCCTCATCAGACGGGGGGGGGGGGGGCGGGGGGGGGGGGGGGGGGGGGGGGGGGGGGCGGCGTTGTGGTGCAGGGCCGTTTCTAGCTTTTGGGGGTGCTATGGGAAATGTTGTTTCGGGGGGCCTATTTTGTCCTATAGAAGAATTCCAAACCCTCTGAGTCTAAGGTGGTCCAGGGGCATGGATTTAACATTCAAATGCGTCAATCTAGTGCACTTTAAGATTTCTGTGGAAACTCTTTTTTTCACTCAGCACAAAAGGGTGGTGGTTTACCAAACTGACCGGTCATATTCATTTCTGGAGAAAAAAATACTAAAATGACAGCTTGGGGGCCCCTGGTTGCTTCGGGGGCCCTAAGCCATCGCATAGTCCGCATATAGCAAGAAACGGCTCTGTGTGGTGGGAGAAAGGAGAAAGGAGAGAACAGGTCTGCTGGGGATGTGGTCTTCAGCAGAAAGGAGAGAACAGGTCTGCTGGGGATGAGCGATAAAGCTGGAGTGAAATAAATGATCGTTAGTTTCTGACTTCCTGCTCCTAAAGGCCTCTTAGGATGGAGGAGGAGGAGGAGGGTGGGTAGAGGAGGAGGAGGAAGAGGAGGAGGAGGAGGGTGGGTGGAGGAGGAGGAGGAAGAGGAGGAGGAGGAGGGTGGGTGGAGGAGGAGGAGGAAGAGGAGGAGGGTGGGGGGAGGAGGACTGAGGAAGAGGTGGGAGGGGGGATGTGTGGTGAAGTAAGCGAGCTCCCAGTACACTACCCCCCCCCCCCCTCCTCCTCCTCCTCCTCCTCCTCCTCCTCCTCTTCACACCCCAGCTGTGTGGCTGCCGTCATCCGTGAGCCGGCAGGAACACACTGTTCCGTCTCAGTCATCCTGGATGACGGAGTGATGGGACCGCTACTCTCCAGAGGTTGCTGCCCTCCTTCCCCATGCGGTGTCCAGCTGGGGGGGGCTGAAGGACAGCTGGGGGGTGGGGCGGGGGCAGTGGGAATACAAAGCAACCGAGGAATAAGAAAAAGAAGCAACTGAGTAGGAGGAAGACTAGGCAATGAGATCTTTTTTTAATAAATAACTGACTGACAGCTCAACAGTCTGTTTCATAATATCCAGAAAGCATGTTTGTTCTCTTGTCCAGAGGAGGGGATGCACACTCACCATGAACTGATTTAGGACCCACCGCCCCTCTCCAAGAGAAGGACCGTGAAAGAGTTCTCACTGGTGTAACTATCTGACTGCCTCTGGAACGTCTTCTAGCCACGTGTGAGCGGACAGCGAGGGGCTTCATGGACCCACGCTAGTGGGTTATTTTTTATTTATTTTACTTCTTACCACTGCAGACAGGAACAATGGATCACAGAGACTGTGATCACAGTGACTTTTCTGGAATTGACTGACGGAAATGTGAGATCCAAAACAATATCCCCCTGGATACTCACCTCACTCCTTAGAGAACCCTATCCCACAAGATAACCCCATCTGCTCTCCCTGCAAATGTAAACACACACACACACGCACACACACACACACACACAGACACACACACACCAACACTATCCTTCCTACTCTGTGGCTGGCTATTTCCTTCACGTGTGGCAGCCAGAGACCCATTAAAGCAGGCAGACATACCCGAGGTGCAGCTCCCTGTTGGCCTGCAGGGTTTCTGGGAAAGAGGAGGGCCTCTGGTTCTGTGCTCTGCTCTGACACGCTGGCCTGGGTGTCAGTTGGAGCGGCCAATCTCTACCTACCTCTCTCTTTAAACTGTCCATTAATAATCAATAAGGATCTCTGATTCAGCCCCACTAAGGAGTTAAGGGATCAGATGTTGCAGGTGTGCGTGTGTGTGTGTGTGTGTGTGTGTGTGTGTATGTGTGTGTGGGGGGGTGGTTGGTAGTTTCTTTCAAACGGGCATCAATATCAAAAGAACAATTATCAACACATGCCTCCTCCTACTGCTGGCATGTCTTCATTGTATTAAAGGTTACTTGTTTTGCAAGTAGCAGCACCATATCACCATATCATATATAGGAGGATTATATTTTTTTATCTATACAAAATGACTTTGAAATGTGGTTATGGAGACCAAAGGATGTCCATCCTAACATAATACAAATGTGAGCCCTCATTACAGATAGTGTGTCCCTGCTTTTACCATCCAGAACAAAGTAGCCTGAACGAACACATCCTTTTCTGTTTTCAATATCATTTTCCATTCAAGTCAATCGGGGGAAGCAGTCCCAGGTGGCCCTGTGGCCTGCTGACTACCTCCGATGCTGCCCTGTTGCCTTGGGTCTCCAGGCACCTGACCCAGTACAACCTCTGCAAACAGCCCTCCTCCTCCTCCTCCTCTTCCTCCTCCTCCTCCTCCTCCTCCTTGATGTCTCTCATGTGGACATGACAAACACTCTTGCAGGGGAAAACACAATGAACACCATGTACCCTCTTAAGAGTTTGAAAACAAACCCGCTAGCTGTCCGCCGCGACAGGTCAGGTTATCTCTGGAAATACCAACAAATAGTGTGTTGTCCGTGATCTGGACGTTTCACAGGTAGCCTTGCATTCGTTTGTCCAACGTCCAGTTTGATATCCCGCGATAACACCGCCATGGAAAGAGAGGGGGGCTCTGCTTGAATACGTGACGGCAGGCAGAGAGTAGACGTGAAGGTAGGACTGCCATTGGTCAAGACAGCCGTCGTGCTGGTGGGAAATTCACTGCCAGTTATCGAATGGCGCTAGCGTAGGTTAGGGTTAGGGTTAGCGTGGGTCCATGAAGCCCCTCCCTGTCCGCTCACACGTGGCTAGAAGACGTTCCAGAGGCAGTCAGATAGTTAGGGTTAGGGTTAGGGTTAGGCTTAGGGTTAGGGTGGGTCCAAACCCTAGAAGACGTTCCAGAGGCAGTCAGATAGTTATACCAGTGAGAACTCTTTCACGGTCCTTCTCTTGGAGAGGGGCGGTGGGTCCTAAATCAGTTCATGGTGAGTGTGCATCCCCTCCTCTGGACAAGAGAACAAACATGCTTTCTGGATATTATGAAACAGACTGTTGAGCTGTCAGTCAGTTATTTATTAAAAAAAGATCTCATTGCCTAGTCTTCCTCCTACTCAGTTGCTTCTTTTTCTTATTCCTCGGTTGCTTTGTATTCCCACTGCCCCCCACCCACCCCCCAGCTGTCCTTCAGCCCCCCCCCAGCTGGACACCGCATGGGGAAGGAGGGCAGCAACCTCTGGAGAGTAGCGGTCCCATCACTCCGTCATCCAGGATGACTGAGACGGAACAGTGTGTTCCTGCCGGCTCACGGATGACGGCAGCCACACAGCTGGGGTGTGAAGAGGAGGAGGAGGAGGAGGAGGAGGAGGGGGGGGGGGGGGGGTAGTGTACTGGGAGCTCGCTTACTTCACCACACATCCCCCCTCCCCCTCCCCACCTCCTCCTCCTCCATCCACCCCCCCTCCTCCCCCTCCTCCTCCTCCCCCTCCCCACCTCCTCCTCCTCCATCCACCCCCCCTCCTCCTCCTCCTCCTCCTCCTCCCCCTCCTCCTCCTCCTCCATCCACCCCCCCTCCTCCCCCTCCTCCTCCTCCTCCTCCTCCTCCTCCTCCTCCTCCTCCATCCACCCCCCCTCCTCCCCCTCCTCCTCCTCCTCCTCCTCCTCCTCCTCCATCCACCCCCCCTCCTCCTCCTCCTCCTCCTCCTCCATCCACCCCCCCTCCTCCTCCTCCTCCTCCCCCTCCTCCTCCTCCTCCTCCTCCTCCTCCTCCTCCTCCCCCCTCCTCCTCCTCCTCCTCCTCCTCCTCCCCCTCCTCCTCCTCCTCCTCCATCCACCCCCCCTCCTCCTCCTCCTCCTTCTCCTCCTCCTCCCCCTCCTCCTCCTCCTCCTCCTCCCCCTTCTCCTCCTCCCCCTCCTCCTCCTCCTCCATCCACCCCCCCTCCTCCTCCTCCTCCTCCATCCACCCCCCCTCCTCCTCCTCCTCCTCCTCCTCCTCCTCCTCCCCCTCCTCCTCCTCCTCCTCCTCCTCCATCCACCCCCTCTCCTGTGTTTAGTGGCAGCATTTTGATTCATCGGCCATGTAAACGTGTCTTTCCGTTGGGCATTGTCTTCTCACAGGGACATAGACAGTGTCAATGACCTGACTGTGTTTTAATGTCCATCTTTTGTCTGTCTGTGTGTCTAATTACCTGTCTGCCGCCTATTGTTTTGCTACTGTCTGACACAACCTAATGAAAGTGATCCATCAACATAAACCAGCCCATAGGAAAGCAAAATCCCAAAATGAGATCTCATTAGTATCTCATTTATTTCTCCAGGACACAAATGAGACAAGTATGAGATGTAGATGAGACTTTAAGCTTTGTCTCTTCTCTGAAATCCCTTCAGGAGAAAAAGTGACATATAATCTTACAATTTGTCTTGAACTGAGCAGAATAGGAGATCTTAGAATTGTTTCAATTGCATCTCAAAGTATATACGACAAGTATTGTTCTCAAATTATTTTCTCAATCAAAGCCGCGATTCGACCGCAGGAACTTTCCCCAGGAACTAGGAACCTTAAGAGGAACTCAATGCATTTCGACCGCAGGGACCAGGGTCTACATTTTTGTTCCAGGGACATTATTCCACCCCCAGAAAGTCCATACTAGAGAGGTAGTACTTTTCAAAAGTACAGGCACTTTGCGGGTCGTTACACTGCAGTGGAAACGCAGACAACAAGGGGCTGAAGGAACCTTTTAGTTCCTGGAAAAGTAGTTCCAGGGAAGTTCCAAAATGTAAGTCTCAAAATCGAGTTCTCATTTACTTCCCCCCTTTTGCTCCTAAGATGCCTTTAGGAGCAGGAAGTCAGAAACTAACGATAATTTATTTCACTACAGCTTTATCGCTCATCCCCAGCAGACCTGTTCTTTCCTTTCTGCTGAAGACCACATTCCCAGCAGACCTGTTCTCTCCTTTCTCCTTTCTCCCACCACACAGAGCTGTTTCTTGCTATATGCGGACTATGCGATGGCATAGGGCCCCCGAAGCAACCAGGGCCCCCCAAGCTGTCATTTTAGTATTTTTTTCTCCAGAAATGAATATGACCGGTCAGTTTGGTAAACCACCATCCTTTTGTGCTGAGTGAAAAAAAGAGTTTCCACAGAAATCTTAAAGTGCACTAGATTGACGCATTTGAATGTTAAATCCATGCCCCTGGACCACCTTAGACTCAGAGGGTTTGGAATTCTTCTACAGGACAAAATAGGGCCCCCCGAAACAACATTTCCCATAGCACCCCTAAAAGCTAGAAACGGCCCTGCACCACAACGCCGCCCCCCCCCCCCCTGTCTGATGAGGCACACCCACAGAGGCAATGCACACAATTCATTTTGCGTAGAACCGCTCCTGATAATTAGCCACCACACGCCTTGGTGCCGTTGAGAGGGTATCGAACGAATCAGACTTTGAAGGAGAGTGGACGGACTGTCTGTGATCACGCCGACAGGAGCCACCCCCGGCTAGCAAAAGAACATTGGCGTCTGACTTACAATCTGTAGACAATCAACATGTAAATGTAGCAGCGCAGGGAAGGATCGATAAAGAGGCCAAGGAACTCCACGGGATTGATCCCAGCGTCCAGAGGTCAGAGTTTATTAGCTCAGCTATCCCGGGGGAATCGATCCAACACTGGACATTAACGTAGCAACTCTCTCTTATCAACTATCCTATTAAGGCTCTACATAACCTGGCCGCTCCCTACCTTCACCCTAATCCTAACCCTATTAAGGCTCTACATAACCTGACCCCTCCCTACCTTCACCCTAATCCTAACCCTATAAAGCTCTACATAACCTGACCCCTCCCTACCTTCACCCTAATCCTAACCCTATAAAGCTCTACATAACCTGACCCCTCCCTACCTTCACCCTAACCCTAACCCTATTAAGGCTCTACATAACCTGGCCCCTCCCTACCTTCACCCTAATCCTAACCCTATAAAGCTCTACATAACCTGACCCCTCCCTACCTTCACCCTAACCCTAACCCTATTAAGGCTCTACATAACCTGACCCCTCCCTACCTTCACCCTAATCCTAACCCTATTAAGGCTGTACATAACCTGACCCCTCCCTACCTTCACCCTAATCCTAACCCTATTAAGGCTCTACATAACCTGACCCCTCCCTACCTTTCTGACCTCCACCAATCCTATCATCCTTCACCCTAACCATAAGCCTAGAAAGCTCTACATAACCTGACCCCTCCCTATCTTCACCCTAATCCTAACCCTATAAAGCTCTACATAACTTGGTCCCTCCCTACATTTCTGACCTCCAATCCTATCATCCTTCACTCTAACCCTAACCCTAGAAAGCCCTACATAACCTGGCCCCTCCCTACCCTAACCCTTAGTGCATCAAAAGGAGCAGATGTGCTGCCAAGTAGACCTAGGTAGGAAATGTAAACATTCAGAAATGGTTACTGATCCAGATTCAGTGAAAGCAGTCCCTGTGACTATCAGACGCTGTTAAACTCGAAATGGAAAGACAGACTCGAGATCAGCACCCTGACTGTTGTTTGATTAAAATATGACTAATGGCTAGCACCACTTTACCCTCCCTGGAGAAAGAGGGAGTGAATAATTAACTGACTGGCCGACAGAGGTCATAGGAGTACCCATGAGGCTTTGAGTTACGCTTGGCACCCTGAAGAGCAGAACCCAGGCTGACAATTACCTGAGCTTGAAAGAGCTTAAACTTCCAGGGTAGCCGTTCGAAAAGTATAACTAATCTTGGGAAGTTGAGTTTATCAAATAAAAACCCTTCTATGTTTAGTGCAAGGGCTTTTTTTTTTTACTTGAGGGACATTCAAAGCCACACCGGAACATACCGGAAAAAAAGACCCTGTGCTCCGACAGCCAGAGGAGTTGTCAAGTCATGACCCAGCTCCTCACCTGCAACTTAGTATGTTTTACACACACACACACACACACACACACACACACACACACACACACACACACACACACACACACATACAAACACACACACCCATCATAACCCAGCTCCTCACAAGCAACTTAGTATGTTTTCCACCTGCGATGGTAAAAGCTATTCATTCCATTGTTGTCCTACTTTTTTTTGTCTTTCTTTTCATCCCTTCATCCATCCTTTTTTAATCTCTAAAACACCTCGGTGGTGATGGGGGTGTGATGGGGAGACTAACAGCAATAACTCCATTTTGATATGAAAGCTGACACTCCCTCTCTCTTGGGAAGGGTCCGTAGCTGAAGGGAGGTAATGGTTTCTCCTCTCCTCTGCCCCCTGAGGGAGCTCGGGAGTAAATTACATCCAGTTTGCCCTTTGCACAGTCAAGACCAGCAGTCTCCCACCTCTCACCATTCCCTTCCCTCCTCATCACTCCAGCCTCCTCCCCAGAAGTATTCCCACTCCTCATACACTGGCACCTGCCCCAGGGGAGAGTGCTGGAGTGGGCCAGTGTGTGTGTGTTTGACAGGGAGAGAGATTGGTAGGTTGTAAGTGAGACTGACTGCTTATCGCTCACTAGCTCACTCATATCCTCCACGGCTCCTGTATTTGTCTGTGTACACACAAAAGCATAACGTCACTGGTGCATGTGCTCAACTTAGAGCAGCTTCGGACTGGTGAGGACAATCAGAGACGGAAACCGAGAGAAGAGAAGGAGAAAGTGTAAAGAGAGACAGAAAGAGATATGTAGAGAGAGAGAGAGAGATGTAGAGAGAGACAGAGACAGATATGTAGAGAGAGAGAGATGTAGAGAGAGAGAGAGAGAGAGAGAGAGAGAGAGAGAGAGAGAGAGAGAGAGAGAGAGAGAGAGAGAGAGAGAGAGAGAGAGAGAGAGAGAGAGAGAGAGAGAGAGACCTTCCATGGGTTTGGAGTGCTTCGCCCTGGCACTTTAAGGCCAAGCGAGCACAATCTGTGGGGGGGACGGGGGGACGGGGGGACGGGGGGACGGGGTCTCCAAACAGACGCAGAACCTTTCAGACCCACTTAGGAGGGATTGGGAGTGACTGAACAGCTTGAATAGACGCATGATGAATGAGGAGGTAGAGGCATAGCAGGCAGAGTGGCTTTCTCCAGAGCTGACAGGTAAGGAAGCATCCCCGCCCCCCCCCCCACACACACACACACAAACACACCCCCCACCCCTCTCCAATGGTCGACTGCCTCTCATTAGACCCCCGATGGGTGCCGAGGCTCTGGCTGACACGATCTGGGATGGGGCTGGCCCCCGTGTGTGAGCAGGTTGGGCCAGGCAGAATGCAGTGTTGGTGCCGGAATGGAGGACAAGAGAGGGGAGGAAGGTGCAGGGCAGAGAGAGAGAGAGAGAGAGAGAAAGAGGGGGGATGATGGAGTCGTGTGTGTGCGTGGAGGTAGGTGTGTGTGTGTGTGTGTGCGTGTGTGTGGATAGGTGCACGTGTGTGTAGATGCATGGTATAGGTGTGTGTGCGTGCAGATAGGTGTATGTGTGTAGATGCATGGTATAGGTGTGTGTGCGTGCAGATAGGTGTATGTGTGTGTAGATGCATGGTATAGATTGTGTGTGCGTGTGTGTTTGCACGCGGATAGGTGTGTGTGTGTGTGTGGATAGGCGTGTGTGTGTGTGTGTGTAGATGCATGGTATAGGTGTGTGTGTGTGTGTGTGTGTGTGTGTGTGTGTGCGCGTGTGTGTGTGTGTAGATGCATGGTATAGATATGTGTGTGCATGTGGATAGGTGAGTGTGTGTGTAGATGCATGGTATAAATATGTGTGTACATGTGGATAGGTGTGTGTGTGTGTAGATGCATGGTATAGATATGTGTGTGCATGTGGATAGGTGTGTGTGTGTGTAGATGCATGGTACAGATATGTGTGTGCATGTGGATAGGTGTGTGTGTGTGTGTGTGTGTGTGTGTGTGTGTGTGTGTGTGTGTGTAGATGCATGGTATAGATATGTGTGTGCGTGTCGGTAAGTGCGTGTGTGGGGGTGTGAAGAAAAAAAGTGCCTCCATGCATCGGTAGCAGAGCAGACGTCCTGTCCCTCGGTGGGGGATGCCGTGCGTGGGGTAGAGGGGGGGGGGGGGAGACGCGGGATCCCTGGGGCGGCCTGGAGCTGGCACACACACAGATGGGCAGGGAGCAAGGAGGAAACACAGTAACACTCCCAGCACAGCACGGGAAGAGAGGGAAGGGGAGGGGAAGAGAGAAGGTGGGAGGGAAGAAAGAGGGTACAGGAGAGAGAGATGAGGGAAGAGGAGGGGGGGAAGGCGAGTGGGGCCGGAACAAACAGGCAGAGTGAAACAATGGAAATGAAAGACAAAACGCAAGCTTATTATTCTTATTATTCTTATTAATGGACAGAATCGATTCTGAAGTAATCAATGTTATTATTTCTGGGGGTCTAATGCGGCGCTCTAAACACAGACACTTGAATAACAGCGAAAGGTGGCGGTGATCCCTCCGTTTGAATTGATTGCCTCCTCTCTCGTGATGGGTGGGAGTTCATTGGGATGCACCTCCATAAAGAGGCACAGTATCATGTCCCTCCTGTTCTAACCAGCCAGCCTGGGGGCGTGCGGACACCAAACCATCCAATCCCAGCCTCCCCAGCACTCTGAAATGGAAGCTGCCAGGAGACTCATAGAAGGGGCTGGCTAATCCGGAGGATCCCATTGTAAATCACGAGTGCACCTTTCGCTGTCTCTCTCCCCGCTCTCGTCTCTCCGCGGCCAGACAGAAATAGCCGTCTCTGGCACTGCTATCATTTTGTTTTGCTCCCTTTCGGTCTCCTTCCGTACCCCGACCCCTCCCTGTCTCATCCCAGGCAGGGGCTTGAAGTTATTGCATGTGACACACACAGGAGAGGAAGTAGGAAGGGGGAGGATTGCATTACTACACGGCCGCAGAATACCATGGCGGCAGCAGGAGGGGGAGAGGGGGAGAGAGAGAGAGAGAGAGAGAGAGAGAGAGAGAGAGAGAGAGAGAGAGAGAGAGAGAGAGAGAGAGAGAGAGAGAGAGAGAGAGAGAGAGAGAGAGAGAGAGAGAGAGAGAGAGAGAGAGAGAGAGAGAGAGAGAGAGAGAGAGAGAGAGAGAGAGAGATCTCCTCCTCCTTAATAACACTGGATTATTTAAAATAGAAGCAGCAGCAGTGACTGTGGCAGTGGAGATATAGTGGAGTCTATATTTAGATGGGGGGAGCAGCGTCTGGGCCTGGCATGGCGGGCGGGTTACCCAGGGAGTCACAGAGGGAGACATGCTAATGCATCAGGGTGGAGAGCACTCTTAGCATGGCCGACCGGAACAAGGCAACCAGGCAGAAAGATTGTCTGTCCCAAGACCAAAGACAGAGATTAGACAGAGACAGAGAGGCGTTTCTTCCATTCCTTCCAAACGCACCACTTTGACTTTCATCACAACAAAGCAACGTACGCCAGTTGTAAAATAATCCGTGTGTCACTGTGGAGCTAAATGAGTGACTTCAATGTTGCATTTGAAAAAAAACACAAAAAAACATTTGCTTTTTAAAAAGGGGTGCGATTTTTCATAAGTACAAATTATTTTCACACGCATGTTACAAATGTTCAATTTACGCATTAACATCTTCACTCTGTTTCAATTGCAAATCTCCATTCTGCTCTTGCAAATCTACGCTCCCCACACAAGCTTCTGAGACAGCGTCGTGATAAGGGTGGCAACATCCCATAGTATGAAAAGAAGAATACTTCTCATCCAACCAGAAGCGGACTTGGTTCCCCGACCACCAGTCCTCAGTGCAGTGCCGTTTCCAGACACAATTCCAAAGATGATTACTTTCCAGGACCTTGTCGTCTCTAATTGCATTGATTAGCCAGCTCTAAATCAGTTCATTTTAATTACATTCACCCGCTGTGCCAGCGTTAAGCTAGAGCTCCCCGAGATCGCCACTAAATTGCTATTACAAAAAGCCCCCGGGCCCCAGAGAGCAGGACATTGCTTCACATCTGTGTAAATCAATGTTATGTTGGCGTCTTGTGGAGCGGTCATCTGTGAAAATAATAAGGTGCTTTATTTAAGTGTGTTTGCAGATGACGAGACCATTCATTAAGTTTATAATATTCCTCGTCAGGTCCCAAATACACACATTCACCAGTGCAAAATATATACTGCTGCACTTACTGGTCGAGTCCCAATATTAGATCGTTGATAGGTTTATTTGACACCCAAAATACACACTTAATCACGTGTTCGCATGGAATATCCAGAAATATCATTCATATACAAACGCTTCTGGACAGCAGTATTTAACACAGCCTTTGGAGATAGTTCCAACAACGTGATGATCTGAACAATTGGGAACCACCCACGGTTGGCTCCTCTCTCTCTGACCTCGACAAACACTTTTAACGACAGTTCTCAGTCCCAGGGTCAGAAGACTGAATGTAATCTAATATAACAGCAGGTGTGGACAGGCGCCGGTGACAGGAGGCAGCCGGCTAGGCTGGTCAACAGATGGGAGCGTTCCCAGGTTGCTGGGCCCTTTGGCCAGCCTCGTAGACAGCTAGTGGGGGGTCACGTTGGAGCCCTGCCTGGTCTGTCTCTGCCAGACAATATCTACGTCCATGTGCAGCTCCAGAGAAAAAAAAAGTGTTTCCAATAACTACACATCCATCTTCAAAAGTCTTCAAAAGAAGAGGTTTGTGTGACTCTCACCAGCTATCTGACACAACACACACATTTCTCTCTGCGTAGTGAGCTATGAGACTGGGAGGCAGTGTCGTGAAACAGAGGATTCCTTGTTTTGGTTTTCTCGTGGCCACACTGCAGGCTGGATGGGAAAGGTCAGAGTGAATGTCAGTCCCACTCGCTGGTGAGACATGATTCTGATTTTCAGCTCAAACAAGCGGAACGGTCGACAAACATACCGTACCGCGGTGGTGTACCGCACGCCTGAATGTGAATGCAAACACAGACATTCAAACACAAACACTCTCTCTCGCTTTCTCTCTCTCTCTCTAAATGGAGTGTTTTTATAAGACTTACCGGAAAGTAGAGGAGGAGAGCCCCACACAAGATGGCCTCCAGGAGAACCAGCCCGGACGCCCTGATACTCTGGAGAGGAAGAAAAACAAAACAACAGATTCAATACACACAGTTTTCACTCTAAACATGTCCAACATAGAAAAAAATGAACTGAATGAACTGAATGAAATATGTCTGTCTGTTACAATACACAAACAATTTGGAGTAGTGTGTAGTGAACCAGCAAACAAAATGGCTATGGCTATGGCTATATGAACATTCCTGGCAGATCTTATGAATGGAGACTCCCGCTTTGTCTGTCCTGGGCTGTTCTTTAAGGACTCTGGAGAGCGAGAGGGTCGGAAAACGTCCGCCTCGAGATCTTTTCATAGCCATTCAGTCCATTTCTATGGGCCTCTTATGCAAGACATTCAGCCATGCATCCTCCAACAAAACAACGAGAGGCTAGGAGAGGTCTCACAATGAGCAAAAAGCAGATGCTGAGTCCCTTTGAAAATAAAGCAGAGATTTTAATAATGGGTGACGGTGGTTTTTGAAGACCCGTGACTCACCAATGCATAGCTCCACTGGTGGGCTCTTAAAATAGCGTTGGAAATGAAGCCTCTCATCTCAGGTTTGATGGGATTAATAGGGATTACTTCAGAATATCTTCGCAAGTAATATATTTCATTGCGTATCTCAAAACGGTGTATGGACGAGCGGAAGCCAAAGAGGCATTGTTCGTCACGGCTAACTCGTCAGGTGTGTGAGAGATAGAGTTCGTCACGTCCTAACTCGTCAGGTGTGTGAGAGATAGAGTTCGTCACGGCTAACTCGTCAGGTGTGTGAGAGATAGAGTTCGTCACGGCTAACTCGTCAGGTGTGTGAGAGATAGAGTTCATCACGTCCTAACTCGTCAGGTGTGTGAGAGATAGAGTTCGTCACGTCCTAACTCGTCAGGTGTGTGAGAGATAGAGTTCGTCACGGCTAACTCGTCAGGTGTGTGAGAGATAGAGTTCGTCACGGCTAACTCGTCAGGTGTGTGAGAGATAGAGTTCATCACGGCTAACTCGTCAGGTGTGTGAGAGATAGAGTTCGTCACGGCTAACTCGTCAGGTGTGTGAGAGATAGAGTTCGTCACGTCCTAACTCGTCAGGTGTGTGAGAGATAGAGTTCGTCACGGCTAACTCGTCAGGTGTGTGAGAGATAGAGTTCGTCACGGCTAACTCGTCAGGTGTGTGAGAGATAGAGTTCGTCACGGCTAACTCGTCAGGTGTGTGAGAGATAGAGTTCGTCACGGCTAACTCGTCAGGTGTGTGAGAGATAGAGTTCATCACGGCTAACTCGTCAGGTGTGTGAGAGATAGAGTTCATCACGTCCTAACTCGTCAGGTGTGTGAGAGATAGAGTTCGTCACGGCTAACTCGTCAGGTGTGTGAGAGATAGAGTTCGTCACGTCCTAACTCGTCAGGTGTGTGAGAGATAGAGTTCATCACGGCTAACTCGTCAGGTGTGTGAGAGATAGAGTTCGTCACGGCTAACTCGTCAGGTGTGTGAGAGATAGAGTTCGTCACGTCCTAACTCGTCAGGTGTGTGAGAGATAGAGTTCGTCACGGCTAACTCGTCAGGTGTGTGAGAGATAGAGTTCGTCACGGCTAACTCGTCAGGTGTGTGAGAGATAGAGTTCGTCACGGCTAACTCGTCAGGTGTGTGAGAGATAGAGTTCGTCACGGCTAACTCGTCAGGTGTGTGAGAGATAGAGTTCGTCACGGCTAACTCGTCAGGTGTGTGAGAGATAGAGTTTGTCACGGCTAACTCGTCAGGTGTGTGAGAGATAGAGTTCGTCACGGCTAACTCGTCAGGTGTGTGAGAGATAGAGTTCATCACGTCCTAACTCGTCAGGTGTGTGAGAGATAGAGTTCATCACGGCTAACTCGTCAGGTGTGTGAGAGATAGAGTTCGTCACGGCTAACTCGTCAGGTGTGTGAGAGATAGAGTTTGTCACGGCTAACTCGTCAGGTGTGTGAGAGATAGAGTTCGTCACGGCTAACTCGTCAGGTGTGTGAGAGATAGAGTTCGTCACGGCTAACTCGTCAGGTGTGTGAGAGATAGAGTTCGTCACGGCTAACTCGTCAGGTGTGTGAGAGATAGAGTTCGTCACGGCTAACTCGTCAGGTGTGTGAGAGATAGAGTTCGTCACGTCCTAACTCGTCAGGTGTGTGAGAGATAGAGTTCGTCACGGCTAACTCGTCAGGTGTGTGAGAGATAGAGTTCATCACGGCTAACTCGTCAGGTGTGTGAGAGATAGAGTTCGTCACGTCCTAACTCGTCAGGTGTGTGAGAGATAGAGTTCGTCACGGCTAACTCGTCAGGTGTGTGAGAGATAGAGTTCATCACGTCTAACTCGTCAGGTGTGTGAGAGATAGAGTTCGTCACGGCTAACTCGTCAGGTGTGTGAGAGATAGAGTTCATCACGTCCTAACTCGTCAGGTGTGTGAGAGATAGAGTTCATCACGGCTAACTCGTCAGGTGTGTGAGAGATAGAGTTCATCACGTCCTAACTCGTCAGGTGTGTGAGAGATAGAGTTCATCACGGCTAACTCGTCAGGTGTGTGAGAGATAGAGTTCGTCACGGCTAACTCGTCAGGTGTGTGAGAGATAGAGTTCGTCACGGCTAACTCGTCAGGTGTGTGAGAGATAGAGTTCGTCACGGCTAACTCGTCAGGTGTGTGAGAGATAGAGTTTGTCACGGCTAACTCGTCAGGTGTGTGAGAGATAGAGTTCGTCACGGCTAACTCGTCAGGTGTGTGAGAGATAGAGTTCGTCACGGCTAACTCGTCAGGTGTGTGAGAGATAGAGTTCGTCACGGCTAACTCGTCAGGTGTGTGAGAGATAGAGTTCGTCACGGCTAACTCGTCAGGTGTGTGAGAGATAGAGTTCGTCACGTCCTAACTCGTCAGGTGTGTGAGAGATAGAGTTCGTCACGGCTAACTCGTCAGGTGTGTGAGAGATAGAGTTCATCACGTCTAACTCGTCAGGTGTGTGAGAGATAGAGTTCGTCACGGCTAACTCGTCAGGTGTGTGAGAGATAGAGTTCATCACGTCCTAACTCGTCAGGTGTGTGAGAGATAGAGTTCATCACGGCTAACTCGTCAGGTGTGTGAGAGATAGAGTTCGTCACGGCTAACTCGTCAGGTGTGTGAGAGATAGAGTTCATCACGTCCTAACTCGTCAGGTGTGTGAGAGATAGAGTTCCCTTGTCGGCGAGGCTCCGGGAATCTCGCTCTAATCCTCAGACTTCTCACCCCAAAAAACAAAGCTTTTAATGAAACCAATTAACCCACGGACCCAAAACTAACAGCTTTACTGGCTCAAGAGGATTTCCTGTTCACAGTCAACGGGTGTTAAAAAAAAGGGACCTTGCGTACGGCCATGTGGCTAGCCGTTTGGAACATTATGATTCATCTCTTCTGTACAATGCTCCCAGTCATATGGGAGCTTAGCATGGTTGGGGTTAGAGTCAGGGGTCAGGGTTAGGGGTTAAGGGTTCAGTTTGGGTTAGGGGTCCAAGGTGCTGAGAAGGGTGTGGTGGTGTCTTTGAGACTTTGTTTGAAATCAACCCAATACTTTCTTGTCTCCATACAACCTTCAGTAGGTTCCATCATTAGTTTATTCATTAAGGACTTTGATGACCAGATGCCCCCTCAAATGCCTCAAATATGCACCAGATGTATTATGTGTGTGTCAAATAATAATAAAATAGTGATGTCTCCCAGAAATAGTCCCTATGACAACGGGGTCCTAATCCTAATTTAACAGTGGGATCACATTGGCACGGGACCCCTGATGATTCCTAATGGAATACCTTGTTCCTACGGAAACGGTAGATGACCACCATGCCGACGAAGTCGACCAGCATGCCCAGGCAGTGGAAGGAGAGCACGGCCGTGCGCAGGCCGCTGTCGGCCCTCGCCACGCAGGGCGTGTCGTCCCGGCAGTAGGCACAGCCCTCCTGGCACGGCAGGCAGGCGTTGGCAGAGCCCTGGTCCAGGCTGGGGCCGCTGTACGAGGCCGTGCCTCTGATCCCCGTCCCTGGGAGACAGCAAACAGACAATGGAGGAACCAGCGTGTGTGTGTGAGCTCCTGTTTCTGTCTGTGTAGGTGCAGCGTGGCGCGGTTAGCACATGAGTGTGTGGCCGCGTACCTTTGAAGCCGAGCTCGCCCTGTCCTTTATGATATTATATGATATTATATATTATCGACAGAGCTTTATGAACACCCGACTGGAGCTCCATATGGTGGAACATGGGGAGTCAACACTGCAGCCTCCATCACTGGCACCCACTAGCTGGGTGCACTGTCGACGCTCCTCAGGGGAATACTTAACAGTGCTCAATATATTTATTCATTATTATAGTGACCAGTCTTTCACTCGTTTTTTTCAACTTTTTCTTCATAGTTAATGCTGCTAATGGTGTTTTTGTTGTTTGTTTTTGTTTTGTTCTTGCTGCTGACCTGACCTGACTCTCGTCCTGTACATTTCATTGTATTGTTGACCCTGTGTTAACATGACTAATAATACACGAAACTAAACTAAAGTAAAAAAGTTCTTCTATCTCTACAAGGACACCGCAGTATTATCAACCTTGTCATGAAGTCCACTTTTGAACAGTATTATCAGTAGTGTCCTCTTCCTAACCTCCATTTTTCATGTATTATCAGCTTTGTCCTTTTCATGAACTAACACACCAAACTTGTTATTTGACGATTTGAAGCCCTATCAATTGAAAATCAAAAGAGTCGGTACGAATGTCCTTGAGGAGCCGAGAAGCACTGGCAGTGGACGGAGAAATGTTTTGCACCACGCGTGTTTGAAGAACTCCAACACTCCATGACGCTTACGGAAACTCCCACGGAAGATTCTCATTATTCAGGGGGATTTACTGGGATGTTTGACGTTTTCGAAAACGCACGGAGAAAAAACGGCCTATTTTAGGGAAAACTATGACTCGGCAAATCAATGAACCCCTGAAAGGCTCCACTTATCGTGCCTGGCTATGACTCATGCAGAAAGTGCTCCGTCTCATCGGCCCATGGCTCCTCCGGTTGACTCACCATTGTCTGAGTGCTTACCCAGCATCCCCTCTGTTCCTCAACACATCTATGGCCAAACATCACAGGGAAATGGAGGGAGACGTGCGCGACATCATTTAGATGTTTTGATCTACAAAGGAGTGTCAACTTGCCTGTACCCCTTGGGGATTTGGGGACTCCACTGCACTGGTGTGGCAGACTGCACTGCACTGGTGTGGCAGACTGCACTGCACTGGTGTGGCAGACTGCACTGGTGTGGCGGACTGCACTGCACTGGTGTGGCGGACTGCACTGGTGTGGCAGACTGCACTGCACTGGTGTGGCGGACTGCACTGGTGTGGCAGACTGCACTGCACTGGTGTGGCGGACTGCACTGGTGTGGCAGACTGCACTGCACTGGTGTGGCAGACTGCACTGGTGTGGCAGACTGCACTGCACTGGTGTGGCGGACTGCACTGCACTGGTGTGGCAGACTGCACTGCACTGGTGTGGCAGACTGCACTGGTGTGGCAGACTGCACTGCACTGGTGTGGCAGACTGCACTGCACTGGTGTGGCAGACTGCAGCACAGCGCCTCAGCAAAGGGCCCGCAACTCTCCTCCCTCTAATCCTGTTACCCTTTTACTACTTGATTGCAACGTGCTGGTCCGCGTCCACACACACACACACACACACACACACACACACAGTCACAATAAAGACCGACTGAGGCACACATGGTGAACATTTAAAATTGAGGAGGCTTTCATGTTTCGGAGCTCTTGCTGTGCCGTTTTATGCATGAAGAAACCAATCTTTAAAGAAAAGGAGCGGTACAGGGCAGGGGGGAGAGGAGGAATAGAAAAAAATGGTAGGAGGAAGAAAGAAAGATAAAGGCAAATGAAGACAGATTGAGACATGGAGAGGAAAGGATAAATGGAGAAAAAAACCCTGGAGAAAGAGGGCTGGCTTGGAGAGAGAGGCCCTATGGGACTGCCAATGGACCAGGCTTCATTAACCGCACCAGAATAAGGTGAGTAAGGTGCCGCTCCCTGGGGGCAGTCTGCGCTGCAAATGTGATCACTCACCCAAAACAACAGATATGCTAAAAACTCTACCCAATAACATCATCTAAAGACATTAGTCTGAGAAACGCATTGTAAGAGCGTGGTGCCCAGAGAGGGGATGTTTGCTGTGTTTGGAGCCTCTCCAGAAGAGTCCGTCCGGTCAGATTGACTCACGTTTGAAGCCGTTGACAGCCACTCTGTTCGGATGGTAGAACCCAGGCTTGCAGCTGCACTTGTACTTGTCCAGGACAAACCCATGGCCGTGGAGAGGCAAGCACTGTGGAACACAAGACATTCGGTTCAGCATGTTCAAGTACACCTATTACATTCATTCTATAGTAAAGGGTTCTGTCAGCTTGAAGCCGGTTCTTAATTGACTTTACAGTTTAGGTCGATATTTGTCATGGAAATACTCTGCATTTTTTTTTTTTTTTCATTGAAAGAACCGGTCTAACCACCGTTCAGGCAATTAAATGCAAACCTCAAAACAATTAACAGTCAAAAAAGATGTCCAACACAGATTCCAAATCTCTAAGGCTTGGTCACAATCAATGGACAAATGACTAATTTCCTGCATTAAAAACAGGCAGGGGAGTGAGAGGGCGAGGGTGTAATAACTCAGCGGTGAGCTCTCTCTCCATGTCCTCCTCTAAATGTAGCTTCCCTACGCTCGCCGCTAAATGAACGTGGCACGTTCGTTTTGGTAAAGCGACAGGAGGCAGAGAGAACAATACCGCCCCTGAAAACACGATGAGCGTCAAGGGGGGGCCTCTTTGATCAAATTACAAGATGTGAATTCATATCTAATCTAAGAACAGGTTTATTTACAAGATGAAATGGGGGACTACAAATTCTATTACCCTGAGGGAATGGATTTCTTCTTTATATTCTGTTCCAACACTGACCCAAAACGCTACACTGTGTTTGGTTTCTAAAAGCACATCTTTAACGTGTTTTGGTTTATTTGTTTGTCATCCAGGACAATACAGGTGTGGATTCCCATGAAACAGCCAAGATTAGACATGTCCGCTTGACTTCCGTGGAGTCCTGAGAAGCTGTGTTGTTGACCCCGGGCAGCAGTGGCGATGACCTGGTAATGAAGAGGCAGTGGACCTCTTTCTGCTGTAAGAGGAGGCCATTAGCCTGTCTGTCAAGGTGCTCTCTGAGCTGGCTGCATTTCAAACTCTGAGTGCAGGTCTGCAGAACCTTGGAGAGAAGACCTGGCCAGGCGTTTACCGCATAATTACCAGGGGCCGCCGTTGAACGGCGTGAGGGACACATTTGAGCGTGCTCTGGGTGAGCGTTGCCGTCTGAGCTGTTGTTCAGAACACCAGGGAGGGTCAGAGTGAAGGCCAGGCCAGCAAAGAGAGAACATGTGAGGCACTGAGGGCCAGTGTTTGATGCTCCCAGCCATAACATAATAGGGACATGCGTACAGGTTTTTCTCTGTACCGGGAGGTAATGGATGTGTTCCCCCTTGACCAATGGAATGACTCATGTAGTTTACCCATGTACTCGGTTCGACTAATCAGAAGGAGCCATGACAGTCTCACAGAACTGCCTGCAATAATTCTCTGTGCACAGACCAGCTCTCTGTACTCATTAATACAATTGCACTTCGGTCATTGCTCGGAGTCTCCCTCGCGTTTCATTTGTTATTTACTGCGAAATCCCAACCCCCCCCCCCCAACCCACTCTTATTGTATGGTTCACTTGGGCCACCATTAGAGAGAGTGTCTTTTTTAAATGGCACCAATACTGCAACAAGGGGATGTTAAGTTGGCAAATCTGCCACTCTGGGAGAATGTCGATATAAACTCACTAGTAGGAGTGAACCTCGGAATAAAAAATACGAATTAAGTTGAAGATTTTTAGGTATTTCCTTTGTTAGGAATTGTAGGCTACAACTCTGTGACTACCGAAGCACAGTACTACATGTGCACACTTCAGTTTATGAATATTACAATTAGCAGGTTTTTTTTTATGGCTATGGTGGCTGAAGCCTTTTTGTATATTTGCACACAACATTATTGTAATGCTATGTCTCTTGCTATCAGAATAATATGTCAGGCAATTAAAGAAGTCATTTAACATCCATCATTGTCAGTGGCAAGCTGAGCCAACAGGTGCTGTTCTCCTAACGGAATCTGTTTCTGTAAGTGTGCGTCTGTGCAAAATTGTATGTAGGTGTGTGTGTGTGTGTGTGTGTGTGTGTGTGTGTGCGTGTGTGTGTGTGTGTGTGTGTGAGAGAGAGAGAACAGGGGAGCGGGGGTGCAGAGGACCAACTGCCTGCCACTTTTAATGAAGTCAATTCAAATTATCTGGGGAAAACAGAAATAAGAGATGAAGACAGGTGCACCTGTGTGTGTGTGTGTGTGTGTGTGTGTGTGTGTGTGTGTGTGTGTGTGTGTGTGTGTGTGTATGTGTGTGTGAGAGAGAGAAAGAAAGAAATGTATTGAGAAAAAGAAGGGAGAGGGAGAAAGTTGGGACAGAAAGGAAGAGAGAGAAAGAAAGAAAGAAAGAGAGAGAGAGAGAGAGATAACCAGGAATAGCCATGGTGGTGGTGGCAGTGCGCCCCACTTTGCCTCCCTGGGTTGGGAGTGACTAATGAGGGCCGGGGCGCAGAGCGTGTGGAGCTGGGGAAGCAAGCCAGACTGTGCAGCCAGACGGTACAGCTACCCGTCATCAGTCACATGACATCTCAGCGTTAGCCAATCCCGGTGGGGGCTTTGCTCCTTCCGAGGGCTTTAAAACATAGGAACCCAGAAACCTCTCCACCACACAACAAAGAGCCCGACCAGAAAAGAACGGGTCAAGCCACAGCTAAGTAGTAAAGAGCAACACGTGTTTTTGGTCAACTCTAATTCTATGAAATGTTATAGTTGTTTTCAGGAAATGTTTATGGATACTGGGCCCTACTCCGATATAATCTGAGGGCTAATACAGTGGGCATCGAATACAAAAAGGCTTCTTTGCAGGCTTAGATAGCAGCCGTCATACGTCACTGTCATCACCGATGTTTCAGGCCATCAATTTCTGTCCAACGGCACCTGTTGATGTGAGAAAATGTCCGTCCATTACATGAGATATAGAGATAAAGAGAAAGAGTCAGAGTGTATGTGTGAGAGAGGGAGAGAGAGAGAGAGAGAGAGAGAGAGAGAGAGAGAGAGAGAGAGAGAGAGAGAGAGAGAGACAGACAGAGAGAGAGAGAGAGAGAGAGAGAGAGAGAGACAGAGACAGAGACAGAGAGAGAGAGAGAGAGAAAGAGAGACAGAGACAGAGACAGAGACAGAGAGAGAGAGAGAGAGAGAGAGAGAGAGAGAGAGAGAGAGAGAGCGACAGAACGAGAGATAAGACCCCCCCCTCCCCAGCCCCACCACCTCTCCCTAGCAGCACTGCCGTTTCCAGTGTGTACATCCCAACTGCGGGGCAGCTGTCAATCAGCCGCTCTCTGACCCGCTAATTGCCATGGTGACATGTGTGTGACCGGGAGCGGGAGCCTTTTTATTGGAGCACGGCATGCTGGGAGGCCAGCGGGGTCCGCCTGAGAGAGAGCTCTTGTGACAGGCCGGAGGAGGCAAAAATAGACATGGCCCCGCAACCGTTCACTGCTGTCCTCACTGATCGCTGCTCCCAGCTCACCAAGGAAACATCTAGACCTGACTGGTAGGCTGAAGGATCCCTCAGATGTTTGAAACTGCAGGTACATCAGTAAGATAACAATATGATACATTAGCAGTGTAGGAGAAAATACCGATTGTTGCACCATCGGCTAATGACTTTAAAGAAAATATTATATATCCATACTACATGTCTAACCGGGTCTGTGTTGGGAGATGAGGCCAAGTGGGCCTATCTAACCTAGCTACCGTCAATGCATGGAAATGAAAAAAACAAAAAATGTAATAACTGTAAGATTCACAAATTCTAATGTGTCAGTGAATGAGGGGATCGTATTTGCTTCTAAATGGAGGGGTATCTGTACGGTAAGACTACCATGTACAACTGACCACAAGAAAACCCTATAACACTGCACCCATTTGTCCTAGCTCAAACTATGCTATCAGTTTGGCTTGTGGGTGTGTTCACCTCAAACGTAATGTTCATTAAACCACAACGAAAATCGCAACAAACGTTTTACGCAGAAATTGCAGCCGTAACAGTCGGCTATTGAACGAAATTGAAAGACATACACACACAAACACACACACACACACACACACACACACACACACCTCCTCATCCCTCCTTCACATCAAAGCATGCTGTTCTCCTGCCTCACCTCTCTCCCCTAAAGAGCCTGGGAGATGGAGTGGCCTCCCCCAGTCCCCACTAATTGATACGTAGGTTGAGCCTGTCTCCACCTGCCCTGGAAGCACCGGGCACAGCCGGCTAATTAGGACTTTACCTGCCGCTCTCCCTACCCTTTGAATTAAAGCCCACACTCTTCCGGTCAAACACACTGCCTCACCCGCTCATCAGCTCGTCCCTATTAGGGCTCTGCGTGGATGTTCCGTTCACACGTTCCTCCCCAGTCCTACACCACAGGCTATGGAAACACCGATTACTGTTGGAACTGTAGTGGACGCGATAAAGGATACAGGGCAAGACTGGACTAGCAAAATAGGGATGTGAATAGGTTTGTATGTGTGTGTGTGTGTGTGAAGTGGTGACAGTGTGTCTGTGTAGGTGTGTGTGTGGGAAGTGGTGAACGTGTGTGTGTGTGTGTTATTCTTATAAACAGCAATGAACCAGTTTTGACTGTGCATTGAAGGCACTGGGGAAATAAGTTTGGTTTGTTTATCCTAAGAGTGGAACGGCGTAGAGGGAGTTAGAAGTGTATGCTTTACTAAACACTGCAACATCTGTCAGGCATTTACACTTAAAACCACACACACACACACACACACAAACACAAACACACACACATACACTACATGCCAAAGCCTTGGAAATACCTTATTTGAAGCTTCTAAGGGGGCAGCCAGAGTGCCAGGACGAACCGCAACCCTAACACCAACCCTAACCCTAACCCAGAGTGCCAGGACTAACCGCAACCCTAACCCAGAGTGCCCTGACTAACCCTAACCCTAACCCAGAGTGCCCTGACTAACCCTAACCCAGAGTGCCCTGCCTAACCCAGAGTGCCCTGCCTAACCCTAACCCAGAGTGCCATGCCTAACCCTAACCCTAACCATAACCCAGTGCCATGCCTAACCCTAACCCTAACCCAGAGTGCCATGCCTAACCCTAACCATAACCCAGTGCCATGCCTAATCCTAACCATAACCCAGAGCGCCATGCCTAACCCTAACCATAACCCAGTACCATGCCTAACCCTAACCATAACCCAGAGTGCCCTGCCTAACCCTAACCATAACCCAGAGTGCCATGCCTAGAACTAACCCTAACAGAGTGCCATGCCTAACCCTAACCCTAACCATAACCCAGAGTGCCATGACTAACCCTAACCCTAACCCAGAGTGCCATGCCTAACCCTAACCCTAACCCAGAGTGCCATGCCTAACCCTAACCCAGAGTGCCCTGCCTAACCCTAACCCTAACTCAGAGTGCCATGCCTAACTCTAACCCTAACCCAGAGTGCCATGACAAACCCTAACCCTAACCCAGAGTGCCATGACAAACCCTAACCCAGAGTGCCATGACTAACCCTAACCCAAACTCAGTGCCAGGACCAGCTAAAGGGGGTCATGCCAAGGGAGCCAGCCCCAACACAGCAGCAGCACATCAGCCCCGACCACTGGAACACGCCCTGAGCTCTGTCCAACAACCGGACTGGAACCTCCGGCATGGAGATAAATACTGGTGGCGTAGAGGGAGAGAGGGTGTATGGGAGGACAAGCAGACCCACACAGGCATACTGCTTCCATAAGCACACACACGGCTTAGGAGCGCTAGAGACACACATTTTCACACACACACACACACACACACACACGCACACACACGCACACACACACACACACACACACACACACAGACATACACACAAACAAAGAGGCAGCGACGCTATCTGCCGAAAAGCACACAGGCCAAGATGTAGAGCATTGTCCATTCACACACACACACACACACACACACACACACATACACACACACACACACACACACACACACACACACACACACACACACACAGAAATTAGCAGGAATAGACTGGACTTTCACACATACGCACACACACACGCACACACACACACACACACACACACACACACACACGCACAGCCTTTTGACAGGCCCATAAGAGCCGTAGGGGGAAAAAGCCTAAATAGCTTTGTGGCTGGTATCATGAAGCACAGGCCTATCACAATGCCACAGGGAGGGGAAGAGAAGGAGCCGTCCAGCTCTAAGTCAACACATTCAGACGCTCACCATCCTTCCCCTCTCTGCCTACAGGGTCTGTCTGTTAGCTTCACAATACCCTCACCATCCTTCCCCTCTCTGCCTACAGGGTCCGTCTGTTAGCTTGAGTCTTCACAATACGCCACCAATCTGCTACCTGTTCCCTCTTTGTTATGAGAAGCTGTTGGAGCGCCGTTTCATGAGGGGTTTCAAACATTGGGACTACCTTTCTGTTTCCGCTGTAGCTCCCGTGGTGTTCCACCATGGCGTCCTCTGGCACTCTGTCTGCACCCTCTATTGCACCCTCGGGCGTGTGTGTTCACGTCTTCAAAGGGTTCCCCATGTCAACATTAGAGCTCCGACATTCTCCGCTCGCCCAATTAACGCGGCCGACGTTAAGGAAGGAGTCCGGGAGCGCGAGAGAGGCCGAGGGACGAGAGCTGTAGTCTGACCGTGGCCTGGGATCTTTCCACAGTGTCAAGTACAGCGAACAGAGCAACAGCCTGACGCTAATGGCTCCCTCACTTTTCCTCTGTGGCTACAGGACTGGTCTGTATGGAGAGAGACTAGACGCCAGCTGCTTTTCACCTTCCACGTTAAAGAGAGGGTGTCATTGTAATGCTCCATAATTAACACCGAAGAGGAAGTTGATAAAGACTACCCAGGCTGTATCTCAGTAATGTTACAGTGTTTTGTCAGTATGCTAAGTAACCCAAAGGCCCTGCTTTGTGTTCAAAAGGCTTCAGAGGAACTCAATAAAAACGACATTCCCCTTCCCAAAAAATAAAGGCTATCATCTGTTCCATTAGGGAATCCCAGCCCCTTTATGACACCATGGTAACAGCATCCACGAGGTCGTGGTTTGCATCATTCAAACCATCGCAAGACTTGAGGTGAGAAATAAGCACTTTTTTGGAACTCGTGTAAAGGGATTAGCAGGCGGTAGAGCTGTCGCTTTTATGAACAGATAAACATGTTACTCACTGATGCTCCGCAAACACATCGCCATCTGAGAGGAGTCCTTTTGAAACCCGCCAACATGAAATAAAGACAAAGTCTCACGGTAGGCTGGCTAGAAACTCAGCTTCTTTTTTCTACATCAATGGAACTCTTTGGGGACAAGACCGCTTATAAAACACTTCACAGGGTTTACAGCTTTAGAGTTGTACTCTCCTTCACCTATGCACTTTGCACATCTTTGAGGCAGTCACTTTCTGTGGGACTATAATACAATCCCTGTGGAACCACACCCAAAACAGCACCTTACTTTAATATACACCGAACACTTAATGCTCGCTATAGTAACTCAGGTTACTTGGGTTATTCAGGATGAACTTGTCTGTACTAAGATGACTTAGGATTGTTTTAAAGATGGTTTCAATATTTCTATACTATGTATTTATTTGTATATAGTATTGTTGTATATTGTATTGTTATTTGATTGCACCCCTGTGGAGCTGGTCACTAAGTATTTCACTGCACAAAGTACCTGTAACAATGTTTATGTGATCAATGAACTTGAACTTGAACTTCAGGATCTGCCATGTCTGTTCATGATGTTCTGTTCAGTTCAGTTATTTCAACGCAGCTCAAGACAACTTTTCTGAAATCGTGTTTTTGCCGACCCGCGGAGTTTGACTGTGGATCTTTATCCCAGTTACACTAACGGAGCAAGACATTTGCATTTGTTTACAACATTAAGAGTTTGGCTGTCTTAAGTTACTCGAAATAAAGTAGATTGCGTAGTGAGAGACTATACAATTGCTATTATTGAAAACTTATGGTAATAGCTTGCTTCTATGTGCACAGTTGGAAGCCATTAAGCTTTGTGCAAGCTATTTCCTAGACAGAAGTGCTATATGTACAGACACACTCAAACTTTAATTCATACACTTATAGGCCATCTTTTTGTGTCGCATTTACATGATGCAATCAAAACAGTTCTGTTACCTGTAGCTTACACCCTTTAGCAAAATGATCCTAAGGATATGCTATTTAGTAGCTCTGAATGATATTGTAGTTTAGGTAACAATAGGTTTTTCCTGATGGCTTAAAATGCCAACGCTTTCTGCAGTGTCTTTTTTACATGGCGCAACATAGACCTAATTCCCACGTCGATCAGTAGTGTCTGCTTCTCTGGATACACCAATAAGCCCACAATCTACTTTAACAAAGGTTCAAAACGGGAATGATAAAGTTTCTAAGTTATTGGAATGGAGGTCGTGTACATGTGTCATGGCAAATCAGGTTCCACATATTCTGAGCGAACTATTATGTAAGTGTCGTTTTCTTGTGTGAGCTGTCAGTGATAATTGTGGAGAAAAACAGCCATCTCAGAAGTGGTGGATTGTCCCTGAAGGTAAAGTCAACGAAAGTGGGATTAAATGGTTAAATGTAGGCTGAGCGTTTGAGGTGTGTTCTTTGTCTTCTGTGTGATGCTCCAGTCCAGAGTCCAATTGATTTCTGCTCCGCTGAAATGGAATTTCCGTGGCAGAATGATTTCAGACATGAAGTGCTTTGGGTCTCGAAAAGCGCCATATGAAATAGAGGCATTATTATTGTTATTATTGAATGCATTAGATAAAAACTGATTTTAAAAGATTGATTCGAATTTTAAGAAGAAACAATATTCAAAAGCAAGATATATCCATTTAGGAGAGAAATAGAATCAAAGATTTATCTGATGTTTTAGAAATTGAAAATGAAGATGTCTTTTTCTTTAAGGAACTAAAAATATGAAAAGTGTGTGATCAGTGGACACTCATTCATTCCAACAATGCTGTATCCATTACGCAGCAGAACGGGCAACAGCCCTCCTCAGCTGTAAGCTCTCTGATGGAGTCAACATGGAAAGAGCCTGGAGGCTGTGTTGTGCTGGTGAAGGCAGCCATAACTCAGGTTGTGTGTCCCTGCCTTTCCCCCCTGGGCCGGCCCACGTGTTGTGAGCAGCAGACTAATTGATTGGGACATTCCTCAACATCTTTAGCAATGTTCCGGTCTGAAGGCCCGTTCCTGGTCTTTCAGGAAGCCAAGTACAAAACTTCCGAGGATCAGTACAACACATGAACCAAGTGGCCGCTGAAGTGAGAAATTAAAGTGGAATAACTCCATCAAATTACATTTTGGCTTTGCCCTTTTGTACAGAGGCATCTTGTCCGAGGCAGATTCATAAATAATACAGCTGCAACCAGTTTGTGCACGGATACATTGTTCAACACTTTACCTTTCCAACATGATTAGTATATTCAGCGAAAAATGGATTCAGTCGTAGAGAGGTTCAATCAAATCAAGTAGTTTCAGTCTAATATTATTTATTTTTCTTTGCCGTCCAGCTAATGCACGCTTGGTGCAAAGCCAGATTTCCGTGATAGAATTGATTGCCATATATTGTCCTGGACAACAGCGAAGCTGGAACTGGCTTAAGTGGCCTTGATTGATGGCATTCATCCACACTGGCTTTCCTCCAACACCATGATGATATAGCTTTACTAAACACAACCAAATGGAACACCACTCTCTGAAGCCCCTTATATATAACATGCTATAGAAAATGCCAATATTTATGAATGCCTCTCTTTCTTTCTGTCCTAATTACTCTCTCTCTCTCTCTCTCTCTCTCTCTCTCTCTCTCTCTCTCGCTCTCTTTCTTTCTCTCTCTCTCTCTCTCTCTCTCTCTCTCTCTCTCTCTCTCTCTCTCTCTCTCTCTCTCTCTCTAGCTCTCTCTCTCTCTCTCTCTCCCTCTCTCTCTCCCTCTCTCATTTCTCCTCTTTCCATCCATTGTTCTCGTTCACATTACCAGCATGTCCTTTTGATGTTGTTAGTATGATCTTAATGTGAAGACTTAAAAGTCATGCAGAGAGGAATTGACTGTGTGGATATCAATTGGAGAGAACCCACACACTTACTCCTGTCAACACACACCCATATGGACCGAAGAAGACATACTATACAAACACACAGACACCCACACCATCATAACAAACGTGGATGCATAAGACTCCCACTTTGCATTGCATACACACACCAATTGATATAATAGACTCACTCTGCACGCAAACAGATACACACAGCGTGTGTGAAATATAGGGTGACACACGGTGACACACAAATACACAAGGCATCCAACCGGAATGTAGAAATGGTATGTATATCTAAATACTGAATAATCTCTAGACTAAAGTCCACAGTACAGTACAAACCCTGACCAAGCATTTCGGGAATATGATCAATGAGGCAAAAAGACTGCATGAGTCACCAAAGCACTGGATAACACCCACTGGGACGGGCTTTGTGGCTAACAATAGCACTCTAAAAATAAGGCATCAGCTTTTGATGTTGGAAATTGCGTTCTCTTGGTGTGTATCTTGGTGTGCAGGTGCATATGTCTGTGTGTGTGTGTGTGTGTGTGTGTGTGTGTGTGTGTACTCATCAGGTAAATGCGTGTGAAGGTACCTACAAGTGTATGTTTGTGTCGTTTTGGCTTGTTTGTCCTTTCAACAGGCCGGGTTTCTCTTTTATTCATTGTTTTGGCCTCTTTCTCCTTTGGAAGCCAGCCCTCCTCCTCAGCTCCTCAGTTCCTCAGCTCCTCAGCTCCTCTGTCTCTGCGTCCGTGAGGGCTTGCTGCATGCACGCCTGGCCGCCCTCACAGCAATCTGAATGACTAGAGCAGGAGCGCTTCCAGAGAGGGCTACTGACCTCACATGGAAAGACTATTGCAGGACAGACTTCCTGCACACACACACACACACAGATTATTGAAATAGGTCTGATTTCTAGACTCGCTCAGACAGTATGAACACGTAGCATGTCCCAGGACAATATTGTTCAACCACAATTCCATTTTTGAATTGTTCTGATGCATATTAAGCCTCTGTACAGAGCAGCGTAGTCATGGTCTGAGCTTGATCCTAACGTGCTGATTACATTTTCCAGGATGGATTGTTATGGTAGTTATTGGAGCCTGGCTTAGTCAGGGCAATATAGAACACCCATCAGTGCGAACACATTTCGGAGCGTGGGGAGCATTGCCTTTGTATGGGAAAGAGGGCAATACAATCCCTGTGTGCAAACGGCGGGGGTTCTTCCTCCCAAACGCTGTTTTCATCCCATGACTGCATCGCGGCGCAGGACTTGATCACATGGCAGCCCTCCCTTCTATCCATAGCCCCTCTCCTGAAGAGCCGGCCACCACCCTGCTTCCAGCGCCACCTTGCCTTCCCCTCACACGGCCCACAGGGCCAGCGGTGAGTTGTCACGGAGACGCTGCTGACATGGCGACGTCTGTCCGCGCCGTCAGCGCCACGCGGCACTACAGGGCGCCAGGACCAGGTACGACTGCGGCGTCTGTCAAGGGAGCTCTCCAGAGACTGTTCTGGAAGACGAGGACATGGACTAGATGGTGTGGCTGAGAACATCACTGGAAGTGGCGAGGCGAGAGGGATCTGTCAGAACACTCCTACCCCCCTCCTTCTCCTTGTGCTCTCTCTTTCTCTCTCTCTCTCTCTCTCTCTTTCTCTCTCTCTCTCTCTCTCTCTGTCTCTGTCTCTGTCTCTGTCTCTGTCTCTCTCTCTCTCGGTCTGTGTAGCGGTAGAGGCACTGAGACAAAGAGGCTGATTAATTATTCACGCTGCTCACTACAATCCATTACATCCCATGTATTATGAAGTAGCCTGATCTACAAAGCCTCTTTCAGATCAATCCCCCTTAATGATGAACCCTAAACATAGGTTACCAGCTTTTGGGACCGTCAAATGAAGGACGTTCTGCTAGCTGTGTGTGTGGTGGAAGGCAGGAAGAGACTCAAAGCATGGACATGGCATTATGGACTCAGGTATGGACAACAAGTCACTTGTCAGTTGCAACAGAGAACCATTTAAAAAGAAATATATATACTCAGACCCCAGTGTTTTACAGAACAATGTACAGTATATAACATATATTGCAATATGCTGTGGTGGTACTTTTTGGTGTTTGACTAGGCTTTATTCTAAGGATGAAGAGGTAATTTGATACACAGATAGTTGCGTGCAAAACGTTGACTAAGTCGGATTCTTCCCTGGGTTTTAATTTCCCCTTGTTGGTGCATGGCCAAGTCCCTCTCGGATAAGTTCAATTTCAAAATGAAATCAATAAAGAAGGGAAAAGCTCAACCAAACCAGACAACATTGTTTGGTTTCGTGGTATTAGAGGATTGAGCAACATGAAGGAATGAACACATCTCCTGGACATTTACAAGACGCTAACACACCGATTCTGTGGTTCACCATTTACAACCCTCTGGGCTTTCAAATGGGATGCAGCACACTTCTACAGCTTATTGGAAGGCATCCATCAATGGCCTACGGACTCACCTCCATGGTAGTGAGGTTGCATCGATGGGTCCCGGCGAACCAGCCGTCAGTGGAGCACTGGTCGATGTCCACGTCCTGCAGGTTAACGTCCACACGCACCACCCCTCTGGAAGAACCAGAGACAGTAAGCGTTAGAGGGCTGCTTAGTTTAGGGACACTAGTTAAGCATTAGAGGACTGGTTAGTTTAGGGACACTAGTTAAGCATTAGAGGGCTGGTTAGTTTAGGGACACTAGTTAAGCATTAGAGGGCTGGTTAGTTTAGGGACACTAGTTAAGCATGAGAGGGCTGGTTAGTTTAGGGACACTAGTTAAGCATTAGAGGGCTGGTTAGTTTAGGGACACTAGTTAAGCATTAGAGGGCTGGTTAGTTTAGGGACACTAGTTAAGCATTAGAGGGCTGGTTAGTTTAGGGACACTAGTTAAGCATTAGAGGGCTGGTTAGTTTAGGGACACTAGTTAAGCATTAGAGGACTGGTTAGTTTAGGGACACTAGTTAAGCATTAGAGGGCTGGTTAGTTTAGGGAAACTAGTTAAGCATTAGAGGGCTGGTTAGTTTAGGGACACTAGTTAAGCATTAGAGGACTGGTTAGTTTAGGGACACTAGTTAAGCATTAGAGGGCTGGTTAGTTTAGGGACCCTAGTTAAGCATTAGAGGGCTGGTTAGTTTAGGGACACTAGTTAAACATTAGAGGGCTGGTTAGTTTAGGGACACTAGTTAAGCATTAGAGGGCTGGTTAGTTTAGGGACACTAGTTAAGCATTAGAGGGCTGGTTAGTTTAGGGACACTAGTTAAGCATTAGAGGGCTGCTTAGTTTAGGGACACTAGTTAAGCATTAGAGGGCTGGTTAGTTTAGGGACACTGGTTAAACATTAGAGGGCTGGTTAGTTTAGGGACACTAGTTAAGCATTAGAGGGCTGCTTAGTTTAGGGACACTGGTTAAGCATTAGAGGGCTGGTTAGTTTAGGGACGCTAGTTAAGCATTAGAGGGCTGGTTAGTTTAGGGACACTAGTTAAGCATTAGAGGACTGGTTAGTTTAGGGACACTGGTTAAGCATTAGAGGGCTGGTTAGTTTAGGGACACTGGTTAAGCGTTAGAGGGCTGGTTAGTTTAGGGACACTAGTTAAGCGTTAGAGGGCTGGTTAGTTTAGGGACACTAGTTAAGCATTAGAGGACTGGTTAGTTTAGGGACACTAGTTAAGCATTAGAGGACTGGTTAGTTTAGGGACACTAGTTAAGCATTAGAGGGCTGGTTAGTTTAGGGACACTGGTTAAGCATTAGAGGGCTGGTTAGTTTAGGGACACTAGTTAAGCATTAGAGGGCTGGTTAGTTTAGGGAAACTAGTTAAGCATTAGAGGGCTGGTTAGTTTAGGGACACTAGTTAAGCATTAGAGGGCTGGTTAGTTTAGGGACACTAGTTAAACATTAGAGGGCTGGTTAGTTTAGGGACACTAGTTAAGCATTAGAGGGCTGGTTAGTTTAGGGACACTAGTTAAGCATTAGAGGGCTGGTTAGTTTAGGGACACTAGTTAAGCATTAGAGGGCTGGTTAGTTTAGGGACACTAGTTAAACATTAGAGGGCTGCTTAGTTTAGGGACACTAGTTAAGCATTAGAGGGCTGGTTAGTTTAGGGACACTAGTTAAGCATTAGAGGGCTGGTTAGTTTAGGGACACTAGTTAAGCATTAGAGGGCTGGTTAGTTTAGGGACACTAGTTAAACATTAGAGGGCTGGTTAGTTTAGGGACACTAGTTAAGCATTAGAGGGCTGCTTAGTTTAGGGACACTAGTTAAACATTAGAGGGCTGGTTAGTTTAGGGACACTAGTTAAGCATTAGAGGGCTGGTTAGTTTAGGGACACTAGTTCAGCATTAGAGGGCTGCTTAGTTTAGGGACACTAGTTAAGCATTAGAGGGCTGGTTAGTTTAGGGACACTAGTTAAGCATTAGAGGGCTGCTTAGTTTAGGGACGCTAGTTAAGCATTAGAGGGCTGCTTAGTTTAGGGACACTAGTTAAGCATTAGAGGGCTGGTTAGTTTAGGGACACTAGTTAAACATTAGAGGGCTGGTTAGTTTAGGGACACTAGTTAAGCATTAGAGGACTGGTTAGTTTAGGGACACTAGTTCAGCATTAGAGGGCTGGTTAGTTTAGGGAAACTAGTTAAGCGTTAGAGGGCTGGTTAGTTTAGGGACACTAGTTAAGCATTAGAGGACTGGTTAGTTTAGGGACACTAGTTAAGCATTAGAGGGCTGGTTAGTTTAGGGACCCTAGTTAAGCATTAGAGGGCTGGTTAGTTTAGGGACACTAGTTAAACATTAGAGGGCTGGTTAGTTTAGGGACACTAGTTAAACATTAGAGGGCTGGTTAGTTTAGGGACACTAGTTAAGCATTAGAGGGCTGGTTAGTTTAGGGACACTAGTTAAGCATTAGAGGGCTGGTTAGTTTAGGGACACTAGTTAAGCATTAGAGGGCTGGTTAGTTTAGGGACACTAGTTAAGCATTAGAGGGCTGGTTAGTTTAGGGACACTAGCGAGACTAACACCTTGGGTGAAGCCTTCATCACTGCATGCAGTAACACAAAGCCTCAAGACGTTTCCATTTAGGTTTTGATCAGGCCGGGGCGATGTCTAAGGACAGCACTGTGTGGAGAGCAATATAATAGTCATTGTGTTCACGTTGTTTATTGTCCAGCTGGGAGGATGTTCTAATTCAAGCAATATCTTCAACGACTGATGAAGAAATCAGAGGGAGGATGAGAATGGAAAACCAAGAGCTAATGAGGATCAGATTGACATTTCAGTCTCTGGACCACCTTTCCGCACATCGATTAACTGATATCCTCCTGAAGTCCACAGACACACACACACACACACACACACACACATGCGCATGCACACACATACAAACAAACACACAATATTGCTAAGACGTTTTCAATAAACTATAAAAGCTTCTTACAAAATCCCACACATATCTCAGATTATTTATCAACACTAAGCACTACTAGCGTGAGCTGCTAATTTCTTAAAGGGTCTTATTCTGCTTCTTTTCAAAGTTTTTTTTTAGCTCCTGGTAGCACATTCATATTTTGTCAAGCAAGATGGAAACTAATGAGTGACATGGCCCTTGGTCCTACTGCAATTGTCTGCAGCTGATTTCCATATTCTAAATGAATATGTGTTCTGAATTGAATGAACACAGTAAGATTCTGAGTCCTTTTGTGTGAATGTTATTTTTTTAATTAACAACAATTCAAAGAAAGCATTGACAAAAGAAAACTAGATTAAACAGGAATGATCTCACTGGTCTCTCAATCTCTCTGTATCACACACACACACACACACACACACACACACACACACACACACACACACACACACACACACACACACACACACACACAAACACACACACACACACAGACCGAATGTACTAGCTGCTGGTATGGCCGTGTACTTAGGTGCAGGTTAACATGGTTGCCAGTGAACGTCAGGTGGGAGTTAGGGCCCACTGCCCATACTGTTGGTATTAATAACTGCTACAGTGGCCTAGCCTCAGGGGCTAACTGATTCTCACTGTAGTTCTGCTCATTGCTGGATTTTACCTCACTACACCTCCCGTCTGTGTTTCATAACAGGGAACCAAGAAAGAAAAGGACCTCACATACTGTATTCTACGTTGGTGCACAAATGTATATGGGTATGTATTTTTAAATTCATGTGTAGTGTAGAGACTACAACATATGCACCTGTTCATTTTACAGCTGTGCTGTCTAATCTTACTGCACATCAATGTCTGCAAATCTCCCTGACTTATTGTCTTCTTTTTCTCTCACTACATTCTCCCTTTTTAAAGGCATTGCCTTTTTCCTTTCAATGCCAGTCCCCCTGGCGATACTCACCCGAGCCAAAGTGGGCATATGGCACATAAAACAGCCCTGCAGAAACGAGCATAAGCAGCTGTCCTGCGACTGCCTGGGACCCCGTCTCCAACAAAGACGCTGGGGGAGCATAAAGAGCAGGATGGCTTGGAGTCACTCAGGCAGAGAGCTGCGGTCAGGAGCGTCTCCAAAGCCTTGATGATGGTGGCCAACCGGCCCTCAGGCTTCCAGATAAAGGGATATCAGAGAGCCGAAGAGAGTGCTGCCCTGGGAGTCAAAAGGCTCTTGATTCTCCCTCTCCTTTTGAATCCCGCCTTTAAAGTGAGCTAATGGGAAGGCCAGAGACTAAAGGAGACATAAACTATCCAACTCTTTGTAATGGCCCACAAAACCATGCTAATATTAACCCTCGCCGTAGAATACACCACACAAGGTGGATGATGTCATTTATCAGGTAGTGGTGCGCTGCCAAGTGTAAAAAATGTATTCACAAAGAAAAGTGAACTGGAGGTCTTTATGTCGCCAAATTGATGAATATGCTGTTCACCTAGAGTAGATTTTGTTGTTAGCTCATGAGGCAAAGTGCCAACTACTGTACATTGCCGTGGCAACAACAGCCAAATGAGGGTGACACCTTGCCATCAAATGGAGAACGGGCGAGGGAGGTCATCCCATGAGGCCTGGCAGCCATCCACTTCACATGTCTGCACATGGCCAGCGTTTCTCCACACCACAAATTATGCCTTTATCTGATCCGTCAGAGCAGGACACAAATTCCTGCAGGAGGCCGGGAATAATCCCAATGGCCGATGCATTCCTGCAGGAGGCCGGGAATAATCCCAATACCCGATGCATTCCTGCAGGAGGCCGGGTATAATCCCAATACCCGATGCATTCCTGCAGGAGGCCGGGAATAATCCCAATACCCGATGCATTCCTGCAGGAGGCCGGGAATAATCCCAATACCCGATGCATTCCTGCAGGAGGCCGGGAATAATCCCAATGCCCAAAGCATTCCTGCAGGAGCCCGGGAATAATCCCAATACCCGATGCATTCCTGCAGGAGGCCGGGATTAATCCCAATGCCCAAAGCATTCCTGCAGGAGCCCGGGAATAATCCCAATGGCCGATGCATTCCTGCAGGAGGCCGGGAATAATCCCAATGGCCGATGCATTCCTGCAGGAGGCCGGGAATAATCCCAATGCCCTTAAGCATTCCTGCAAGAGGCCCGGGAATAATCCCAATGCCTGATGCATTCCTGCAGGAGGCTGGGAATAATCCCAATGCCTGATGCAATCCTGCAGGAGGCCGGGAATAATCCCAATGCCTGATGCATTCCTGCAGGAGGCCGGGAATAATCCCAATGGCCAATGCATTCCTGCAAGAGGCACGGGAATAATACCAATGCCCGATGCGTGCGTCTTTCCGGGGGCAAACGTGTCTGACGTGACAGAAACACATCAGGTTGACGGGAGGACGAGAAGACGCAGGAGCTAATGCCTGGGAGACTGGCCGTGAGGCAGGACGTTGTCTGCCTGACCAGCTACGCCTCCTCCTCCTCCTCCTCCTCCTCCTCCTCTTCCTCCTCCTCCTACTTCTCCTTCTCCTCCTCGACAACCTCCACACTACCCAGGTCACTTCATTCAGTTCTGCCGTACATCATCAAAGGGGACAAAAATTAACTAAAAGGCCCATGGAAACTCTGCTGTCTCTGGAAAGCCCTGAAGCCATTCTCCAGAGTGCCCTGGCGTTCGGTCACAGCTCTTTTCAACCAAAAGCCATTCTTTTTCTCTGCAACATAATGCAGGTATCCAGAGTACGTTGAGGAACACTGAACACCCTGAGGGAATCTCTGGGCTGGTATCAAGTGTCAAGTCGAGAAAGCATTAAGAATTGAGACAGAGACAGAAGCCGAGTAACGGATTGGAGCTCCTGCTGTACTAAGTATCAACAACCAGTCTCCATACAGCTATGTCCAAACCAAACCACACAGCGAGGATGAGAATCACACAACAGATGGAATCTGGTTCAGTTTAACAAATCCATCCATAGTAGACTCATCTTAAGCTAAATCCTAGCACCACTGAAACACACAGTGTTGTCAACATGTCCATTGCAGCACCAGATAGCAGGCATGCCCTGTTGACATCTGCTGACTACAGGCAGATTATTGACAAGAAACCCCACTGAACATTGGTGAAGGTGCACTGGGGACGAGCAAATGGACAGAGAGAGTACCTAGGAGAATATCCACCACATCACCAGAACATGTGGTCATATACAAGTCTTGCCACCAACCAACCGTCAATCCGTTGGCTCGAACTCAGATTCCCCTCAGCTCTGATCCAGTTTTGCTGTCAGAAATGAGACATTTTGCTTCCCTCTTTCATCTCGGCTAAGCAGCCCATTATAACGCTTAGCTCCAGGCGTTTAGGGGGTCCTCTGTGCTACAGTAGCTCCCTGTCAGTGTGTGGATTGGGTCAATCCAAGCAGATGCTGTGGGTCCTCGGAGGCTCCCCTCACTCCTAGCTGCCGCCTACTCTAAAGAAACGGTCTGGAGCTCCCCAAGCAGCAACGCCGGCCAGAGAGAGACTAACGCTGCCACTTCAAACAGAAACGGCACCGCCAAGAAGGAGACTTAGCGGACTTGCGGGTGAAGGAAAGCCTTTTTTGGCTTCGTTTCTTTTGCTTTTAGAAGTGAAATGACAAGGCATTTTGGATTTAAAATAAAAGTCAGTCCTATTTGGAATAAATATACATTTTGGTTTGTGTACGGCGATCGAGAAGATGGTTGTGGAGTTTTTTCCACAGAGATGACGCTGTAATTTACCCAGCCAGGACTTACATGGTGTATTTCAGCTGAAATGTTGTTTCTGTTATTATTAACATTAGCGAGCCTCAACTTCCCATAGCCCGGATATATTGCAAATGTGCCCTGTGTTGTGAGTGTGAACCACAGCCTGGTCTTTTCCAACAGCCTGTCTTCTACTTCACATACCACTGGTTCCTTGAGGCAAAATATCTCTCAGGCACACACATACACGCACACACGCACACACCGACAGCATACTGTACAAGGATGCAGGCTTCTGGTTCCAAACTGTGTGATCTCCCCCTCATCTCCCATGGCTAAAGTGGAGTAGGAAACAGAGGGCAGGAATCACTAGTGTGCAAAGTGTCTTCCACCTCCTTAAACACAGCCGGTTAACACATAGGCGTGGGAATCATGTATGGAAGTGTGTTGGTATGTTGGCAAATGTGTGCGATACAAAGATGGTATGTTCATTTTACAAAAATCATTAATGTGAGACCCTGAAGTATTACTTAGTCATAAGCAACAAAAGGTGCTCTGATAGCAAAATATTAAAACAAAAGAAGCTCAGGAATTCATAATTAGGAATACACAAATACACAACATATATTTTTCTATTTGTCAGGTAAATTATCAGTGTTACAGACAGCCTGATATTTGTCCATTATCCTGCACATAACAAAAGACAGCTAAAGTTGGTTATTATATTCCATATCCTGATGCCAGTCCTCATCAGCAGGCTGAGGAAAGGAGATCATAAAAGCAACAAAAGTCTGGAATCAAGATGGCCCTGGGTTGTTGTTCTGCATCTTTCATTAATAATTCATTGTTATATTGATTGCGTAGTCATCTAAAGGGGGAGACTGGAGCTAGGCAGTGTGAGGTAGGTAGCTATATTAGCTGGAAGTCTGTGTGAGGTAGGTAGCTATATTAGCTGGTAGTCTGTGTGAGGTAGGTAGCTATCTTAGCTGGTAGTCTGTGTGAGGTAGGTAGCTATATTACCTGGTAGTCTGTGTGAGGTAGGTAGCTATATTAGCTTGTAGTCTTTGTGAGCTAGGTAGCTATATTAGCTGGTAGTCTGTGTGAGGTAGGTAGCTATCTTAGCTGGTAGTCTGTGTGAGGTAGGTAGCTATATTAGCTGGTAGTCTGTGTGAGGTAGGTAGCTATATTAGCTTGTAGTCTTTGTGAGCTAGGTAGCTATATTAGCTGGTAGATTGTGTGAGGTAGGTATCTATATTAGCTGGTAGTCTGTGTGAGGTAGGTAGCTATATTAGCTGGTAGTCTGTGTGAGGTAGGTAGCTATGTTAGCTGGTAGTCTGTGTGAGGTAGGTAGCTATATTAGCTGGTAGTCTGTGTGAGGTAGGTAGCTATATTAGCTGGTAGTCTGTGTGAGGTAGGTAGCTATATTAGCTGGTAGTCTGTGTGAGGTAGGTAGCTATATTAGCTGGTAGTCTGTGTGAGGTAGGTATCTATATTAGCTGGTAGTCTGTGTGAGGTAGGTAGCTATATTAGCTGGTAGTCTGTGTGAGGTAGGTAGCTATATTAGCTGGTAGTCTGTGTGAGGTAGGTAGCTATATTAGCTAGCCGTGTCCCTGTCCTTTCTCATGTCTGTGTGGGTGGGAAGGATGGGGAAAGATGTGGGAAGCTGAACATCTGTTACTTTGATAACAGCTTAAAGGTGGAGACAGTCTGAAAGCAAACCAATCCAGCAAGAGGAAATCCTTCGAGGCAAAAGGTGAAGAAAGTTATTTTAAGTTAAGTAATGAAGAAGGTTTTATGTTGTCTTTCGTTTAAAACATATTTTTGGTGAGGAATGTGACGATAGTGATTGCCCATCCTGTGAAGTGAACCAGAGGTTAGGTGGCCTGTTCGACTAATCTTCAGAAATCCTTTCCCAAAGAACAATGATATTCTAACCCTGGGGACCTTTTCTTTCCCTGAATCAATGGAATTGAAAGGAGCCATTTCTGCTGTTAATTACATAAATGCTCCTTAAAGAAGGGGAAAGATAGGAATTCTTAAATGACTGGCAGCAAAATTAGGATTATTTGAATATCATTAGTTCCCAATGCCAAACCGCAGAAAATAGATTTCTACTTACAATGATCTCTGCTCCCTATTCCACTATGCAGCCTATTCTGACTTAATTTAGCGGATCAATAAGCGGCATTGCCCCTCATACAGGCCATTTGGAAGTCCTTGGCATGTTAAGTTTGTGAATGCCTGGTTTAGGTCTGTCTGCCTTAACCTTAATTAATTTATTTTATTTATTTATCCTTTATTAAACCATGTGAGTGCCGCTAAACAATAATCTCTAATCTGTTATCGATATATATAGCTGGTTTGGTTTTAAAGGGTTGGTACTTCACATACAGTGGTAAACTTTTCAAGGTGTGTAGGTAGTAACACCATGATTCTTCTGAAAATATTTACATTAGCATTGACTTTATTATTAATATTTTTACAGTAAGGTTTTTTATTAGAACATAAAAGGTCTAGAAAAGATGCAATGCTAAAGTTCCCAGCAGATATAAGGCTATTCCTACCAAGTGTATTGATCCTTTGTTATCAGTGGTTCCCTTTCAGCAGGAACGCTGGATTATATAAATTCAAGATTAATTGGAGGCAGCACACACAACTAGCTGAATTAAAATTTTTATTTGAAAGATGTCGGTCAGAATCCTATGGAGCATGATTCTCTTCCCAGTACACATAGATGGGTGTCATGACGATGGTGTTGCTATGTTATCACGCGAGCCAGGCAAACTGTGGTGGGATATAAACTTTAACATCCCAACATATATTTATCATAATGATGGTCACAGATTTACTGCTATCACAATTCACAATACTTCTCCTATTCTGTTTTCATGAAGATGCAACGGATTAAGATTAGGACAGAGGAGGCTTCACTTGATGAGGGAGAAGGCAGGGAGGAAGGGAGGGAGGGAGGGAGGGAGGGAGGGAGGGAGGGAGGGAGAGGGGTGGAGGTAGGACGGGAAAATAATTAAACAGAGGTTTCCATCTTAACCATAGAATAACATGGAGGGTTATTTTTAGCATCATCTGCATGGTGCACATGTGCTGACGCTTTCCAACTCCACCCCCAGACTGGAAAACAAAAGACCAGTGTAAAAGACACCTGGTATGAGAGAAGAAGACCTGAAAAACACCCGTGTTGTGATGGCAATAAGGGGCGCATTACAGGCAATCGACAGAAGTCAATGCCTTCATCGATGGGCCACACTTGGTATTCGTACATTGGGCACATCAAAACAGCATTATAATCAGGGAAGTCTCAGACCTAGAATGAAATAGACACTGAGTCCATAATATATAAGGCTTACCTGAAGTCCGGTGAAAGATTGGGTTTGAGACCATAGAAACCAGCCGATAAGGTCAAAAGCCATCTCGGAATGAAATTCCCGTTTTCACACTCCAGGTAGGGGGCAGACCATTTGACATGGGTTTTATCGGGGATATAACTCTCCCCTCTTTTTAAAGAAGCATTCACTGATTTGAAATCTTGGCTTAGAACCCTCTTATGGAAATTCGTTTTTCTTTTGTCTTTCAGGTCATAGTACCACGCGGTCTCAGACGTTCGATTCTTCAGATGATGGTGGGCAGAGTCAGAGAGGTCTTGGAGAACAATCTCTCCGCCGGCTCTTGTAGCTTGGAGAAGCATCGAGGCCCCAGCTGTAGACGGCTCAGTGTGGAAAGTGACCACTGCCCGGTGTATCTTTGAATCTCCCTCTATTATACTCCTCACAAGTGCATGGTACCATTCAATATCTCTTCGTAGACTCTGCTCTCTTGACCTGTTGGCTTGCAATATCATGTTCAGGAAGTTTGTAGCGTGCAATACAGTGTCTAGCACGCTGTTCATTGAATTATGTGGGGCTGAGTGTGGCCGTCCTCGTAAAGAGATAAGTTCATATCTCCGTGAACAGTTGGCGTGCTTTAAAGTGGTAGCGTCTCCTGTGTGTAGAAACGCCGTGACAACCCGAGGAAGATGCTCTTCTGTCTTCTGCGGAAGGATGGAACGCTCGGTCGCGCTTTTTGGCGAGTGAGACGCGCGTAGATGAGCTTGGCGCTGGTTAATATGATGGTTGTTGTTAATCGGTAGCTGTTCCGTGATATCTTTGTGGTTCGCTGACCACTCCACATATCTATGATTTAATCCAATAACAAACCCCACTTGCAACAGTAACGATAACCGGAAAACAGCCATCTCCCCAAGCCGCTCACAGATGTTTGGCGACAGGGTTGATGAAATGTGATGGTACAACACAAGAGATGTAGCCGTTAGAAAAACATATTAAGCTATAACCTGTAGACATTTACGCAAGATCCAAGCACTGCGAGATGATACGAAAATGATCATATGCTCTTGTTTAGATCGTTTTTCTTTTACAGATGCCACATATAGCTGTTGAAATGAGTATCCCGTGGCAGCTGTCTCCTGGATTCTGTTTGTCTTAAGCTAGTGCCTACCCAAGGAACAAGAAAGATAGGCTTGCGGTTCGCATTACGTCCTCCGCAGTCTGTGATGCTTGCACATATTGAATTGAAAAGAGAAAAAGATATTTGGAAGCACCGAGTCAGGCTATACTTTACACTTGGAAGGCAAACACACTCCGCCCTCTTCCGACCACAACAAGCAGCAGTAACTAAAGATCGGAGACACCAGAAACTATTCGTTCTCTTAGCCCGTCTTCTTCATTATCTTATAGGGTTTCCAAAGTGCCCTTGATTCTTGTATGGCCACGTCTTCTGTCAATCATTACACAAGAATTGTGGGTTTGGTGGAACGTAGAAAGAGCTGTCCAGTGCGGAAATCTTCGCTGGAGAAAAGCAGGGCAAGAAATCGCTCGCGCTGAAGACTGATAATCTGCTACTGGACTGGAAATAGATGATTAAAAAGAAGATTTCATTTCATGTATTCATTTAATCAAAATCCAAGATATTACAGTAAGTTCTGAAAAAACAGGCTGTATAGTATTAGGCTAGGCTACTTCAACTAGACAGTGTGCTCGAAAGACAATATCACAATATAACAATATCCTGGAAATAAGAAGAAATAGGGAATATGCCTACAAGCGGCTGTTGCAGGCTGCGTAAAGACAAGTAGCTACAGAGCAGATGGGGTGAGGCGATTGAACTAAAGCCTTTTTTCACTTCAGACAATATCAGTAATATCAATAATTGAAGAGCAAGATTTGCGAGGAAGGTTATGTTTTTAGTAAATTGGAGTCGATATGTGTATTTCTTTAAAAGGTCGAAAGTAGCCAAACAAACACATTTGCTCTCATTGCCCAACGTCTAAAAACTGCAAGAGAGAAAAGGCAGAGCATAGTCTATTAAATATCCTCAACGCCGAAAGACTCAAGGAATATGTCAGGGCTTCAGTGCAAAACGATTTCACTTGTGCATCATGGTGCAATGAGTCATCACGGATGATAAACAGGCACCTAATTTATCGGATGCAATCTAGTTACGTTACTGTACAATAATAGAAAAACAACGATCTTTGATTTATAATAAACATGATAAACATCTGAATGTCCAAGAAAATAAATTGTCATTCATTATTTTTAACTCCTTACTTGTTGTCTATGTGTTGTATCGAACAATGGGCTGTGTAATTTCTAATGATGCCATCTTTGGGATTTATTTTGTAAAAAAAAATAAATAAATAAATAAAAAGAATAAATAAAATTTCACAATAAAATTTGATCGAATACAAAGATGACTTGACCCATTCCTTTAGCTGCAGTTTTAAAGAATAAAAAAGGAGTGGGTCTATGTTGTGATTAGGCTTCAGCTCTAATTCCATTATCAATGGTAGAGGTGAATTTCCTCATAAAATGTTATGGGGCCGTGAATATTTATAGCACATGTTTTGCTTTACCAACAAGGTGAGCTTTACAGCCAGTGCTGACAACGTGTCAGCTACATGGGGGATTTCACTTTATAAATGTTTCCTGCAGTATCCGAATGCTATCATAATTCATTCTGTAAAATGATAGGCTTAGCATGAAGGGAATACACAGAAATAGTAAACAATCCATACGTCAACATTTCACAACAACTTGATGAACCGTTTCAGTATTAACATGCATTACATACGTTCACTTTATGGATTTACTAGTTATTAATAGCATTCCTTGAACCCAGTCGTGTTTTTATTGCTCTCTGCCTCAGGACAAATCAAGCAGCGATAAAAGTCATCTGTCTTCCTTGCAGACAATCCACCATGCACTTCTCCACTTTGGAATCAATAAACTCATCTGTACTTAAAGCGTGCTAGGTATCTTTGATTTAGGCTAGTCAAGCAACCCGCGCTGAAGGATCATGGCTTCATTAAGCGTGGGCCAGCGGACTCCATCTCACGCTTTCTCCCATCAAACGCACCTTTGTCTTTCTCTATCTGGTTGGATTGGATCTGTCTCTCGGTATGTCTCCTTACACGTGACAGACTATCTTCTTACTCTCTCCCCCCTTCCCCTCCTTTTCCTCCCGCTCCCTCCATCTCTCCTGGGTGTAGGGGCATGTCACGTCACGCGGTGCGGGCTGGAGGCATCTCGTTCAGGGAGGAGGGCCGGGGGAAGACAGGCGTGACTTGGGGTGACAGCTGGAAGCCGGCTTGTTTGCTGTGGCTCACCAGAAGGACGTGATCCACTGCAGTCCTGGAGACCTGGATGTCTCCAGCGATGGTTACCAGGTGCACCCAGGGTAGTCGAATCACCATCCAGTGTGAAACACATTTGATACAGCTTCAGGACGCAATGTTTAGATGTAGAAATGTTTGGAGTTTTAAAATCAATTTGACATTTTTCATGAGAACCATCACGTTTAGAACTAATATTATAGAACATTAACATTTCCATTTCATTATTTTGTCATAATAATACATTTAAGCAGAGATCTACAGTGAAGCCTATACTATACAAACAAGCTGGAGGATCATGGAGGCTAGACTTACACCCCACAATGGCATTTAACCAGCGATGGCTGTGATGACCAACTCAGTGGAAAAGGTCACCCACTGGGAACAGAGTGGGGTTGGAATGAGGAGGAGAGACCAGCAAAACTGACAACATGCTCTGCACCGTACCACCCACAATAAAAGTCTAGACTTACATCCCATAATGGCATTTAACCAGTGATGCCCGAGATGACCTGCATGGCAAACACAAACATGCCCGGCACAGTACCACCGGCAAAAAAGCGCACTGATCACAATCATTTAATGCAGACTGATAAAGCATTGGTGGCCCAACAGCACTTAGCTTTTCTCTGGTCTCTTTGAGATGGTTCACCATTTTATTTTAATTTCCATGCTAGCTTCAGGAAACAAATGAGGAAACACACATAGATTTGACACAAATAAGTCTTGTCTGTCTAAATCACGATGTGCATCATTGTCACATACTTCATTAATATTCAGCAAAGGAAGCATACAGATTCTCTTCTACAAATGACAGCTTTTAAAAACTTTTAAAAGGAAGCCATGTTAGACTGGAGATCAAACCTTTGTCTCTCATTCCAATATGGAAATTCCTCTGACAATAATCATAACATTAGGAGTTTAATTTGAGAAGTATTACCGGTTATTGACATACTCAATGGCATATAAATCATTAGTTGGCATCTCTCCAAGAACAATACATTGGTGTAGATTTAAACATCTGTATCTGGTTCCTTCTAAATATCTCTCATAAATGAATATTGGAATTGCTTTGGCCCACGGTTTAGTCAGCAATGGCACATAGTAATTTTTTAAGAAGTTATTGATCGGTTGTTTGTTCTCTGTCCCAGTGGTTTTGTTGTGGGCGCTCACCCAACAAACGCTGTAGCCTTTGGAATATTCCTTAGGCTTCTCGGATGGAACATTTATGCAGGTCTTCCAGTGTCTGTTGCCTGCTTCTCTCCTTCCATTCAATGCAAGCAGCACCAAAGAATGTGATGTTGTAAATGTAACAGGTTCAATTGGGTTAAAGGCGTAGACCATTGACGGACTGGCCAGGGTTTGATTCCGGCCCTGTGCTGCATGTCATCCCCTCCCTCTCTACCCCTTCCCGTTGGTCTGATGCCAGATAAACAACATTAGGAACATGTTGTCAACACCAATTCCTGGACAGCAACAGTTAATTCATCAAATGTGTTTTTTAACATTGATGGGGAAATCCTCCCTTCCACCCCCAAAATACACTCACATGTTCATATTTTTATAAGATCTAGTTTAGATATAATTACATTAACATACCTTATTCCTAAGGCATATAATGACCAGAACTATTGACTGGAGCAAAAGGATCTTTCTATACTTTCATAAGTAGCAATTGATAAAGTATTTCATAAAAAATAGTAGTTTCCGACCAACATACAGCAGGATATTTTGTGCAGCGCTCTTACCAAAGAAAAGAGAGTTGGCTACAGTGATAAGAATAAAGTGTATAACCATAACCCAAAGGATGCCAACAGTCCAAACCCTCTACTCACAGCCAAGACCAACAGAGAGGCCATTCACACTGTTTCTAACATCACCAAGCCAAACTAAAAACACGGCTGATGTGAAGTGGCAATGGCTATACATGCTGTCTCAATATGTGGAAACTCAAACATGTATGCAATTATATTGCTTTTAGTACTGAATGTAAAAAAATAAATAAACTAATTCATGACATTATGGTCACCTAGCACAACATGCATATCTCAATTCCATTGTGATACAGGTCTTCTCTGCTGTTTTAATTATTGGAACTAATGTGCTTACAGTTTGAATTGGTTTTTGTGAGTCAGACTCAATCAGTCTCAATTTTGCTAAATAAATGAGTGTTAATTACAAATAAGAGCAATTTAACGAGGCATTGTCTTGGGACCGAAATGAGTACGCTTTTTTTTTTAATTTAGTTTGCTTTGTGAAAGGCTGTAAACAATTGAAATGTCTGGATCAAAAGCACCCAGGTTTGAAGACATATCACTAAAGGATTATTATAAAATCCTTCTCTTATTTATGATAGGACTGAAAGCAAAATGACGACAGTATACGTGAGACCTCTTCCCATCTCGAGAGTGACGTTTAGAAGAATAGCTAAAAAATAAGTGTCCATGTCATGGAGCAGGCTACTATTTGAGAGTTGACTTATGTTTTAAATCTCTTTCACAAGTTCAAATATTTTCAGAGACATACCTTGATATTTTGTCTCTTCTCATCCAGCAAAACCTTTATTCAACAATGCTTTTGCCATTTCATGGTTCTCCAAGAAGTAGTTAAGCTTCGAAGCCGTAGAACTTAAATCAAAAATCTGAATAATTTTTCTGAACACCTAACACAGAACCAAAAAAGATTGGTCAAGATGTTATACAAGGGATAGGTTGGGTTAGTGTGCACAATATTGCTTGCAGTGCACAGTAATTGATAAGATTTAGAATGTCGTTTGTCATACATTCTCCATTGTACTTAGCACACAACTCCCTGAATCAACTGCCTTTGCCTAACCCTAACCCTTTTCCATTGTACTTAGCACACAACTCCCTGAAGCTCTGCCTTTGCCTAACCCTAGCCCTAACCATTCTCCATTGTACTTAGCACACAACTCCCTGAAGCTCTGCCTTTGCCTAACCCTAACCATTCTCCATTGTACTTAGCACACAACTCCCTGAAGCTCTGCCTTTGCCTAACCCTAGCCCTAACCATTCTCCATTGTACTTAGCACACAACTCCCTGAAGCTCTGCCTTTGCCTAACCCTAGCCCTAACCATTCTCCATTGTACTTAGCACACAACTCCCTGAAGCTCTGCCTTTGCCTAACCCTAACCATTCTCCATTGTACTTAGCACACAACTCCCTGAAGCTCAGTCAATGTCCTTGTCCTCTGTCTTTCAGAAAACAAAAACCTCCTCCAAGGACGATTCTGTGTGCACTGTGTTACAGTATACAGGTCTATTACATTCAGGACAGTGCTGTGTGCACTGTGTTACAATAGACAGGTCTATTACATTCAGGACAGTGCTGTGTTCACTGTGTTACAGTAGACAGGTCTATTACATTCAGGACAATGCTGTGTGCACTGTGTTACAGTAGACAGGTCTATTACATTCAGGACAGTGCTGTGTTCACTGTGTTACAGTAGACAGGTCTATTACATTCAGGACAATGCTGTGTGCACTGTGTTACTAGTCTCACTATGCCAAACCTATCCACTGGAGGAAGAGCGTGTTACTGTCAGGGCTGTTACAGGAGACCGACCCAATTGCAGACAAGAACAAAACCAGCTAACTAATGACCCGAAAAAAACAAACAAAACAAAAGGAACACGAGAGGCAGAACGCAGAGGCAGAACCTGTTCCAAAAGGAGACCGGAACTTTACTCAGACACAAAGCACAGCAACACCCATACAGCAAATAATGACAGACAAACAACAAAGGAAACCAGGAACTTAAATACCCTGGCAAAAAGGCACAGGTGATAACGATGACACTAATAGCTGGCAGGTCCGAAACAAGGCACAGCTGTAAACCATAAAGAATAATCAAGGGTCCAGAAGCGCCAGACCATGACCGTTACAAAAGACAGGTCTGTTACTTGGACAACAAACCATACAGCATCTGTTGACTTTTGAGATTGTAACATGCTTACAGCAAAAATATAACAATTTTGTGCATAACCATAAATGGTGTCTACTTCAGCTGCAGGGAAAAATAGCAAAACAGCATCTACTTGAGAAAGTCAGACTCTGATTTCACTCTGAAGAAGAAAAACAAATCTGGGTCAATTTGATTACCTACTGTTTACCTCATTAAAGGTGTCACTGAGAAGATTATGTCTATTATTACAACTTCCTCATATGTACACAATCCCCACCGGCTTCGGACATGAATCAATATTAATTTCCTTTAGTCACTCATCCTATTTGACACAAAACTTCTCCATAATGTACAGAAAAATCATGCAACATTTTTGCTAGGGGAGGCAGATAGATTTCTACGTGATGATCCTTATTTTGGGCAAATTAACAAAATGTTCATTATTCCATACCACTTCTAAACATATATTTCAAAAAGATAAATTGCAGACATATCTCACAGGGAATGAAAGAGAATAAAATATCCATGACTTAGCCGATCATGAAATTTACAGTAATCAACGCTCCGCGGGGTAGGGACCCGGACCGCAAGGTGCACGCCTCAGCTTGTATTTTGAGTTAAACTGCATTACTCTGACATTCTGGATAAGAAAAAAATCCATCATTTTAACGTTATTTTCAATCCAGATCAATCCACCGCCAAATATAGGAGCTTGTTAAAATTCAAACAAGAGACTTTACTGGGGCACAGCAGATCAATACTGGCGCGCGTGTCCCAAGGGGTCTAGCAACGCCCATGGATATCTCACAGCTTAATAACTTCTCTTTTTTCCTTTTGATTATCTGGCCATGCCGAGAGAGGAAATAAAGGGGGGTGCCTGTGAGACGTCAAAGCTCACCGCCATCTGGAGGTGTAGTGGGCTCAAATCAACGAACCACCCGTGATGAAAGGTGCCCACTTAAAAAAAAAACGATGACATTTCTGCAAAAAATATTGGTCTTTGAATTTCTCATCTTAGATTATGTTATAATATATATTACAACAACCATATCCACATCAATATTAAAATAAGAAGTTGTCCTATTGAAACAATAGAGGAAACCCTCAACGTCGACTTTTGAGGCTCGATATTAATTGCAGAATGACGCACATAAAAAATAGTGTTAGCATATGCAATGTGTTCCAAGACAGGTGAAAAAAAGTATAGTTAGGAAATACGGTCTAAATGTATTAGAAAAACCTGCCTTATCAAAGTAGCATTGGTGCCCAGTGATCAGGCCTTGGGACATCAGAACAAAACTATGAACACACCAATTAGTTGAAAAGGGTGGTTCATGGATAGGGCTATAATAAACCCCAACATTCCCCACTGCAGGGAGACTATTTTCCAAATGATGTTTTCTCTTTGGTTGTCTTCTTTCTTCACTTTGCCATGATTAAATGACGACCCGTGTGACACCCTCCTCCAATTAGGAGGACATCTCTACCCCTACCACTGTGACAAGGCGCTTTCTGTGAGAAATACTCTTCTATTCTGCAGACAGAGCAACCCCGCTAATCTACCCACACCTATATGTGTGTTTGAAAGAGACAGACAGACAGAAAGATCGATTGAAATGAAGAGAGAGGAGAGAGAGAGAGAGAGAGAGAGAAAGAGAGAGAGAGACAGAGAGATACAGAGAAACAGAGAAACAGAGAAAGAGAGAGAGAGAGAGAGAGAGAGAGAGAGAGAGAGAGAGAGAGAGAGAGAGAATCGTTTTTAATCGATCTTCCACACCCAAGCTACTTAAGTGGGCAAATAATTTTGTTTCAATGGCCTCTTTTGCAGCAGATTCTAGTTTGTAGTTTGCACATCTCGGGCCTCGCTAATTTATAATGGATTGGCACTGACTCCTCGTGGACAGTTGTGTAATTGACTTGAAATGCCAGGGTGTTTTACGGAGGAAAATACAAAAATAAACAATTCTTACATAAACATGAACGCATGGGTTGTCATGACATTGAACATTATGACGTAAAGTCGAAAAATAGCAATTTATTTGCGACTTCCCTTTCTCCCTTGCTCACTCCTTTCCTCTTCTTGCTAAGAGCCCTTTCTCCTCGTTTCGCTTTTGTTTGCCAAATTCTGCCAGGTAATCGGGGAAAAAGTGAATTACAATAATTCACTAAATTATAAAAAAATGTATATAACTTTTAGCCATGGAAATCGACAGCATGCCTCTTCCTCTGTATGTTTGTTTTTCATACTTCACACATCCATTAATATTTCGTGTGCAGGATTACGATGGAGACTCCTGAAAGGGATCAGCACCCGCTCAGTCCTCCTCTTGAAATGCAGTGTCCTCTTGGATCTACCGTGGTTAGTACTTCAATCACAGCTTAACTTCTCCATTGTAAACATTTCAGATTCTGATTCATGGCGGGACATTTCCGAAGCTAGTTTCCCAGTCGAAGACCATAATCCCCAACGGGCTGAAACATATTATAGTATTCTCCATTAAACGTGGTCCTGGACAACAATGTCATGTACGATTTATAAATTGCCAGTTCCCCTAGCTGGTAGACCTGAGCAGAAATGTCATCCTCAGGGCAGGCGAAGTGTTGAGGTGGAGAGGGTGGTGGAAGAGTTCTTCTGTCCAGGTGATGGTGATGATGATGATGATGATGATGATGATGATGAGAGACTTGAGGGGAAGGTGAGCATAACGACCAGATCCAGTACGTCTCACAGACACACATCAGGCCCAGCCACAGAGAGTGGGTTTGGCTGCTGTGGGTGAGTGTCATAACTTATGGTTCTTTACTATTTGAGTTGTCAACACCCCCTGTTGATTTATGATAACACGATGAAATTATTCCAGCGCTTTCCTGAATGAGGGAAATGCACTGGAACGTGTTGAGCAGAGCATTGAATTTGCACCAACGTCCGCCACTATGGAGGGTAAGCAATCACTTTACATGGGGGGGGATGCTTCACCTTATTTCCATAAAACATTATACACGACCAACCTTCCATAGGCATTTTTATATGTTGTATAATATCCATATTTACGAATTGTTTTTGTGTGTAGAATGGATGACAGTGATGCATTCAAAGCTACCTGCTTCTGAACACCAGGAGACTTCAATTAATGTAAGGAATCACTGAAAGAGGATGTTTTACAATCCTCTTGTCTTCTTTATGAATGAAGGATGGTTGTAGAGTGATGATATGTTGTCATTACAGGAGTCTCCACAACGGGACATCAGCCAGAACACTGGTAAATCAATGGGAGGGGGATTACGCTGATAATTACAGCATCGTTTTTGATTTGTTTGTTTGTTTCATCTAATTCATAAACATCCAGTGTTTGCTTATGACAAAATACCTGTCTTGTTATGTATCTTTCCCAAGAAATGTTTATAGTGAACACAAATGGGGTTGGATCCAAACACAAGGCAAAGAGACTGGTAAGTCACACAGAGTTACGTCTTGAAGGTTAAACATTCCCTCCACAATACTGCAATCCTTGGAATTCTACGTCACTCTTTCTTATCGTTTAGCAATCCATGTTTAGATTTTGTGAGTGTTTTTAATCATGATGCTATCTGCTTTCAGACCCCTTCTAAGCCACTCCGACATGGATACGAGGCTGCTTTCCTCCAAGACAGAAGTGAAGTCATTCAGATATTAGAAGCCTTTTATTCACCACCATTACAAAGACAGTTCATCTGTCAGGCCTGCCATATATCGCACTGTTTATTTCTGCTCTAAAAACAACAGTGATAAATGATAATGTATTAAAAAGAGGGATATGGATTCATGTGGTGTACATCTGAAACATTGACTTTCTTAGACTGTAAATTATCTATCTTCCATTTATCCCTTCATATATAACTCGGTTATTGATCAATGGCAATAAGTAATGGCACATCAAAGTGGAAGTGTCCATTAGCTAATTCATTTGAATGAATTCATCCACTGAGCTGCTTTGGGTTCCCAGTGACAGTGTCCTTCCATTTTGTTGTGCAGTGCAAGCGTTTGCCCAGGGTTCAGGAAGCCCAGCTTTATCCTCCCCCACAGAGAGCCTGGGGGACATACTGTACAAGAGAACCTGCCATGTTTTGGACCGCACAGTCACCGACATCAAATGCAGAACACCTGGTGAGTATGGTAGTTGAATTTGAATATGTAAATATTACACAACCCAGTGTGTAGGATTTTACTGGGTTTTTCCTCTGTAATAGAATGTAAATATAGTTTTAGGAATGTTAGATTGTAAAGGATAAAACACTTTTTTTAAATTATATTTTAGTGTTAAGATGTGGATCAAGTTCAAGCCAGTATTTCAGGCCATCCTCTATGGGACGAAAAAGCTCGGGTTTATTTACATCAAGCTACACCAAGGTGAGGAGCGGATATTTGAGAATAATGTTTATGTATGAGCACACAGCCCCTTATGCACACACACACATAGAGAGAGAGAGAGAGAGAGAGAGAGAGAGAGAGACCCACAAATCAGGGCATCATCCTTTTATTTTGTCTGTCTTGCAGAGAAAAGAACAGTCCGTTTTACAGCCAACAGAGATCAGAAAGAGGAACGGTACGTGTTCTTCTAAATGATCAAAATACCAGCCATTTTCTCAATTCAATGGTTCTAACTTTCTGTTTATTTATTTTATACTTTCTAGACAGCAGGCATATATTGTGCCTGAAAGACAATTCAGGTCAACATACCAGTGACAGTGCTAACACAACCTCCTCCAATCAGTGCTCTAAAATGGTATAAAACTAAATAGTCTAAACTATTATTAATTTTACACTTGTATTGTGTCAGTAAATTTTGATAGTATTCTCATTCAAAAAGTATGAGCTCTAAATCTGAACACTTGATGGCAGTGTTGACCTACTATTGGCTGAATAAATGAACCTCCTCGTAATGGGATTCAGGCTTTAGTCAAAATACTTATGAACGTTTCCTTGCAGGGGAAGCAGTCAACTTCAAATCTGCAGGTAGCTGACATCAAAGTTCCTCCATTGAACAGGAAGTCATCTTTCATCATTCGAGAGGTTTGTACATTATTCCTCTATGCACGTGTTGGCATTACATTATCAAAGGCCGAAATGGATATGTTTCTTTTTGTATTTCCCTTTAGGAGGGTAAACAACGCTATTACAAAGACCTTACCAAGCAGGTGGAGGACAAGAGGAAGCAGAGAGAGCAGGAGAGGAGAATAAACAGTATGGCTGAACGCATAGTGAGTCAAATGACGTCGGATGAGTTGAGCAGAGCTTTATTGATGGAAACTTCTGAAACTTTTTCTTACTCTCCCTTCACCTTCTTTGCCTGCAGCATGTTGAGACCATGCAGTTTGGCACATGGGGGAAGCCAGGAAGTGGAGCTCCAAACTACAATGAGACTGGGAGAAGGGCAAAGTTCAGTTCCATAGGGATCCTTCCTCAGGAGCAGGTAAAACTACCACAACAACAACATCGGCAGATTCCATTGTTTATGACGCACTGCTAGTTTACAAGTTTAGATCTCCATCTCTATCTTGCAAAATGTCAGAGACCGCTTTTTTCTTTGCTTTTTATCTTTATTTTTTACTTCTGACAAAATGTCCACAATTAGAGAGTATGAATTATTGAGCTAAACATATAGATTGTGCAAAGTTTAAGATGTTCCTCCAAACAAGGTGTTGTTGAAGTTCTAACATGGGCCTGGACCATGGTTCATTCATAGTATTGCTGCAGCTCAAAGCCTTTGTATCCAGTGGCTGTGTCTCTGAATGCTGTCTTTGTTTTCTCCCTAGCTTCCACAAAAAGGCTTCAACGGCATCCCCTTTAATTCACGGGTGAAATGAAGGCTCTGTTACCACCGTAGACTGGGCCACTGAGGGACAAAAACACCATTAAACTGCCATGGTCAAGCCGGAGACCAGACAAGGCTCTCAGCTGACTTTTGTCTTCATCATACATTGATACTGTTATGAAGTGTTTGCAGCAACTTCTATCAAGGCACAACATAACCACAAATCTCCCTTCGCTTAAGCATGTACACATGGACACAACACTTTACTATTGCACTGAAACATTACAAGATCACCAATCAGTAAATATTGTGGCAGTAATTAGTTTTGCACAAATATTTGCTGTGCAATACTAAGTCTGTTCCCAGAAATCCATGCATTTTCATAATGTATACATTGACTGAATTCGATTGATTGAAGTGGAGTATGTGAAATTAATCATTGGATGATTCCTGAGATCAGATGAATGGTTTACAAAGCATTCACGAGCAACATTCTGGCTTGCTTGGTAACTGTTATTTAGAAGGAACACCTATATTAGTTTGCATTTAAAGTAGGACTGTGCATAGCTCTACCTGTTACAATGCTACTTTTAGAATCAATCTTGAGGAGTGAACCTAACGTTTCTTGAAAGAGTTGTATAAAAGTTGACCCGATGCAGCTTGCATGACATGTGATTTTAATGCAAACTGAGTCACTCACTTTAATTATATTGCTCAGTAGCTATGACGCTGGTATACTGTTATTAAGGCAATTTTTCCAGATATAATTATACCTGCTTGGTTTTCACAGAACGTGTGGTTGTCAATTTAGTGGACTAAAACGTTTTTATACCAGTGGTGTCTAATTATCGCAATGACAATTACACAAAAGAACACTGCAAGGGCTGTGATTAGTTAGGGTTGTCATGGTTGGCAATTACTACTGTGATCTTAGCCTCATAAAGGGAAAAGCTGACAATGAAAAATAGTTTATAAGGCTCAATAATGTACATTATAAACTGATGTAGAGAATCGTATTTAGCTATGATAAAATACATGTAAGCATGTAGGCTGTAACCGGCACGCTGAGTAGCCTATATTCACCGATATTTTTTGTGTTTTCAACTTTTGCTAACAACTTTCTAAATACTCGTTTAGTCAGAAATGTACAATTGTATTATATAATGAAGAATGGCAATTCAATAAAATAGCATTTTCACATTTCTAGTGATAAACAGGACCTCGCTGTATAATTATTAACCATGGGATCGTTGGAAGGGCTTGGCCCAAGCTTCCTATAAGCTTGCTACGTGATTCTCGAAATGGTTAAAGCTGTGCGCGGTCCCGTTATGTGGTTGCGCAGTGACGTCACTGACTGACTTCGATGGTTAAGGGCCGCTACGAAAGAAGCAAGCAGCAAGCGTCAAAGCTACTACCACGACTTTTCTAACGCACAACCAACTCAACGCGACAAATTATCCTCAAAATGGGCAACTGTCAAGTGGGTACTATTCTCTAAACAAATGTAATCACATATGTACAGAATACAAGTACTGGCAAAACTACTCGGCACATGTGTAATTCTAGCGCTTCGGGTGTGATTTACCGTAGAATGGGCAATGATTAAACACAGACATCGGCTACGAAAAGGCGACTATGTTTAGGAATGTGTTAGGAATGTTGATATGTTCAAAGCAGTTATTTAAGTAAAAACAAGTTTTAATGCATTCTACAATTGCCACAATATTAAATAGGCCTTTTGAAAACTGGGCAACCTAAGTCCTGTCCAAATAAATTATTGCTGAAATGTTTAATCCAAATTGAACACATGACACATTGATCTGGGATTTTTAGATCCCTTTCCTATCATGTCTTCTGTATTCTGATAATAACGGTGCCACTTTCTGACGGAAGTGACCACTCCTGCGCGGAATTTCTCACAATCCAGTTAGATGTGTGTGTATACGAAAGGCCTAATGGGTCAGTGAGACGGAGGTTGTGAGCAGGACATTCATTTATTTTATTTGTATTCATTTAAAGATATGTTACCAGGTAAAATGACTGAGAATAAGTTATCATTTACAGCAACGACCTGCATTACAATACATACAAAATGTAAACATTTTACACATAAGTTACAAGTAATTAACAACAAAATGATTGGATTTAGGAAAGTTAAGGCAATGTAATTATCAGAAACAAAATATGGCTTCTATTGTTCTCTTGAAAAGACAGATTGAAATAAATCAGTCAAGTTTCAATGTTTGTTGCAGCTTGTTCCGTTTATATGGAGCATAGAAGCTAAAGGCTCTTTTACCTAGTTCAGTATTTGCCCGTGGGATATCACTATAGTCAATCAATGACAATAACGTTGCCTGCACTAACAATTCCCGGTTATCACTAGTAAAATACAACTTGGTCTTATAGTAAAAACTACATTTAAATTTCTTAATTAATTCTTCAACCTATTGTAACGGGAGGAGGGAGATGACCCACATTTGTATACATAGCTTCACTACTCTGTTTGTTTAGTTAAGACAGTTTGTTTGTTTAGTTAAGACAACATGCAGCTGAATTCCTGAACAGAGCCAGTGACTCTCACACTCTCCCACCCACCAAATATATTCTGCTAAATGTGTCGCTTTAAATAAATAAAGCTGTCTATGCTAATTTTGTGACGAAGTGTCAGCTGACTTAATGAGTATTCCCTATTATTATTTAATAACTTATGTATTCCTAAAGGGGTGAATATTTGTATGTGTTAAAATTAATCGGTATTTATAAAATACCTAACAGTTAATTTTTTTAATCAAACAGCCCACCATACTGCCATATGAGGACTTTGATGTCATGGCTGACGTAAAGGCCATCCGAAAAGCCTGCAAAGGGCTGGGTAAGCTACACACCTGTATGTCAGTCCATTGACCGTCAGACACTCCAGTCAGTCTGCCATTCTTGAACTTTGATGACATGGCTGACTTTATAGCCATCTGAAAAGCCTTCAAAGGGTTGGGTAAGCTACATAAAGCCAGTTCATTGATTGCAATGACATTCCAGTCAGCCATTCTATATGAAGTGACTGGGGATTATCCTTTGGAGTAACAGCTGTGGGATGTTGGTTCAGGATGGATAGAGCTAATGTACTTTGATGAGAACATGCTTTACTTCATGGACGAGGTTCCCTCTGTGCTCTCGCTCATGGTCTCTCTTCCAATGTGTCAGGCACTGATGAGAAGGCCATCATTGAAATCCTGGCAAACCGTAGTGCAGCCCAGCGCATGGAAATCAAACAAGCCTATTTTGACAAGTATGATGATGTGAGTGTTCCATATCATACAATGATTAAGCGCGATCGTGACCAGACTGCTATCGTGTACATATTAGAACTGCATCATGGTTTTACCTCAACCTTGTTCTTGTCTATTGTTCTTTTCACATTTGAAGTCTTATTATTTGGTGCAACCACACACACAATCAGTCTCTTTCTCTTCTTTTCTTCTTTCCCCTCCTCCTTGCGTCCTTCTTGTTCTCTCTCTCCCCCTCCCTCCCTCCTTTTCGGAATAGGAGTTGGTGGATGTGCTGAAGAGTGAGCTGTCTGGGAATTTTGAGAATGCCATTTTGGCCATGCTGGACCCTCCAGTGGTGTATGCTGTGAAGGAGCTGAGAAGGGCCATGAAGGGAGCTGGCACGGATGAGGACGTGCTGGTGGAGGTCATCTGCACCGCTACCAATGCTGTAGGTATTAGGCTAGGCCACTGTAGTTACCCTAACCCTACCAACGCTGTAGGTATTAGGCTAGGCCACTGTAGTTACCCTAACCCTACCAACGCTGTAGGTATTAGGCTAGGCCACTGTAGTTACCCTAACCCTACCAACGCTGTAGGTATTAGGCTAGGCCACTGTAGTTACCCTAACCCTACCAACGCTGTAGGTCTCTACACACATACACTAACATTAACCCTAACCCTAAGCCTGACCCTAACCCTAACCCTGACCCTAACCCTAACCCTGACCGTTACCAATGCTGTAGGTCTCAGTTATCCTAACCCTAACCCTTCACATACTCTGGTCATTCATAAATAGTAGATTCAGTCAAATCAATGCACATTTTATATGTAAATATTTACATTTAGTGATCTTACTTAAATTAGATTGTTAATTGATTTGTGATGTTTTCCACAGGACATTGCAATGTTCAAGGAGTGTTACTTTCAGGGTAAGCACGATTGATACTTCCACATTATGTTGATAAAGTATTGTTCTTCAGTCATGGTAATGACTAAATACTATCGCATTGAAAGTCCTGGCATTCTTTGCCGCAGACCAAACCGACACCTTTTGATTTGTTTAATTTTGAGGGCGTAGGACTTCCTTTAAACATAAGACTTCCAGCATGAGTCACGACCTTGTTTACACTAAACCAACTCTGATTAGCGATAGCATTACTAACATACTCGCAGAGACAAGGATAGGATGTGTGTTCAGTAAGCCTTAGCGTACAGCTCTGTATCCGTAACAGTCCCTTTGCCCTTCCTCCACACCTTATAGTTCATGAACGTGACCTTGAGTCGGACATCGAGGGGGACACCAGCGGCGATGTGAGGAACCTCCTCATGGCTCTGCTGCAGGTAAGGGGAGCCATGGCTTTCACTTCCAATGGATTCCAGCCATGTTACTGAATCACTCTTCCTCCCCCGAAGTGAAATCAAGCTCACCCACCCAGAGGCCTCACTCTCACCATCTAAACACACACACGACACACACACACACACACACACACACACTCGCTGGCTGAATTCCAGGGCTCCATTCATTAGTAAAATGGAGGCCAGATACAATTGCCTGCTACACAGGGAAAGGCCACGTGCTATCTGGGAGTCAAAGTCAGTGCAGGCTCTCTCTCTCGGTTTATCTCAGGGGACCAGAGACGAGAGTTACCAAGTGGACGAGGCTCTCGCTGAGGAAGACGCCACCTCTTTGTTTGAGGTACTCCTTCAAACAGTCATAACAACGTTGACACATTATCACAGTACAGCACTGCTCACGTGACAGTAAAAGAATACATCATGTTTGATATCTTAGGCTGGGGAAGGTTGCTTTGGAACTGATGAATCTACCTTCAGCTACATCCTGGCCAGCCGGAACTATCTGCAGCTTCAGGCCACTTTCAAGGCATACGAACAGGTTGGCATTAAGATTCTATCCGGGCCACACGTTGAAGATAATGTTCACATTGTAACCATGGATGGTTTCATAAAAAATGTAGTATTTAAATAAATCCTGCGTGACACCATTGTTTCTTTGCTCTTTGTTCTTGTCTTTAGCTTTCCGGAACAGAAATCCTGGATACCATTGAGAACGAAACCTCAGGAACGTTGAAGGACTGTTACACGACTCTTAGTGTGTACAAATGTGGCCTCTTCTCTTAGAATAACCATCTATTCAATATATGGATCGTTTCCCAACACACTGCTCCACTTTGTTCTAACGTGTACATGGATAGTCTGGATGGTGGCTGCCAAATAATGAGCATCTATTCTAACGTGTTGATGGATTGTCTGGATGGCGGCTACCAAATAATGAGCTGAGGTTTACGTCCTTCTTAATCTCCACAGTAAGAGTCGCCAAGAACCCCCAGCTGTTCTTTGCCAGACGTCTCAACAAAGCCATGAAAGGAGCTGGCACTGACGAAGACACCCTCATCCGCATCATAGTGGTGCGCTCTGAGGTAAAACAAAATGAAAGACCCAAGGGTGTTTAGTTTGGCTTTTAAACTCTACGTAAGCAGTTATTTTTTTTTTTTTTTATCAGATATGAATACTTCTCTTGTATACTTGGTGGGTTTTGACATTTCTATGGAGATATTTTATTTAATTCAGTTTTGTAAAGTTACACAATATTTTTTTTATATATATATGTATGTATTTTTTGTATTATTATTATGCCAACAGTATGATCTGGAGACCATCAAGGACATGTACCTGGAGAAGTACGACGTGTCCCTCAAAGAGGCCATCAGCTCAGAGTGTGGTGGTGACTTCAAACGTCTGCTCCTGGCGATCTGCCACTGAGAGAGATCAACGGAGAGAAGGAAAGGGGTAGAGGGGCTGAGAGAGGCACAGCAGGGGGCCACGTCCAGTTAGGTGCTGCTTCTGAAATTGACTAATTCCACTTACCGTCGACCGCATTATCCTCAAGCCTGGCACAGTCAGGGTAGTAGAATCTGTAATGGGGGGAGCTGTAAAGACCATGAATCTAGACAGGTCCTTGTCCTATACCTCTAGTTTGGTATTGCATGCTGGGTTTCATCCTCTTTACGAGTATCCCGTACACCATGGTGTCATTGTCTCCTTCATTGAATTTAGAGTAGGTTTCTATTGTTTTTAATACAGATTTGGATAACATTTACATTTTCAACAGGGAGGGAGAGCTTGAGATAATGTTTTGCTCTTCTAAACTACTTTTAACAGTGCAGAACAGTACCCAGGGCAGCTTCTGTAGAAGTTATGTGTACTGTGTACGTTTTTAACCTCGTGTCACTAGGTTCTTTTTCCTGGCGTAGAGTTTGCTGTCTCTAGTTAGTGGGATCAGGTGGTTTGGGGTGGTGGCACGACAGAAAGACTGTACACAAAGGATGTTTGTGGGTTAGGGCATGGGATCACAGCATGGCCAGATTACTGTATGCTATGACCCGGATACTCAGCAAACAATTAGTCATTTGGAGTGTTTAGTTTTAGTTACAGTTTAATGCCAGTATGTGATACATATATATATATATATATATATATATATATCTTCCACCCCCAGGCTCCCTTTGTTTGATTGTTTCTTCAATAGATTATCTACTATCAATATGCAATTGTTTTATTAGGCTTGAATTTAATGGTTTTAAATGCAAGAGAAAATTGAAAGATGTTTTCACAAACAAATGAAGGAGAAATTATGAAATGCAGGACAAAATGAAGGTAAAAGAAGGTGGAAGAGATATATTCTATCTACAAAATTATAGAAAAGGCAGTGTTTTTATTTAGTGACCTTGTTTTCAGTAGCTAGTTGCCTATTATAGTATGCACACCACTATGATTTCAATACCTCACCCATAGGAAGCCTGCCTTCACAAATGATTATGCACCTCATCCAAGTTATATTTTTGTATTTCTTGACTAACAGATTTCATTTTTTTTAATAAAATTTAGCCTCGATATTCTGTTTTGTTTTCTGCTGTTGTACCCCTGTATTTCACTGCATACACAGATGACGCAAATCTGATGTAGAAAATGTATTTATGTCGTATATCTTTAGATACAGTATGTTAAGTAAAACTCTAAATTAACATGGTCTTTTAATGTTTTTCAGACACTAACATAGTCTAAGGTGTAAATGATCTCAAATGAATCTGTTTTAAACTGCTCGTTTTTACAGCGCTCTGTATAACAATAATTCAAACATGCATTTTATTGCTGGTCTGTTGTGAGTTAAGACATAAATCCAGAACAGATCCCTTAGTAGTTCTGAGCATGGACCAATCTGCTCCTTTATGGCCAAAGAGTTTATACGTTGACAATGAAAGAGTAATGGCACTAAATAATAACAATAAAATCTTATTAAATTACTATAGTGTGTGTCTTTTCTCCAAATGGTCTTCCACATTTTTTATTCAATTCATGTTAATTCTCTAGCTCCACAGAACCCACTGTTCCTTTCTCCAATTGAAATCAAATGCATAATGTAGCCTTTTTAATACATTGTTTAATACTTCAAATAACGTGAAATAAAAGAAATAGGAATAGTTTTGAACAAAGAGATGATTCTGATGGCCCATTTGTTATTTTGTTTGCATAGCCCATTTTAAACAATGGTATCCTATCTACTTAATAGTACCGTAAGTATTTAACGTCATTCAACAATGTTTTGCAAATAGAAAATCAGTTCTTAACTGAGATTGAATTGTGCTCAAAAGTATTCATTATAAACGGGTGTTCCTGAGAATAATAGTTAAGAACTAAATGATGTACACTTTAACCATACTGTAAAAGGGACATTGTGTGGAAAACCTCTTCATAATAATTGAATTGGAAGATGGAAAACTACGCAAGTATGAACTATTTCACTCCAGTACACTAGGGGGTGGAATAGAAAACCTGTTTCTTCTGTACCAGCCATTTATGTCCCCCTCTGTTGATTTGGCTTAACTGCTGGACCAACGCTTGATCGAGGACCTGCCGGTGTCCGTCTGTCCAGACGATGCCATAGACTCTGGCTAATCATAGACTCTGGCTAACCGGCATGACCACAGACAAAAAAGATGATTTGTCCAACATTAGATTCCTCCCCACACTCTGTCTCACACTGGCAGAACTGCCATCTGGAAATTCTATTTACTGAATTATCATCAACAAGGAACAGTGTCAAACTCAGAACCATTCATATCTGGAAAATTGAATTACTGCTGTGAAGGAACTGTTACTAAAATAACTTAACATTAACAGTTTTTTTTGCTTGTTTTTTGTAAACCTTTATTATGTAAAATTATAAAGCTTAAGGAAATTGTCCAACTAAATGTTTCAAGAGCCAGTATACAACAATTAGAACATGACACAATATGGGTTTGTCAGTGTTTTTCACCTTTAGTTGTTGACCGCCGTCAAGGGGGTAACGGTCAACGGTAAGGGGGTAATGGTCAACAACTAAAAACATGATGGAGGATGACAGCACTGTACCTATCATCCCAAACATTAAACCCAGGATAGAGGGGCTGAGTGAATGCGGCGTTGACTCTGTGGAGGAGGGTCATGGTGTCAGAGACACTGTAGAAGGACAGAGCACCTGCCCTGTTATCCAGGTACACTCCTACTCTGGAGGACAGAGGGCCTGACACTTTGGTCTCAACATTATTATGTCTGAACTGATAACCACCACTAAAGCCGCGTAACATCCAGGACTTGTTATTGTTTCCAAACTCAGAGTCAATACCTGACCCTGTTCTGCTGATGTCTTTATAGGAGACTGCTATATTAACCCCCCCTCTCCACTCCACCTCCCAGTAACAGCGTCCAGACAAACCCTTTGTACACAGAACCTGCTCATAGTCAGTAAATCTCTCTGGATGATGAGGATATGACTGGACTGGTCCTCTTGTCAACTTCCTGTTCAAAACAGACAGAGACAGGCGTGCGTTTGCTGTGTTTGGGTCCAGAGTGAGCCGACAGGAATCTGGGAGAAGAGCAGAGCAGAGACCAAATAAGAGAAATAAGAGGAGCCAGATATCTAGCCTGTCTTTGATCAATCTCTCCCTCTCCTATGCTCTCTGCCTCTATCTCAGGGTTTGTGGAGAGGATAAGGGGAGAAAGACTGTTGGCTACTTCAGGACAAAGACACTCACATAGTAGGAAGTCAGCTCTGGTCTGGGGCTCCCATCGAGTCAGCCAAACTCTCCCCAGATTGACTACAAGCACACAAGAACAATATTTAAAACGATAACATTAGTGATATAAAATGCAACAGGACAACACAGTTGTTCGGAAGGAAACTTTAATATTAACTTTTATTTTTATTGGGGAAATAAAATGAATAAACGATGACCTAAGAACAATAGTGATACATTTGTTCATTTTAATTATGAAAGGTCATATGATAGTTTGTTGTAATAACTGTCACTTTAAATCAAACGACTCTCCTCTACTTGAGACTTTAGAATTCCATTGCTCTGGTCATCCTCAGTATACACACTTCTTAACCCTATGACCTCAGGACTTGAGGCTAACACAAGACAATAGAAAGAATCACTACTCTACCCACTGGTATGGTTTATACTGTATTACTTACATGTTGGCAAGTTATATCTGGAGCGAGGATCTGCTGGCAGGACAATTTTGACTGAGTTCACTTAAGGACAAAACATTCACGTTATAGGGTTAAAACACTGTATACCTAATTAAGATGTCAAGTATCTCTTCACAATAGAAGTACAGAAATATTTAGGAAGCAATAGTCCTACCCATAGTGGACATGTTGGTTAATTCCTTCCTCAGGATGTCCTCTAGTTTGTCCCTCAGCTTAGACACAGCCTCAGTCTTAAAGTATGGAGGATCACAGACAGTGCAGCTGGGTGAGTCTGAAGATACACTGGGACTGGAGAGACCCATATAACTCTGGAGAGAGAAATGGAGAAATCGTATTAGTTATATATCTAAATACTTATATCCCCAGTGTTCCATGTGGAGGATGAGTGTGTTTACCTGGAGGAAGTTGATGGGATCCTCTGTGTGTGAGAGCTGCTCCAGCTTAGTGTCTCTCCTCCGCAGCTCTGCTATCTCCTGCTCCAGTCTCTCCAGGAGCCCTTCAGCCTGACTCACTTCTGTCCTCTGCTGGGCTTTGATCAGCTCCTTCACCTCAGAGCTCCTTCTCTTAATGGAGTTGATCAGCTCAGTAAAGATCCTCTCACTGTCCTCCACTGCTGTCTGGGCAGAGCGCTGAAAAGAAAAATAAATGTACACACCAACAAAATCAAGCACACTGAACGAAGAGGAAACCACTGAGTCAAATACTGTTTGTAAACTCTTTCTTACATTGTAAGCCTTCACAGCCTGCCGGAACTCCATCAAATATTTCTCTCTCTCCTGGATTCCCTGCTGGACTTTCTGCTGACTCTCAACCAGCTTAATCTGGATAAAGACAGGAGATGTTTCTGGTAGTAGTTCAAAGTTCAATTTAGGTCTGGATTGAATTTGATTCCGTCATTGGCAGCAGCAAACTGAAATGAGCCACGTCCAAACGTGGTGCGAACCTTCAGGGTTCTGATGATGCTGCTATTGTGGGACCTTGGTTATGCCAGCTTCAAGAAATGTATAAAAGATGTTTCAGGTGAGAGGCCGAACTGCCTCTCTTCAAGGTAGGGCTCACTTATGATTACGTCACAGAAACATTGTAAAAAGTAGCTGTGTCCACAGGGAATAGTGTCTGGATCCTTCAGTAGATTTAGACAAATAGAACAGCCGAAGGAGTCCATGTTGTCAGCCATGGTAGATCAGACACTCTTTACATCTTGGAGGACTAACACACACTGAGCAGCAGAAAGGAGCAGTGATTCTCTATAAGTTTCTATTTCCCAGAAGAGGGGTGTGCTTGTTGTGCCTGTTAGACCAGCTATACTGTAGGCTGGAGGAAGAGTTGGACTGCAGCCACAGAGACAAGGGCTGTTTCTTCAACTAAATTATGCATACAAAGGCCCTTTAAGTTACCACATTTAATACATAAAATCATTTAAATGTTTCTGTATTCACTTGATTTAACTGGGTAAAGTTATTTTAATAAGATGACAATGCTGTTGAGAAATGAAACAAGAACCCACAAAAAGTAATACATTCTAATATGTCAAGGCAGGTGTAGTTATACTCTATTTCATATAGTGACACCATATTTGTTTGATTTTGCTTTATTGAAACTCAATCATATTTAGTCAAAGTAAAAATGTAATTGTGATCCCAAGCCACGTAGCCTACAGTAGCATGTTTAAATACCGAAACATGCCGAAACTAATTCCGATGAATTACAAGATTAAACTTTAATTTAAAACAATTAAATATTAATAATATAATACTAATATTTCTGTTGCGCAAACAGTTCTACAAAAAAAAATTACTGGCACTTTTGATTTCCAAAATTGTCACTGCGATATCTTGAGACAAGTATTCAGCACTACAGTACAGAGCATGAATTGTGATCTCTTACAAACATTTCCGCTTTGGATCCTATACCCAATCCAAGCCCAGGATAGAGGGGCTGAGTGAATGTGGTGTGGACTCTGTGGAGGAGGGTCATGGTGTCAGAGATGCTGTAGAAGGACAGAGTACCTGCCCTGTGATCCAGGTACACTCCTACTCTGGAGAACTGAGGGCCTGACACCTTGGTCTCAACATTATTGTGTCTGAACTGATAACCACCACTAGAGCAGCGTAACATCCAGGACTTTTTATTGTTGCCAAAGGTACCATCCTGGCCTAACCCTTTTCTGCTGATGTCTTTATATGAGACCGCTATGCCAACTTCACCACTCCAATCTACTTCCCAGGAACACCGTGCAGTTAGACCTTCAATACATAACACCTGAATATATTTGGTGAATCTCTCTGCATGATCAGGACATGCCTGGGTTGGTCCATATGACACCTTCTTGTTCCAGCCAGACAGAGAGAGGTGTTTGTGTGCTGTGTTTGGGTCCAGAGTGAGTCGACAGGAATCTGGGAGAAGAGCAGAGCAGAGACCAAATCAGAGAAATAAGAGGAGCCAGATATCTAGCCTGTCTTTGATCAATCTCTCCCTCTCCTATGCTCTCTGCCTCTATCTCAGGGTTTGTGGAGAGGATAAGGGGAGAGAGACTGTTGGCTAATTCAGGACAAAGACACTCACATAGTAGGAAGTCAGCTCTGGTCTGGGGCTCGAAAAGACTCTCCTTCTTCACTAATGAAAAAACAATATAGAGACAGAACAATCACATTACGACAACTCAAATCATTTTAGAATATTATGTTCTAATAAATTGTACTGAACCTTATTTTGTTTCATATATCTGTGCTATACCTACACAGCTACTGTATACAGTATTTTTCCTACCTGTAGCTGAGAAATTTGTCCATTTACTTGTCAAGAGGTCATTACATTTCCTATTCAGCTTAGTCAGAGCCTCACTAGTATCTCCAAAGTATGGAGGAGTGCGAGGGAATAGACTGTATGATTTTTCAGACACGCCAGGATTCGAGAGAAATGTAGAACTCTGAAGAGAGAGAGAGTCAATAATATTTAAAAGAGGCATTCCTACATTCAAAATTTAAGCTAAGATATTAATTTACCTGTAGGAAAAGCATTTCATCCTCTGTTTGTGAGAGCTTCTCCAGCTCAGTGTCTCTCCTCCTCAGCTCTGCTATCTCTTGCTCCAGTCTCTTCAGGAGTCCTTTAGCCTGAATCACTGCTGCCCTCTGCTGGTCTCTGATCAGCTCCTTCACCTCAGAGCGCCTTCTCTCGATGGAGTGGATCATTTCCGTAAAAATCCTCTCACTGTTGTTCTCTGCTACCTGGGCAGAGCGCTGCCAGGACAAATTTATTTTTATAATGTATCCACAATTACGTATGTATGTGGTCAGGTTTTTTAACATATGTATTGCAGGTCACTGATATTACATACATTGTAATCCTCCACAGCCTGTTGGATCTCCTTCAGTTTCTTCTCTCTCTCCTGGACTCTCTGCTGGACTTTCTGCTGACTCACATTCAGCTGAGTCTGGATAAGATAACATAAGATTTTAAAAAAATATAGGAAAGAAAAGATAAGATAACATTTTGTTAGTTTCCAGGATTTTGTGTGTTAAAGCAGTCATATGGTATAGTTGTCATTAACGTGGCAGAATTTAAGACTAAGCTACAATAAAAGCAGAGTAGAGAACATCATACATAATACATTGCATATGATGGATTATTTAACAGAAAATTTCAGTAACTGAAAAATCTTTACAGATATTTACTACTTTATTCATTCTAAATGTTAGGAAGTGCAACGAAGATGCTATTAAATTTGAAGAGAAATACAAAATTGAGAATTTTTTTCCCCTATTCCCTTTATGATGTAATTTTCCCCATCATCCTGTTTTTATATTTTCCAAGCTCTTTTTGGGGAAGTATAGCCATTACTTACTTACTACTGAGTAAAATGTGTTTAATAAAATTATTATAACAGAGGGTTACATTAGTTATCTGTGTAAAACATGTTATCAATCAATGAGAATTTTTTTGGTTAAGGTAAATATTCTTACCTATTATATATCTGAATATATCCAGGTCTGTTTAGTAGTAATAGTATTAGTATTCAAAGTTTATTGGTAAGGGCTTTAGTAGAGTAAGCATCTTCCAAGTGATAATAATAATAACAATAACATTCCAGTTTTACCCTCCCTGTAGAGTGCAGGTTCTAGAACTAGGCTTAAGTTATCCTCCGTTTCTTACCTGTCTGTCAGTCTTTTCTGCTGCAGCTGAGACGGTGTCATGGCCTTTATGTTCATCCATAGAACACAGGTAGCAGATACACTGCTGATCAGTACGACAGAAAACCTCCAGCAGTTTGCCATGACGAGAGCAGATCCTCTCCTGCAGTTGTGTGGAGGCTTTGACCAGCTTATGCTTCTTAAAGGCAGGAGATGCATAGTGAGGCTGGAGGTGAGTCTCACAGTAAGAGGCCAGACACACCAGACAGGACTGGAGGGCTTTCTGTTTTCTCCCAGTGCAGACATCACAGGCCACATCTCCAGGTCCAGCATAACAGAGAGCAGGAGGAGCAGCTTGGAGTCCTGTCTTCTTCAGCTTCTCCACCAACTCAGCCAGCAAGGTATTTTTCTTCAGAACAGGCCTTGTGGTGAAGGTTTGTCTGCACTGGGGGCAGCTGTAGATTCCTTTCTGCTCTTCTTGATCCCAGCAGCCTTTAATACAGCCCATACAGTAGCTGTGTCCACAGGGAATTGTCACTGGATCCTTCAGTAGATCCAGACAGATAGAACAGCAGAAGGAGTCCATGTTGTCAGCCATGGTCGTTCAGACAATCCCCTTCCACTACCAGAGATGGAAAACGGCCAAGTATCCACTCGTACAACTAGCGAGCAGAAACGGGTTAATATCCCTTCATGCTACCCAACATGAACACAGTTCCGCCTTGTATCTAGAAATACTGACACATACTGAGTAGGAGAGAACAGGCGTGGCTTTATTAATTTGATAGTTCCGTTTCCACAGAAATGGTTTGTTTGTTTGAGATAAACCATTTCCGGGTGTTCTGTATATTCCACGACGCGTTTGGATCAAACTTCGTAGATGAGGTGGAACAGAAAATAAAGTATGCTCATCGTTCGTTTTATCTTGCTCAAAGCCTTGGTAGGCTACTCCACGGGATTGAGTACCGTCCTCTGCGTACCTCTTTAACAGGTTTTGAACCATTCACTTTTGAGTTGTCAGATTCTAATTATTAACTTTTTTAACCACTTCAGTCTGTTGTGACATTAATGCCCATTAGGTGGCAGTGTGGACTTTCTTTAAAAGATGGGGTTTCAATTGGGCTATAGCGAATCCGACGATTCAACGATCAAGACAATTTCAAGAATCTTCGTCCAACAAAATATATTTATGGATTTATATAACTGGAATATCCGTTTGATATGGTGATAATAGTCTGTTTGATTACAGAATAAATGAATGATAGAAAAGTATATAAGAATAATATAATATAGCCTACTTCGTTTTGGACAACGTTTCATAGGCTACATTATTTTAGAGCTGTTTTCCAAGAAAAATTTGGGTAAAAACTTTTCTTCTCTTTATCAAAGTTACAGTTGCCAGTTCTTAACATAACTATTTCTATCTGTATGTTAGGTGGGTTTCAATAAAACTATCTGTATAAGCCCAACTCATTTTTTTCCTCCTCTACACCCCCTGAGAGCAGAGCCATATTGTTATTCTGTCCTGTTCTGACTGAAAGGGGCAGCAGTGGTACCGACAGGCGGGACTGCTTGGTGAGATCTCCTTAGGCGATGGCAAGTGACAGTGCAAAGTGTTGCTATTGCCCTCCCCTCTGTTTGCTTGTCATGTGGAGTGACAGATTACTAGTCCAAAGCCATTAGCGAGGCTGCACCCATGCTATTTATCTTTGCATGGGACTCAGTCACTGCTTCATTCACACACTTGACTATCTGCTTCTCTTTCACGTCCACTGCCCTCATCAGTCCGTCTGCACATCGGCCTGCCTTTCTCCTCTCCTTTGCACATTCACTCACTCACTCACTCACTCACTCACTCACTCACTCACTCACTGCACATCATCTGCACACGCCAAAATGCATTAGTACACAAAGTCCCCCTGTCTAGGCCCCAGTCTTCTCATTCTCTGTTGTCCTATTTTTCCAGCCAACTTCCAGCTTTCACTTTTTTTTTTAAAATCCTTTTCGCCCTTCCCCTCTGCCCCTCTGTTGAACTACACATGACGGTGCCCTGTGGTGCAGGAGAAGGAGGAGGCTGGGATGAGCTGCTGCCCAGCAAGGCCCTGCGGTCGTAGTGGCCGTGGCGATGGGGATAGGGGGCGGGGAGCCAGCGACCCCCTGTGCACACTGTAACCGGAGGGGACGGCTGTGTGCTGGTCCACTGAGTGACCCAGGAGGAAGGCATGGAGAAGAGAGGCTGGGTGGAGGGCTCTGTCAGCTCTCCACACGTCCCCTCAGGGTCAACATGTCACTTCCTGTCTCCTCACTGTCAGGGGGAAGTGTTAAGAGAAAGATCCCCAAATGGGGAAACAGTAGCTTGGTTCACCCAATCCTCATTGCCTTTAATCACTTCTCCTCATTTTCTGATTGTCTATGTTGAAGCAGCAAAAGGCTCAGGATGTCCACCTGCTGGGTCTCTGAAGTGACAGCTGTGGATCTTTCGGTAATGGTCGGGGGCGTTGGAGGAGATCATAGCTGGAGATGGAGATGGGAGGTGGGCCTAATGGAGCCTGAAGTACCCCCCCTCTGTCAGCCTCCTTCCTCTGACTCCTATTGGCTCTTCTGCAGCTGGGACTCCATTTTGTGTCAAATGTGTGCGTCCTCCATCCATGCACTCTAAATTGGGTGGTAGCAGGTGCAATGGAAGTGACCGGGCTCCAAGTTCCTGATGGATTTCACACTAATATCCCTCCCTTCCTCCCCTCTAGTGGTAAATAAATGCCTGGCCCATCCTCTCTGTTGAAGGAGATCTTTATAGTGTAACTGAACGTCCGTGACGACCTCTAATGATCCCCTCAAGGATGCCACACCAACCATCAGACAGATCTTTAAAGTCGTTGGAACTAGCTAACTGGGTTGGAACTAGCATGGCCCTTTTTTGGTTTTTGAAGAACTCATTTATTTAAGCTACTTATTTATTTTTTTGTGACATTGCAACTGTACATAAGCTTGTTGGATTTCTAGAGTGCTGCTTATTCATCATGGAGTTTGTTGGGGACAACTGTGAAGTAATCTCGCAGTAATCTCATAGCTATGCCAGACACGGCCAGCATTGTGCAACAAAGCACTTGCTGTTTTGCCACAAACTGGTATGTTTGGAAGCCAAAGATAAGCTCCTGGTTGTACAGAACGCAGAACGATCAGTGTTATTCATTTTCCTCCGGCATGTCATATCAATAGACTGAGATGACAATTTATCTTCAGAGATTTGCACCAGCGTGGTATTTCCATTATGCTACCAGTTCTGAAAAAGCCATGCTTTTACACGTGAGTGCTTTCATTGCTTACTCGATTGGCTTTTAAGTAGCCCATTATTTTGACCATGCTGGTGGTGCGTTGTCACCTGCGATCTTCAAATGGAATGGTCCCCATTAGTTCATAGATTACCTAAGGCCAAGGGGCCATCAGTGACCTGATTTATTTAGAGTTCTGGGTTGTCAGTCACTCTGTTCTTGGTCTAGGGGACAGGCTACTTTTGTTTATGATGTCTGTGTATATGATCTGAGCAGCTGACATTGGCAGATAAATATAATATATAGTATATGTACACCCAAATCAAAGTGTGAGGACCTTTTACCAATGGATGCTGCCTTAATGATTTCCCAAACCTGATTGTTTGTATGTTGAATGGTCTCTGTCATTCCTATTTGTTTGTTCATGGGTTGCGGACAGGATTGGACAATGACCCCCGTGATGCACCTTCACCATAACATTGTATCGCTTCATTTAAATCGTAACCTGCACACAGTTATTTGGGCACTGAGTCTTAACACAGGCAGACAAAACTTAAGCCCAAGATGGCGCTATGTACGGTTGCTTGTGTGGAAGAAGGGAGCCAGAACAGTGTGCGTGATATCTGCATAAAGGTGAATGGACGGTTGTATCAAGCCCCACCCTGAAGGCAGCCCCCTATTGTGGCGTCTTAAAATAACCTGCTCAAACCATAAAGTGGGTCAGCACGACGATGGCACCCAGCCAATACAGAAACGTCCGAGGACTAGCGCGTCATGGGAATTCACCGTTTTTATGAAATGGAGGTGAGCGCTGCGTCTGCGACCACGATGCATCTCTCGTTTTGATTTAGTGTCCGACCGACTGCAACACAGCCTCTTCTTTGTTAGTTTGTTTGTGTTTAAAAAAATAAAATAAAAATAAAACCTACTCACAGGCCTCCCCGGTCAAATCCTGCTAATTGAAGAACTGATCTCCACAGATGCTGATTTGAATTGTTACTACTGAAGCCACCATTCCACTGGATAAAGGCAGGTTTGCCTCCAGACTGTATGGCTGTGCCGTTGTGTTCACTCCACACAGCACTAGAGGGCAGTGTTGTATCCGTAACAATAGCCGCATGTTCTATCGTTTTGGACAGAGAAAATGCGGACACACCTGGATGCACAGTCTGCCCCCCTGCAGCCTATTAGCTTCAGTCTGGGGGGTTTTATGGGGGATACATTGTGTCTGCACATTAGGAATATATTATTGCGAGAAGATTTAATGTAAACTAGGTTTTGTGTGAATGTTGTGGAAAAACGTAGCTATTACCCTCATGCACTGTCAGACACATGAACACACAGAGCTATTACAATGGAAAAAACACAGGCTTATACAAGAAAATGTCTGAAAAGAACCAGACGCGTGGATGTGAAAAATATTTATTCTGTCACAACCCAAGAACGCTACTACCACCAAACTGAGTTCCCTATGTACGCCCACAACCTAAAAAGGATGGTCATTAATATGATTTCCTGGCTGATTTAAATGGATGCTAATCTGGAGGCTCTAAATGTCTTTGCTGTGTCAGTGTGTTTCTGTCTTGGCGCTCGATCAACAAGCTTGGAGGTATTGACATTGGTCGTGTGCTCTCCATCTGGCTGTCACTGATAAGAACTTCCAAGGGGCTTCTGGGTAATAGTGTCAGCCAGCTTAAAAGCAGGAGGCATAATGTATTCTGGGGGAGAAAGAAGGCAAACCCGGCACTCTACCTCCACTGTCTTCTCTTTCGCGCCATCTTTTTCTCGCTAATGGTTTTTCGACTTCAATTTCTCATTTAGCTATATATATCAAACCTTTTGCCATCTCTGTGTCTTTCTCTCCTTTTTTTTGGTCTTTTTTGTTCTCTCTCTCTCTGTGTGTTAGACGTCTGACACACACACAGCAATTACACTTTAACTACAGGGAGGACCATCTCGCTGCCACTCTGATTCGCTGTGAGAGTGGATTTGGTCTTGTGGAAAGAAGATGGCGGCTCTCAGAGTAAACCTTTCATGCACATCCTTTGTGTCATTCCACACACTGTGGGATGTGTGTGTTACACTGACCGTAGAAAACATACTGTTCATTCACGCTTATATGCCTATATACATCTCTATATTTACATCTCAAGCAAAATATTTACTACACCTTGTGTGTTAATAATTTTAAACAACAGGATGATATGTCATTTGCCCAGATATGTCTCAAGGTTGTCTGTTTGTACCCTGTGTTGTCCAGTGTGGTTCTTTGCACTGAGGGGATAATGTAAACACACTGACCTCTATTTTCAGGGTCACAGACTGCTGTTTACCCCGCAGGGGTTCCAAATCACACACAGGTATTGTGAGGGCAAAGTGTAATGGACTGAACTGATGAATGAATTCATGTTGGACATTTTAAAAGGACAGAATTGATCTTACAAAGCAATAGCTGCGATTTATAAAGTTTTCATGTATGGTTCAGAGCGAGGCGAGTGCCAGGATGTGCATTAAATGGCTGAAACTCTTCACAGGTTCTGGTGAAAAGGCTCTGCGAGGAGAGTTATAAATTCCTGACACTAAGGGTACGATGGTATTCGTCATATTACACGCAAGACCATTGGATAAAAAATAACAACAAAGGAACAGCCAGGTTCCGCCCTTCTATCCTGTTGGCCGGCCAATCGAATGACGTCGACACAGACAGACATCTTTGACAACTTAAACGGCGTCTGACTCAAATGACGTCTAAAGTCGGCAGACATTTCTCAGGCTCCCTCCCGCGCCGGGCTAAACGTACCACAAAGCTTTCAGAATGGTACTCTGGCGCTGCACTGGATCACTGCAGAGTGTTGCGTTTCAGAATTTCACTCTGTGATTGGCAGTGTAGTCTATTAGTGTGGGCCAGGACCATTTCACACCTTCTCTCAGTGCGGCTATGGAGCTGTAGTTGGGTGTGTAATCATTGTGTGTTGTGTGAGAGGATATTGTAATTTGATTCCATCATTGCCTCCTGGTTTTTCTCTGAAGGAGTTAATGAAAGAGAAAATTAGGAAGGGAGGGGTTTGTGTGTGTGGGGGGTGGGGGTGGGAGGGTGCGGGGGGGGGGGGGGGGGGGGGGGGGGGAATCACAGAGGGGGAAGAGGAAGAACAAAACATTCAGCTGGCTGTTAGTAGCCAATCACGGCTGTCATATTACTGTGAAACACAGATAGATTGGCCCTTTGGCCGTAACCAAGGGAAACGAGATGCAGCTGCCATCGCTGATGTCATTGCATTGTATTATTACTGTTCGTCAATAGGTTTGGAGTCACATGTCTCCAGGGTTCAGTCTGAGCTTTCGGACCCTTGGAGTAAGGGCCCTTACCTTGTGATAATCCTCTTATCACCGTTTTTGTTTTTTGGTCTCGACTGTATTGGCCAACAGCTCCAGAGCTGTCCTTTGTGTGGTGGTCTGGTAAAGATAAGGGGTGTCCTGGTGGACATGGGGAAGCTGGGTGTTACTCTGTACTCTCCCTCTCTCTCCCACTCCCTCTGCCTGAGTTTGACCTCCATTAGGACAGCATATGTTAATTACACTGTGCTGGTTTCCACGGACAGGGTTCTCAAGCTCGTCTCTTTCTACCTACAGAACTCAGAACACACTCTAGATTAGCGTATTGTGAGTGGGACTTTGTAACGTGGTGAAACACTGTTCGAATATCCGTTGATTTTAAAGCACACACACATCCTCTTTTGTGTTTGTGCCATGGTTGTGAAGTGAAACCAGCAGCAGGGCTGTCAACACACACAGCCTGAGGGTATGTAAAGGCCATCTAGTGTTGATCTGTAATCAATTATACAAATCCAATCCAGGCAAAGTTGACCCAGGTTTATCGTAATGGAGAGGGCAGAGAGGACACCCACTCACACCCACACGCACACACACACACACACACACACACACACACACACTGGAAATGTAAGCAAGCAAATTTAAAGTTGCACAACTATTCTAAAGCGGGGTAGATCTATATATTTTTTTTTTTTTGATGAGTCGTTTAGCATGGTAGTTCAGTGGCTGCTAGCTGGGATGTCATGTGTCCTTCTGAAAGGCAAATTTCAGATTATTGTTTTGTATTCAGTGTGTGTTTACAACTGATCTGCAGCTATTGGATGTTGTCAGAAGTCTCTATGAAAAGTTTTTCTTGTGTTTGAGAAGCATGGCAGCAATGTGTAACAAAGTGAGGTCATAATTCATTTAAAGTAACTGCCAACACATGATTTAATGTGGTATTACGGAGCTCCGAGCTACAGAGGGATTCATGATCAAACGTCATGTAGAAATCTTCTTATCAAAATATATTATGTGTGGATATAAATTCAAGTGAAATTAAATTGTGGTACATCAAAGAGAGCTATATATGACAAATTAATCTTCTTCCACAATAACATCAAACAAGCCAATTTGAATGGTTAAACTAGTCGAGCCAGACTGCTTCCATGTTAAGGATGAGTTATTTTAGTGTAAATTACCTGAAAAAACATTTTCCGTTTTTGTGGTTCGGTGTACATACTCCTTGGTGAATTTAATTGGAACCCCTTAGCTTAGGCTAATTGCATAACCATCTATCAAACTGAAATAGTAACAATTTCCAACCAAACGTAAGATTGTTTGTGCAGGGTGAAATGGGATTTTCTGAACGCAAAATCGTCAGTCATAGATACCGTTATTAAACAGGACAATGCAGTGCAAAGCAATACTTGTATTCAGCCTGAATACAACAATGTATTATCATTTAATAAAAGTTAAAAATAACAAGGCCCACCAATTTATATTTGTTTCTCAAAACCACTAAGTCTGTAATTGTTCTTGGGTATCTGTCTTTTCCATAAACATATTGGCATGCTCTGCTTTCCTCTCCTTTTAGTGTGTCATGGCTGCCATCTCTTGCAGATGTGGGAGTCACGGCCCACTGGCTCTCCACAATGGCGGCCGGTTAGTGACGCAGACCAGGACCGGGGGCACTCAACGTAGTCAGGCATTCACCCCACGTACCTGTGGCCACAATAGCCTCATCAGCAGCCTCATTCAATCAACCTTTAGGGAGAGAGACACAGACAGGAGACATCCCTGATCCACCTCTACAGACGCCGCATCTGGAAAGCAGATTCTCTCCTGTAATGGAAATGTTCAGGTTTATGCAGAAAACAACCCATTAAAGGAGGTGGGAATCCGTGCAATAATCAAATCACACTTTTATTAATGACTACAGAGTGGTGGTCTGTGCACAGAGAAATTACTACAGTGAGTTCACTCTAACGACATAGTAAGTTCTGATTTGTTGACAAGGTGGAAACGAGTGTATCGGTCTAAACTAAACAAATCATGCTTTGGTCAAGGGAGGAACACGTGTTACTTCCCAGTATTGAAAAGGACATTTATGCCAACAGAAGGCATAGTGTTTTCTGTTTGGTGATCTGGCCTTCACTCTGACCCTCCCCTCACATCTGAACAACAGCTCAGACTTCAACATCTGTTAGGATGCCCAAATTTGGCCCTTACACTCCAAAGTGCCTGGGAGTGATCCTTGATTGGGTTGAATTGATCAGGTGGACACACACAGCTTTTCTTCCACAAAGACAACATGGCTTGGGTCGTTCAAAACAGGTCACTGTTGGAAAAGAGGATGCATGAGTCCAGCTGATTCGTATAAATGGACTGGGCGTTGTCGTCCAAATCAAGATTAGTCAGGAGCTGCCTGGGCCAGGTCTATCCCCAGATTAGTCAGGAGCTGCCTGGGCCAGGTCTATCCCCAGATTAGTCAGGAGCTGCCTGGGCCAGGTCTATCCCCAGATTAGTCAGGAGCTGCCTGGGCCAGGTCTATCCCCAGATTAGTCAGGAGCTGCCTGGGCCAGGTCTATCCCCAGATTAGTCAGAGCTGCCTGGGCCAGGTCTATCCCCAGATTAGTCAGGAGCTGCCTGGGCCAGGTCTATCCCCAGATTAGTCAGGAGCTGCCTGGGCCAGGTCTATCCCCAGATTAGTCAGGAGCTGCCTGGGCCAGGTCTATCCCCAGATTAGTCAGGAGCTGCCTGGGCCAGGTCTATCCCCAGATTAGTCAGAGCTGCCTGGGCCAGGTCTATCCCCAGATTAGTCAGGAGCTGCCTGGGCCAGGTCTATCCCCAGATTAGTCAGGAGCTGCCTGGGCCAGGTCTATCCCCAGTCGGAATATTTGATCATAAATATATTTCCATATAACCTATAACAGACCTGAGTAGGACAGACCTGAAACACAGCAGCATCCATTTGCGTTGATCTTTCTACCCAAGCCACCGTTGTTTTTCACTATTGTTAATACTACATTGAGACATCTGAATTTAGTAGCCTAGAACAGAGCATGTGATCTCCTCTCCAATTCACTTTTATTTTGAAATGGTTCCAACCTGTGCTACACAATCCACCGTGAAAAGCACTACACGTCAGAATGCATAATGCCTAAAACCAAATGTGTTCTATCAAGCCAATATATCTAATATTTCTGAATATAAGCTCAATTATATTGCGTTGAATGATGTTACTTATTTCAAAACATTATCAAGATCATTTTTGCTTGTTCGATTGGCAGATCATTTTGCTTGTTTATTTGAGTTTGTTTCTTATTTCAAGCAAAATGATGGCTGGTCTTGCTTAGATGACATGTTTCACTGTCTGAAGGTGTGGTGTCAGGTGTGGTGTGTTTCTCAGTTGGAAAGCTGTCGTCTGGATTTCTGATTTATGGTTCTCAGATTAGTCACAGCTGTTGTCACATATTTTACTATTCTATGATTGGATGTCTGTTGCAGTCGTTCAATGTAACATATGTCTGTAACCTTTGACCTGGGTGTCAGGATGTTGGCTTAGGTGAGCTGCCAGTGAAAGGAGAAGGTAGTTCCAACACCCGCTGTGCTGCATATCATTCCGTTTCGTGGTGTTTATTGAATACATGAAGGCATTATATAGCTCCTTTCAGATTAGATTGTTTGCCATTTGAAACATTGAGTATCTGTCATAGAGATAGGCAGAGATGACAAAGTATTAGCACCTTTCTGCTCCATCCTCTGTGTGAGTGTGAACATGCTGAGACTGTTTTAGGGTTTGCTAGCTCACCTATGCTTCATTTCAATTCTAGTTCAACTCAAAGGCCATCAAGCTGGAGGAGGATTTGCCTAATGCAATGAAAGCAATGCTGACATCAGATGGTAATTAGTGCTCAGCACGTCACAGAAGCATGGAGCATTTCATGGAGGCCAGTCCCTCCCTAACGGTAAACATACAATAGTCTCTGCCTGCTAACTGATGGCCTTGACATGCCATGCACACTGTCAGGGATCCACTCTCTTCAGATGAACCCGAACAGACCGAGACACTGTACCAAACCGGGCTTGTGTGATCATTTGCCATCCTCCCTATTCCATCGGATTACCCATAAGAGGTTTTGACACTCCGTGTGTGACTCAGATGGACGGGATTCTTCCTGGCGTTGTGGTTCAGAGTCTTGAAGGAAGGCGATGACACAGAGCTGATGCTAGGCTACCCGTCGTGGAATGAAGCCTGTTAGCTGCTCATGTAACCTGTCACGCCCACGGTCTGGAGGAACATGGCTGGAGACTGCCCGCATGGCTGCTGTACTATTCGAAGTCAAGTCATTTTAATTTTGTCAGACATAGTTTGTACAATCTGAAAGGAAGGTCTTACTTTATTTCAAAGTGCATGTAATAGCAGCTGGTATAGGACCGTTTGTGTGGTGGTTAAACATGTACTGTTATGCAATGTAAGCACACCCCCCCCCCCCCCCCCCCCCACCCCGTTCACGTGAAACCTCAGACTTCTGAGACAGCAATGCCTGAAGAGACGTTCAGTCCACAGCAGGCCCACCAGAGCCCTGCCTACGGTAATCACACCGCCATTATGGCTCCCAGTGTATCTCCATCCGTGGCCTGCCTTCTGTTTCCAGGGGCCATTTGTAAAGCAGCCGTGCAGGAAATTAGGCCCCGTTTCGCTGCAGTGACCCAAGCCTGGAGGACGCGCTCGAAGGAGCGGCACTTAAGGCGGGGGCCGTGGATCACGCCGGGTCCCTCTCACGACCGTGCATCAGGCTGAGGGCCCCCGGGGGCCCCAGTGGGCGGAAGTCACACGTCAATGTGATTAGCCGTTCCCTTTCTCGTGGACAAAGACATCCCTTGGATCAGATTCATTATTTGCCGGCAGACAGGGGTAGGCCCTGCCCAGTGATTGATGAGCCTGGTCCTGAGGAGCAGACACAGCAGACCGAACTCCTCTTGGAGAGGACGGAGATCTTTGTCTCGGTTGGCACATTGGGACATATCGTTTTTGGAAGCTGTACATTCTTTTTTTCACCCAGTGGAGGAGATAGGCAGGCCTATAAATTGTGTAATAAATACAGCTTTGCGAGACACCGTGGCTTGTAGGCCTCTCTAACCATTAGAAGTCCTAGTGTTGGGCAAACCGGAACATTGGCGGAGGGTTGATGATGATCTGGGGATGCTTCAGCAGGGCTTTTTCAAATCACCTTCTGAACTTCAGTTTCAACATTCCTACTGTGTTGTTTAAAAATGAATAGGAGCTTGTTTTCTTTGTGTTATTCGAGGTCTGGAAACACTGCATCTTTTTTGACATCTTGACAATTTTTCTCAAATAAATGCTCTAAATGGCGCTATTTTTATTTGGAATTTGGGAGACATTTTATCAGTGATTTATAAAATAAATAGTATTTGTAATTTTACTCAAACACATACCTATAAATAGTAAAACCAGATCAACAAATCATTTTGTGGTAGTCTCCTAATTTTTTCCAGAGCTGTAGACACCCTCCACGGTTTCTCCTGGGAGAAATCGACGACATTAAAACCCACTATCCCCTCTCAATCGGGAATCAGGAGCGCAAGGGAAAGAGTAATTGGTAAAACAACATTTCAACTCTGACCTTTTAAGTGAGGTGTTATCCATTCAACTGCAACGTGAATTATGACAAATGCAAGAACCTTCAAGTCAGGTGACACTATTCCCGTAGTATCAGAGAAGGTGAAATGGGGGGGGGATGAGGTGACCGATTGACAAGGCATTAAGGCGACTGGACATTCACTTATAGCCTGTTGGATTAGAGGGGATTATATAGGCTGAACTTCTTAGTGAACTTTCTACTTGTCTGCCAAGCCTAGGGCGTACTCAAGCTGAAGGGGTTAAGTTAAAATAAGTCGAGAATGACTTTATTACCTACAATCACTGTTGTTTTTATAGGATTATGCTTCAGATGAATGGGTATGATAGGACATCAAAGATAGATAAACAAACACAGTAGAGGAAGAAATAGAGCTTTTTCCTCTCTGTTGTCCTTATCCTGGAGGGATACTAACAAGTCATGGATTCCAAACATTTCGTTTTTTTAGTTGAAGGTTTTTAATCCTTTTTTGTTATTATTTAGGGGAATGAAACATGATAATCTAACTTTACTTGAATATTCTGTCCTCCTCTATGTGAATTGAATCAAGAGGTCTGGGAGGCAACTTCAAAATCAATATCTAATTTAAAGCTCCAGTGCTTCTTGCTCTGGCTATTGTTACCCAAGACAAAAGGCTCTGGGAGGAGTTTTCCTCCTTTCAACCCAGGTCTCAAAGATAACTTTTTCCAAGAAACCAACAATCAGACTGGAAGAGTGAATGCAACCGGCAGACACCCTTCCTTTGAGAAAGTCTAGAATGATGTAAAGATATGCACTCCAGTGCCAGTGGAAAACTAGAGGCCTGTCTGTCTTGATGAATACATGCCTTCGAGCGTCGATGGTCACAAACTGTTGTGAAAAAGCAATCCGCCTCACAATCTGTCAGTAGGACGTTTATGGCATCATCTCTTTACCAAGCTGTTTATGGTGGCGACCGCCAACGTAGGAAATTAGAAGCCACCAAAGACCCCCCTGGTAGTTTTAATTAAGACCCCTCCTGTGTCGCCAGAGAGAGGCAAAAGAACTCCTGTCTATTGACACCGCTAGACCATGTCATTGGATTAGTAACATCAGCAACAAACACACAGCAGGTCTGTGAGGCTCTTGCTGTTCTCCTTAGCTGAACCGAGTAGCGCCCTGTCAAGGGAGTAAGGCGACACCGGCAAAGTGGTTCTGGTGAAGTCATGCCCCGCCACTCCAGAGCAGGTCCGCAGGGTGCGCCCGCCTGCCTGTCGTTAAGCTGTCCTCTTTGGCCTTTGTTTATGGCGAGATCGCACTGACCCACGGCCAGTGGGTGCCCCAGGGAACCTACCGGGCGTGATCATTGCTGTGAATGGCTACGGCCAGATACACTTTGAAATACTGGGCTATATAAAGTTTCTTATTCTAGATCAATTATACATAGTGGCAGAAGTTGAGCCTGCCAGTGAACACCAGCCTCCCTCGCTTGTTGAAATGAAGCATTGATCGCCATGCGGACGGGATCTCTAAGCCGTGAGTGTACCAACGCCAGGAGGCTGTGGCGCACTCTGCTACCTGGCACGCTTTGGTTGAAAGGGAAGTCGATTTTAATGGACAGCGCGGGGAATGGGCCACGTTTTGCCTAACAAATTCATTTTCAGGGTTTTGTTGTTTTTTTTCCGTGTGTGTTGAGGTAACACGCTGGGCCTGGCTGTGTGTGGTTGGCAGACAGCGCGAGCGGCTGTTCGAGCATGGTGTGTGTGAGTTGGTGTGTGTGAATTTGTGTGTGTCAGTTGGTGTGCGAGTTTGACTCTGGTATATGTTTGTAGAAGAGTGTGTTTGAATGTTTGCGTTCATGTTTATGTGTGTAGGAAAGTGTGTTTGAGTGTTTTGTGTGTAGGAGAGTGTGTTTGAGTGTTTTGTGTGCATATTTATTTATCAAACAGCTGCCTTGCCTCATCACAACTATTGGTCCTTCTACCCAGCAAAGGTCAGTTCATCTTAATGTTGGACTAGTTCCATCTGAGGTGTGGCACTTGCTTCTGAATATTTGCTTTTGCACTTTAGCGAACGCTTACATCGTATTTTTGAGAAGAGTAGTAGTTTGTCTTTTATTGTGACATTCAAATGTGATTATATAGCTAAACGTTAGATATGTGTTGAGACTTTTCCTCTGCCTAGACTTGATTGTTCACATTATCCTTGATACATTTACTCCACTGTAAAGGACACATAAAGTTAGACTGTATAACATTGGGTATCTAGTCACAGCCCCTGCTTGAATGCACTGTCAAAGAATAAAAGAATAACTGGGTTGACATGATTTAGTTAAGGCTGCATGCTTTTTAAACCACACCACCACTAACACACAGATTGAAGCACGATTGTCTGAGTGCCAACTCTTCAATACGTTGCTTAGATTAGCTCATCTCCCGTGCCCACTGTTCTTCAGTGCCATGGGTTAAGGAGAAACTTTAACCCTCTCATCAGTTCCACAGATTAGCCCAGGTCTGCTTACCCACCTGGCAAAGAGGGCTCATGTTTCTCCTAAGTACCTCACCTCGCCAAACATTTGTCTTATAGGACTACCACTGAGATGCCTATAGGCTGAAGGAGCTTTGTATTAAAAATAAATCTTGCTATCTCTGTGATGGAATGATCATGATGGATAACTGACCTATCTTTTAGAAGGAATGAATGCTACAGACTTCATTTTGCTCATTATTTGAAAAAGGAGTCGTTCATTATTTGCAGCCATGTGTACAGAGCCCGCCCAAATGCATTTCCCTAGACACCTAACAGCAAGTGACAGCCCACCACTGCTTCAGGGCAGACCGCAGACACACACACACACAAACCCCCACACTCACACACACACACACACACACACGCACACACACACACACAAACCCCCACACTCACACTCACAGACACATACACACACACACACACACACACACACACACACACACACACCAACACACACACACAGACCCCCGCACACACAAGCACATGCAGCCAAATACGGTCACACTTTAGCCCAGCCAGCCTCTCTGACCGCTTTGTTTTCACATTCTGCCACCGCGTGGGCCACACACACACACACACACACACACACACACACAGTTAAAAACATTCAATCTCTCTCTCTCTCTCTTTCTCTCTCTCTCTCTCTCTCTCTCTCTCTCTCTCTCTCTCTCTCTCACACACACACACACACACACACACACACACACACACACACACAGCAACACACACTTCGAGTAAGCTCCTCCACTAAGGGGTTATTTAGCTGGGCGTTTGCTTGTCTTGGGCTTGGCCATGCAGGCCCTCAGGGTCTGCCCCTGTCTCATGTATCCCAGTGTCTTGTCACATGTATAGACTTGTGGCTATTCATTATTGAGCATGTCTGTGGGTCACTTTGTCCCTGTACATTACACAGACCTTAGATCCTCTGCCTGGCTCATGAGAAGCCTGTATAGAGCCCTAATTGGTCTGCATAGGCAATGACGGATGATGTCTCAGCAAAACAATAGGCCAATCACAAACACCACAGCACAGACACCACAACAAGTATTTTCTTCTGTGATGGTTTATTCAGCTTCATTTCCAGCAGAAGAGTGTAAACTTACCGTAGTGACAGGTGACTCGAGAAATGCCTGGGTGTTTAATAGCCAATCCTACACATTGAGACTAAATCAGACATCTCCATGATAAACCACTGAGATAAACACACAGGGCGACCCAGTTTGTGACCCTAGCCAACGTCTGTGTGTGAATGGCAGTCTATATGGGGAAAGGATCATGGCGCAACTGTGGCTAATTCCCTGTAATCCCTAGTATAGCTTCTCCCCACTACTTAGAGATTGTTTCCTAAGGCAGGCATGGGCTGGGGAGGATTGCTAGTGAGATTAGCTAGCGGTTAGCTCCTCCTCTACTGCTTTGGGCACTCGCTTTCTCTCTGTCTTCGCTAGCCCTTGGAACTGAAATGGAATACCTCTCCGAGAAACAATGTCACACGGCTCAATAGGAAAGCAATGTAAGTTTGTGTGTACCGTTTCTTGATTTTACTTTTGTTACAGTCCAGGTTTTTTTTGTGGGGTTATCTGAAAAGAGTCAAGCAATAACCTTGGCCTAAAGTATCAGGTTAAGGTTTGTTTAGAGGTCCACTTTTGACCGATATGAGGTTTAATGATCAAGCATGATCTCTTTATGTAATTATTTATTTTGTAACTACTTCCTCTACAGTGTGGGATTCTGGGGGAATGTGTTTCTCTCTGTGTCATCTAGTGATGTATAGGTCATGCAAAGCCAGGTATTCAGTTTGTGGTCCACGCCAACAAGGTCTACTGGCTTGGAAAAGAAGAACTGTAAGTTGATCTGTGTTTGTAATCTGGCTCAACCGAAGAAATCTACCCCCTGGGAGAGGTTTATGTCTTTATAGAACAAATATGTGTGCAGTCATGCATGGAATCCTGTTACACAGAAAGTAAAGCTTTCAGTATCACCACTAATCCCATGTGCAATGCACTCTTAAAAGAAAAGGATCATGAATTGTGTATTTCCAGTAAACTAATATGTTGAAAACACAAATGGTACTTGATAGCTTTACTTGGCTTTGGCCCTTGTGTAGTAATGAGGCTGGAGATCTAAAGTTGGCTTCAACTCACAGTAAACACAAGGAACTAATATCAACATCAAGGCTGAGCATTTCCTCTCCAACCCGGGCTCCAAATGGGCATCACAGAACTGTTTACTTGACAAAGTTACGAATGATTCAAATCCCACGGTTCCCCGAAAGGTTGGCACCGGTTGGCACCGGTTGGCACCGGTTGGCACCGGTTGGCGCTGTAATGGAGCCGTTATCCTCCTCACTGCACCAAGCTCAGCCACCGTGTATCATTAATTGTAAAAGATAAAAAGACACACAACAGACCTGTCATTCACTTAGAATGGCACAACAGTCAGGACGAGACCACAGCCAAGATGACACGGTGGAGCCCTTTTGTAGAGGCGTCATGGTCACACATTGAGGACAGGAAAGTTCATTTTTCATCCAACACTAATAGTTTTGTACTTGTCCTGTCTTGCCCAAGCAAGTTGCAGCAGCTTTGTAGTGTTGTTTGTTTTGCGCTTCCTGGTCAGGAAGACATCTTAAAAAGACAATGTAATAAAGAACACCCTGTGGTTCCCTCAGTAACAGTTCTGTTCCCAAGTCCTTTGATCCTGTAATCGAGCCGGTGAAAGTTAACCCAAGAGGCCCGCCCTCATGCTCCTGCTCACTGGCCCCATTCTCTACCCATGCTAACTAGCGACTAGCACACCCACTGTAGGTGTCCTCAACGTGCAAGCGATGGCTCATGCTCCCTGGCTAAGACACTGATTCAGGTCTTTAGTGCTGTCAGTGACTCGGAACATCAACCAACATGGATGGCTTGGCACATACAGTGACACAATCTGCATTCTGTTTGGGTTAGGGTTAGGGTCAGGGTTAGGGTTAGAGTTAGAGTTAGGGTTAGGGTTAGCTGGTTGTTTAGATGGTTGCTCTGCATTATGTTTGGGTTCAGTTGAGACTCACAGTTGACCTTAGCTGAACTCCTAACCCCTTCCTGAGTTTATCCATGTGGTTCAGACATGTTTACTCAATTTGAAAATAATTAAGACTATAAAACCTAATTAATAAAATGTTCGTTTTTTTCTCATTTGAGGGAAACACTATTTATTTTATTTTGATTGTATCTGGGACTATTAAAAGTAAAACCAATTACTAAAAGATTGGGCCCTTGGATTACATAAATGTTATAATAATGATATTAGCCTTTTCCAAACACAAAGCACTTTACATGAAAGTTATGATGTTTTGGGGTATTTCATCTCTAAAATATTTATGCAGAAGCTCCTCAGTTGCTGCTCACTCTGCGTAGCTTGCGTTAATAAGTACAGTTTAGTCTGTCTTGACCTGCGTGTTCCTCTTCTCTTTTTTGAAGGAGATCTCTGATTAAGATGTTTCCACAATCTGGGAAATCGATCGTCTTCGACAACTTTCCTGATCCGTCAGACACCTGGGAGATCATCGAGACCATCGGCAAAGGGACCTATGGGAAGGTCTACAAAGTGCTGAACAAGCTGGATGGCAGCAAAGCAGCCGTGAAGATACTGGACCCTATCCATGTAAGTGGGGCCATGTTCCCCTCTGGGATGTGTGTGGTGTGACTCTCCATGGTCTTTTTCCCTGTCAGCTTATTGGGTTTATCACCAGCGCAGTGTATAATATAATCAGCCAAAGTGAGAAACAACTCTTCCTGTGTCCTAATACAAGATAACTGTTAACTGGGTTTCTTTCATCTGGATCTCTCCTGGGAATGGTCTCGTCTTACACTTGTCAGGTGTCTTAGACAGGGCATGTTCCCATGATGCACCTCGCTCTCTCTGTCTCTCTGTCTCTCTCTGTCTCTCTGTCTCTCTGTCTCTCTCTCTCTCTCTCTCTCTCTCTCTCTCTCTCTCTCTCTCTCTCTCTCTCTCTCTCTCTCTCTCTCTCTGTCTCTCTGTCTCTTTCTCCCCCCCCCCCCCCCCTCTCTCTCTCTCTCTCTCTCTCTCTCTCTCTCTCTCTCTCTCTCTCTCTCTCGTTCTCTGCCTGTGGTGATGTCATCTTGAGGGCACATCAGCATGCCTTAGCAGCCCACCTGTAGCCCCAGATGTGACATCTTGTTAGCATCTTTGCACCCTGGAGCTTCAGGGTATCAGGCTTTTGGTCTGACCTCGCCTGTCTCCCCTTAGACTGGACCTCGCGCCTTACATAGACACACACACACACACACACACACACACACACGCACATACATACACAACCACAGATACGTATACACACAAGCATACGTACACACACTCACGCAGACGCACACACACACACACACACACACACATACAGATATGTATATTGTGATGGGAAAAATATACACAGGCATACGTACACACACACACTCACACACACACACGTACACAAACAGACAGACACCACTTTTCTGTCTTACCTAGGCTTTATGTACAGTTGTTAATCTCTTGTATTTACCCTCTCTGATATTTTGTGCTGTCTGTGTGTCTCAGACTCCATTTTTTTTACATTCTTACGTAATTAATCATTCTCCATCTCTCTCTCTCTCTTTCACTCTATCTCTCTGTCGTTTTGTTTGTCTGTGTCTGCTATCCTGTTTTTATAAAAGAAACCAATCAAGGTATAATTGCTCTTGGTGAACACTATTTGTATTCATTCAACATTGCCTGCTGATTTGCAAAGCTCATGATGTCAAAGTCAACTTAAAGGAGAATGTCATGGGAGGGCTTAGATCAGGGGACAATGCTTGGGGTTTAAATGAATGGTCTAGTGCATCCACTTGGCTTGTACAATACTCATCATTATTCCTAGCGTAAACGTTTGTTGTCAACCTATTTTCTTTTTTCTCTCTTTTCAGTTCTAATTTTATTTTTGGCGGAAACAATTGGGTGCTCTTCCTTAGAAACCTTAACGGGGAATCATTTTCCGGCGTTAAGCACAAACGTTTTCTTAAAAAACATTCCCATTAGTCTTCAGAGAGAGAGTTTGTTACTGTTTCTCATTATTGAGAATAATTACCTGCGCATCACTTGCTGTGAGGAGAATCTTTTTAATCAATCGGATGATCGGTTCTTTGCAGAGAGACACCGGCATTGAACAGTCCTGTAATGACGGAGGCAGAGGTAGTCAATAAGGCCTGCAGGATTTTACAGGTGATTTGCTGTACTTAGTTGAAAAGGCAGCCTTGTTTTCTTTTGTGGAGCCTCTTTCATAGCTGTGTCTGTTTTTTTCTGACGATAGTCAGGAGCTGTTTGAACAGAGGACCTCTAAAGCACAGATGGGCTAGCTGGACCATGGGGTTAGGGTTAGGGAACAGATGGACTGTACATAGGCCTCATTTGGAATACGCCATGCAGCAGATCTTCACCTACAGCTGACTGTTTTAACACTTTTAATACAATGTCATCCTGGTCTTCACAATCGAACACATCAAAGTTAGTAATTTGTAGGGACAAATATGCAAAATTAGATGAGATTAATTATTATTTTGAATTCTCAATGCAGCACATTGTCTGTATTGTTGTCCATCCATAGAAAGTTACTGTACACTGTGTTCCAGTACATTTCAATTACTGTCAATAAAGAATATGGTAAACAGCTTACATTAAGAAACTGGCAAAAAATATTGATGTAGTCCTTTACTGATGACCAATGTATGTGCCGTTTGTTTTCCAGGATATCGACGAGGAAATTGAAGCAGAGTATAACATCCTCAAGGCTCTCTCGGATCACGCCAATGTGGTCAAATTCTTTGGGATGTACTACCTGAAGGATGTGAAAAATGGAGACACGTTGTGGCTCGTACTGGAGGTAGGACCACCAAGCATACTGTTAGTGTTGGAGGTAGGCCTACCAAGCATACTGTTAGTGTTGGAGGTAGGACCACCAAGCATACTGCTAGTGTTGGAGGTAGGACCACCAAGCATACTGTTAGTTTTGGAGGTAGGACCACCAAGCATACTGTTAGTTTTGGAGGTAGGACCACCAAGCATACTGTTAGTGTTGGAGGTAGGACCACCAAGCATACTGTTAGTGTTGGAGGTAGGACCACCAAGCATACTGTTAGTGTTGGAGGTAGGACCACCAAGCATACTGTTAGTGTTGGAGGTAGGACCACCAAGCATACTGTTAGTGTTGGAGGTAGGACCACCAAGCATACTGTTAGTGTTGGAGGTAGGACCACCAAGCATACTGTTAGTGTTGGAGGTAGGACCACCAAGCATACTGTTAGTGTTGGAGGTAGGCCTACCATGCATACTGTTAGTGTTGGAGGTAGGACCACCAAGCATACTGTTAGTGTTGGAGGTAGGACCACCAAGCATACTGTTAGTGTTGGAGGTAGGCCTACCATGCATACTGTTAGTGTTGGAGGTAGGACCACCAAGCATACTGTTAGTGTTGGAGGTAGGCCTACCATGCATACTGTTAGTGTTGGAGGTAGGACCACCAAGCATACTGTTAGTGTTGGAGGTAGGCCTACCATGCATACTGTATATACTGCACATTAAAGTAAGATGTTTGCCCTATATACTGCACATTAAAGTAAGATGTCTGTCCTATATACTGCACACTAAAGAAAGATGTTTGTCCTATATACTGCACATTAAAGTAAGATGTCTGTCCTATATACTGCACACTAAAGTAAGATGTCTGTCCTATAAACTGCACATTAAAGTAAGATGTCTGTCCTATATACTGCACACTAAAGAAAGATGTCTGTCCTATATACTGCACATTAAAGTAAGATGTCTGTCCTATATACTGCACATTAAAGTAAGATGTCTGTCCTATATACTGCACACTAAAGAAAGATGTTTGTCCTATATACTGCGCACTAAAGTAAGATGTCTGCCCTATAAACTGCATACGTTGGTGGCTGGCTTCCATAGCAGGATCAGCTGTGTCTTAGCCTAGCGTGACTCTTCCCAGGTAGATAGTGGGGTTACTGGATCTTACTAGCCTTTATGTAACAGTCTAAGCCACAGCAGGAGGTTCAGACAGCCAGTCGTACTGACGGTTAAATCAGGAGGAATGTTTGGAGGCTGTTTAGTTATCAGGGTGGAGGAGCAGGTCCATCTCATTCGCTCTACCTGTGTCCTGCTGAGGGAAGCAGAGTAGGGATTTCTGTTTTCTGGGCCATCTCACTAAATTAGTTTGGACACATACACGTTTGCCTGGCAGGATTGGGACTATGGCTGTTTGTGTTGGCTCGCCTGTGTGATTTCTGCTCTGTGGTTTAGGAGGACTCCTGCTCCATGGCTGGTGTGCTTACATTTTCTTTACATTTCTCTGCTGTTTTTTCCCCCATATATCTGACAAAACATTATTAATCATGAAACAAAAATAGTATTATGATATGTATTAAGAAAATCATCTGCTCTTGCACAGCAGTGTGGATATAAATCATATCTACATTTATAATGAAGTACATTAAAACCAACAGTTTTTACATATTTTACTCAATATGTAACAAAACTGTGCGTTTAGTGACCATTGAATCGTTTTTTCTTGGCTCTGGATTCCACCTTGCTTTGACAGAGCAGGAAATGGTAACACAGTGCTTTTCTAGAAGAAAGTACGAGGGCACCTTGGCGATGCTGTTTGGTTACCAGCTGGAAAAAGGGTTGTGTTGCTCCGTCGCCCTCTGTCCCTCATACCTCACTTTCAAATGTCAGGCTCCCGACCCGCGTGTAATGGAGGTCAAACTGACGATAGGGAAGTGTGTGCGAGGTGCCATTTGGGTCGGAGAGAGTGTTTCTCATCCGTGCGGGCCCCGACCCTGTGATCGGTATCGGCGCCGTTAGCCTCCAGAGAGGGTTCAGATAGGAGAGGAGCCAACGCTGGCTTTGATATGAGAGCCCAGACGAGTGTGTGTGTGTGTGTGTGTGTGTGTGTGTGTGTGTGTGTGTGATTCTGTTCTTGTTCGTTACGTTAATGCGCGTGCGAGCCGACACAGCTACGTCTCAGTTCAAAACGTATGATTTCCCAGACCTCTTCGTTGCTTGAGGGATGGGAACTCCCCCATCTGCATCTGATACTTCCCTCTGTGGCGTCCGGGCCTCTGTGGCTGTCCGCTTCCATGACCTTAGCCTCTATTTGCTGCAGTGCCTGCAACAGGAAGTAGGCTGGCGGGGCTCGGACACAGCAGCTCGCTTAGTTCTGTAATCCAAGCTCAGAGGGCACGCGACAGCATTAGCATCTCTGCGGTAGGCTAGACTCCTGGATGGTTTTCACTGGGCTAGATAGTGTTTCTGTCTGCCTTCATCAGGGTCCATCTCTCTGACCCTCGGTTACAGTCCAAGAATTACCTGTCTCTGCTCATGAGATTATTGGGCTAGTTTACATATCGACAGAATAATATAGTTCTCCTCCATTTTATATATATATATATATATATATATATATATATATATATATATATATATATATATATATATATATATATATATATATATATATACAGTATATATATAATTTTTGTATTTTAACAAGCTCAAAATAGACAAATAACGCAAATAAATGGCTACACTTAGTAGCCTCTTCAGTGCATGGCTATAGCTGAAAGATATCGTGTTGGGTTTAAAAAATGGCTACACTTAGTAGCCTCTTCAGTGCACGGCTATAGCTGAAAACTATCGTGTTGGGCTTAATACATGGCTACACTTAGTAGCCTCTTCAGTGCATGGCTATAGCTGAAAGATATCGTGTTGGGTTTAATACATGGCTACACTTAGTAGCCTCTTCAGTGCATGGCTATAGCTGAAAGATATCGTGTTGGGTTTAATACATAGCTACACTTAGTAGCCTCTTCAGTGCTGACAGCTATCATGTTGGGTGTAATCCGTCAGTTTTCCAACAGAACACTTTGTCTGTCTGTGGTTTATGGAAAGGAAGTTGGTGTGAAGAAGAGCCCAGCCATCTTTGCTGCTTTGTTTTCTCCCAATGGCCTCACACTTTTGCGTATTCATGATGCAAACTTTCCAATGCAAAGGCTGCAGAGCCTTCATCCCAAATCTGTGGGGGGGAATCCCGCTCCTGAGATTACTGCCTGCCAGGAGTACTGGACCGCACGTGTGTGTGTGCACGTCTGTTGGTAGATCTGTGTGTGTGTGTGTGTGTGTGTGTGTGTGTGCATCTGTTGGTAGATCTGTGTGTGCGTCTGTTGGTAGCTGTGTGTGTGTGTGTGTGTGTGTGTGTGTGTGTGTGTGTGTGTGTGTGTGTGTGTGTGTGTGTGTAAGTGTGTGTGTGTGTGTGTGTATGTGTGTGTGTGTGTGTGTTTGAATGGACGGACAGTGCCAGAAAAAAAGTACTGAGGGGATGATGGGGTGCTCCAGCAGTCACCATGGTTACGGCCCCTCCTCCGTAAGCGGTAATTTTCCACGTTTCAGAGCCAATCAGAGCACCCCCCCCCCCCCCGTGGACCGTGTGGACAGCCACCTCTCATTATGACTAAGTTTGGCACAAATTGCATCCTCCACTTTGTCGCTTCTTCTCCTTTAAGGTCCTTGTGTCTCTCTCTTGTGTGCCCCTTCATGAGAGCGGTGCATGTGGGCAGCTTTCATCTATCACTCCCCAATCTGGAGCTATTGAATCCTGAGACCTCCAGTCTAAATATACAACTTCAAAGATGGCATTGATAGAGCCTGTTTGATACTCTAATTACTGCCATGGATCATGTAAATTACGGACGTGATATGTGAGCTCATGTTGTTCCATGCCAGAAGAAAACACTATATTCATGAGGGAGTTTTAATATCGCATTTCCTTTGGTACTCTGTGATGTGAGTGCCTTGTCAATTAAGATTGGGTTTTGAGCCTATGCGATCGATTCGGTAAACAAGGAAGGTAAAACTGAAACTGCACTTGCTTTGTTGTGTGAAGGCAATGTTTTTCTCCTCCATATTCTGGTTAGTCATAAATTGCTATTGCATTTGCTATCTACCCCTGTGTTTATTTTGTATTTGTCTTCTAATGACAGGGCATTAATATCTCCCCATTCCATGACTTTGGTACGACAAGGTAGTTCTCAAATACAAGCGGTAGACAGGCTAGATATTCCAATACCAGGGGGTGCATAGATCACTGTTACACCACATTTCTGCTGTAATACCCACCCCAACTTTTTGAACGAACCACACTCCATAATTTGATAAGTAATTGTCACAGTGAATGCATCCCTAATGTAGATAAACTACAAAAAGGGGGCAAGTGCATGCTGCCAATGCATTTGTTTCTATTAAATATACTGAGGAACATAATTATTTATTATAAATGCTGAGGAACATAAGTATTTATTATAAATGCTGAGGAACATAATTATTTATTATAAATGCTGAGGAACATAATTATTTATTATAAATGCTGAGGAGCATAATTATCTAGGAGGGGGAAACTATTAATAATGTTGGTGTTATGAGCATGGGATAAAAGTTCGTCAAATGGGTCTTTTCATTTGATCAATCATGCTCTCATTTTAGCTCGTAGAATAGTACGATTGATTGTTGAATTGTAGCCTCTGTTCTTTCTGTTTTATCATAATCATTTCCGTTTGATACTCTATTTGCATTTCAAAACAAACCGCTTGAGCTTTGTGAGCCGTGTCCATTCCCCAGTTATCTCCCCAGCTTTAAATCCCCTCCAACCTGCCCCATCAATGATGACAATGAGGTTTGAAAAGACCACATTCATTTAAGAAACAATTAAATGGAGGCGTAAACGCGCACATGCAAACAAATGGGCCCCCTTATTCAGACGTTTAACCACAGGGCTAAATGGGGATGAACAAATCCAATGACTTACTGATACCTACGACGGCTAACACAGTCATTGAACTACAGGAGCTGATGCTTTACTTGGAACGTGCACATATTAGGTGTACTTTCCAAATGAAGTGCGGGGAAAACACTCATTCCCATCTTCCCATCTGGTAGATCCTTTTCTTTGGTTGACCTCTGGTCCACTCCTGTCATAACTTAAAGGTGCAGTATGCAAGTCTAGAGAAGAGTGGAAAAAATTGCAAGAATATAAAATCAAAACCTTAAAAATGACAACCTCCTGAGTTTATGGTCCCTCCTATCCCTCTTCATGGCCCCTCCCTTCAATGATTTCCATTGTGCACGGGAGGTGACTGACAAGCAGGTAGTTGTGCCTCCTTGCAGATTCTCTCCTGATTGGTTAATAATAGGCTGGCTTCCCTAGATTTTTGAAAAGCTGAATACAGAGCCCTGGCCGCTCATATAGATTGCCCCTTCTCTCTGAGCATTTGATTTAATGATATCCTCCAGGAAGTATATAGTAAACATAAAAAAATACAAAAAACTATTCATAAATCGCCCATAAATTCAAATTTACATACTTCAGCTTTAATAAACAGTCACCGTACTTGTTTCAAATGTCAGAAACCAAGGCCTTGGTCTATAGCTACAGTGCACTATAGTCACAGTATATCCCTCCAACCCTGCCCTTTGTCGATTGTATACAGGCAGCTCAAATCTAAGTTATAGTGTAGCTACGCTTTAAATAGCTAGCCAAGACTGTTCTAGCTGACAGCTCGTCTGACAGAAGGTGAAGATAGAGGCTGTGATGGCAGACAGTCGCATTAGCCCCGAAACGCCATCGCCGTCCACCGCGGAATTATGTTGAACTCCTGTCAGAGGGTGACTGTAATAATGTACTCATGTGTCTTTAGATAGTAATTCAATGTGATGTACAAGGTTTTAGAGGCCGGGCCTATGTCTGATATGAAAGACTCGATTTTCCAAGTGTTGTTATTGTAACAACTGGCTAAGGATCTAAAGAAAATATGCATTTTGGCCGTTAGGAACGCTTTGTCCCCGAATGGGTTATGGATATTTTAAGGCACGTTTAGAGACTAGCAGAGATATCACTATATATCACTATACGATATGACCAGATATCAGGAACTATTCAGTTATATTCATATGTTGTGGATTTGTTATAGCCTGATATCTAAGATATTTTTGTCGGATTAGGTCTTGTCAACGTTTAGGTCTTTTAAGTAATGGCTTGTTTGCCGATGTACACATTACCCCGTGGCACACACGTCAAGTTGCATCCCTTCAGTCGAGGTCATGCACGGCAAGTCTGTAATTTCACACGTTGTGTTCACCATTCAGAGGTGTTGTGACTGAAACTCTCCTTTTCAGCGCGTCTGGAATAATTAATGTCCACGTTAAATGGGTTACTCCAGCAGCAGACGTCACTGACTCTCTGCTAATGTTGGAGTGATGGAGCCTAACTCATTAATATGAATCGTGTACCTCTGCCGGGCTATGTCGGAGTGATGGAGCCTAACTCATTAATATGAATCAGTGGACCTCTGCCTGTGGAACGTAATGATGACAGGTGATTCCACACTGTGATGCGGTCTGACGTCTGACGCCGTTCTCTTCAGACTGGCCTGTCTGCACACACACACACACACACACACACACACACACACACACACACGCACACACACCCCGTCATGCAACAGTAAACGCACAAGAGACCTTTAACTGTCCATATGCCCTTTGCATTGATAATAAATAATAGCAAACATTATTTATATACCACCTTTCGAAACAAGTTTACAAGGCGCTTGATAATAAGAACAGATTATACAAACCAAGATATTACAACATAAACACAATAAAATGAAATAAGATTAAATAAAATAAAATAAATGAATTAAAATAAAATACAATTATTGTAAAATAAAATAAAAATAGAATAAAATAAAATACAGAACATAAGATATTAAATAATACATGAACTGGCATCCGTTAAGAGAAAGCTGTCTGATAAACGTGAGTTTTATAAGGAGATTCAGAAGAGGATACTGAGTGTGCCTGCCTGAGATCACCAGCCAGGCACCTCCACAGCTTAGGGGCTCCAACAGCAGACAAAAGACTCTTTGAGCTTTGGTTTGATCTCCTCACTCATACACCGTACATTACCATCTGCAGTAGAAAGTGCAGAACATGTTCATGATTAAAGTAGCAACATGGAATACAAACCTTGCAGGAAAACCTAACCCTAACCCTAACCCTAACCCTAACCCTATCCCCTAACCACGAGGGGGGAGTGACTCGGATTCCAGCTTCTGGACTAATCACAGTTTTACATCAGAAGTGCAATAGATCTGTGTGCTTGTAGAAGACAGAGTATTGTATGCATGATTATACATTTACTGTTTCATAATAGAACACAATTTTGTGCATGAAAATTCACTTCCCTGTTTACTAATTCCGAAGTTAAGCAAGGCAAGTGCCTTCATTCTGGTAGCACCCAGACACAAAGAACAAAAGAGGCTTTGGAATAATTGATGCTGTACGGTGCTTGTATAGTGCCACGGATCTCATTCCATGGCACTTCTGTTTACAAGCATGCAATATGCAACGGCCATTTTGAGAGGTTTTGTTTTGCAAGTGTTTTTCCTTGTGCTCAGTGGGAGGTAGGTAGTAGCATGTTGCTTTTCCTTCATCTGAATGAAGTCACACCACAAAAGGCTAAAATGCCAGGGTACCGCTGTTGCCTAGACAACACAGGGGGCAATTTTCTGTAATTTTCGTAGAAGTGCTACCGCAAGATAGTCCAGCTCCACTAGATGTGGCCCGGGAACTCTCTGCGACACAGTGAGGACTGCAGGCAGAATCTTTGTCATAGTCTCACATGTGTCTATCGTGTGATGATAACCCTAATGTATTTATATTATTATTAGATCTCTTACAAATTGTCAAAATTCTAAATTGAAATGCTTGATCGCAGCTACAGTGTGTGCCTATGGTAATCCTTTGGCTTTAGTGCCGGCAGTAATAAGTAATCAGTAATTTATGCTCATACAAACTCGTGGCAGAGATATGACTCAAATGTGGGTGGATATGCCGGTTTTAGGGCCACGATTCCCCCATCCTCAACACTGTTGAGTCATCAAAGCGTAGATTAAACCTCCTTGGTAAACCTCTTTTCTATCGGCACGATGCCCACCTCCCCCTTAAACTCCCTGAAAAGATAATCGGCTAAAGATTGACAAAAATACTCCTCCCTTTCCTTCTGTGAAATTGACTATCCGATCGTACAGTGTGGGATTTGATGTTATCCAACATGACATTTTGCTTGTCTGTGTGGATGGGGCAGATTTCTGTTCATTGTTTGAGCTTTTGTGCTGACTCATGCCAGCGATTTCCTTTGTGCCGTCTGTGTAGCTCTGCAATGGAGGCTCGGTAACAGACCTGGCCAAAGGAATGCTGAGGAGAGGCGAGCGAATGGATGAGGCCATCATTGCCTACATCTTACACGAAGCCCTCATGGTAAGTTTGAAACGGGTGGTTGTAATAGTGCAACTAAATAAACACACTTTGAAATGATGCACAATGTTGTTTTGTTCATTCCAAAGTGTATATTATTATTAGCTTACATTGGGGTCATCATGCTTTATATTGGTGTGTGTAGATCACACGTGACAATCAGAGCCTCGAGCCAGTTTTATATTTATGATTCCCATAATATTTGGATATTTCTGTAATAGGTAGGCCTCGTGGTTTGATTGGGAGGTCTCTAGATCCCGTATACCTCCATCCTTTACACCGTGGTTTCAGGTGTTTAAATTACAATGTGCAAAACAAGGAGGGGGAATCATTTTGAACATTTTGTAATGAACAGCCCCTTGTCATTAGGTCTGAGAATACCTGTGAGACAGTTCAACTGCATTTGGTATTGCGAAACCAGTTGGTGCGTTGTCTGGAACCATGCTGTAAGTGTTGTGCCTTGCTCTCCGTCAGGGCCTTCAACACCTGCACGTCAACCACACCATCCACCGGGACATCAAGGGGAACAACATCCTGCTCACCACACAGGGAGCGGTGAAGCTGGTCGACTTTGGTATGCCACAACTTCGTCATGTGGTGGTTGTCTAAGTGTGTATTTTCAAGCGGGGGTGTATGCTGGTGCGTGTAAGTGTGTGTGTCTACCTGTGCAGACATTACACAACCTACCCAGAACTGCGTTGGGGTACGTGTGTGTTGCATTCATGTTTTTCCGCGTCTTACAATGCAAAATGTTGGAGGTGTACTGCAACCATTAAGAGTAATTGCCACTTCGGTTTGTAGTCACTTAGTGCCTCACCAGGAGTGGACTATGTTTTGAATCCAGTCTAGGTAAGTGCTGGTGGGAATGACCATGTATCCAGTAGATATGTATTTTATTGGGTACCAGGGCAGAGAACACTGTTGTTGTGTGCTTGGCCGGGGGCCTTTTCACTGAGCTTTGTTAACCAAATGAGGCTTTTGGCAGTCGGCCCCACCAGTGTCTTAATAAAAGGCCATGTGACTGGGAGAATGAGTCAGAGCACTTCTGAGGCTTTTTCAGTGCCTCACCAATTCCCTCCTATGGACACTGAGAGAAAAAACAGCTGCATCTTTTCATTACAATCCAGCTCTCCACTCAATGCGCGTTCGTCCGGTTTGTTAAATGGGGCCTCTCAAAACAGATTTTTACCCCATGCCACCTCCCTCTCTTCATCCTCGTATAGCCATCCACCTCTGGTGGTGCTGCGTTAAGTGCCCACCGTTTACAATTTCTGTTTGCGTCCTTTTGAAGCGCTCCTGCACTCTTCGCATGTCCATTAACCGGGCTTTCATTCCTGTCACGGCGCCACTGTAGCTATAAGCTGCTTTGTTATGATTCGCTGTTTGCCCTCCACTTCCAAGGAAGATGGCCGCCTACCCTGCTGCCGTAGCAACAATCACAGGCTAACACAGGGCTGACGCAAAGACGCTAATTACTTTCAGGGACTTCTGGGTAGGGAGTAGATAATGCCGTCATACACCATAGGGGAGAAGAGAGAGAAAGGGAGGGATGAGAAATGCAGAGAGGAGGGAAGTGGGATGTAAAGGAAGATGGTGATGACTCATGCCGTAAAGTTACAGCGTTTCCATCAAAGTCAGAGTGGTCATGAAAAACAATGGCCTACCGCATGGACCGCCCCTGGTCTGCTCTGAGAGGGCGCTGTGCTTATCAATCAAACACAGGCTCAGACTGAGAGACAGGATGTGGCAGAGAGGACAGGATGTGACAAAGAGGACAGGATGTGGCAGAGAGGACAGGATGTGTCAGAGAGGACAGGATGTGGCAGAGAGGACAGGATGTGAAAGAGAGGACAGGATGTGAAAGAGAGGACAGGATGTGACAGAGAGGACAGGATGTGACAGAGAGGACAGGATGTGACAGAGAGGGCAGGATGTGACAGAGAGGACAGGATGTGACAGAGAGGACAGGATGTGACAGAGAGGACAGGATGTGACAGAGAGGACAGGATGTGACAGAGAGGACAGGATATGAAAGAGAGGACAGGATGTGACAGAGAGGAGTTGATTACTGCTCACTATGGGTTATGGTGCTGAGGGGCAATGTTCAAGGTAGTTAAGTTGTGTTCAGTTTTGACATCAGGATGTAAATGGACGGGACCCAAAAACCGGGCCCATATGGATCTACAGTCTGTGCATGTCAGACATAAAAATAAAGACTTACACACAGTTGGAACAGATTCATTTGATTTTTTGTTTTTGTTTCGGCCATGTCAGCCAGTTATCAAACCTTAAACAGTCATATTTTATACTTATGCAGTACTATACTATTGGTAGCTGACCCCAATACAAACGTGTATCACACTGATATGCAAATAGTATGACTCTACTCACTGTAAGTAAATGTGCATGCCATTCCGTGTATTGACTCATGCTACTAACATATTCAATGTTATTTCCTTTAACTTCATCCAACAGCACATGAATTCCAATAAAGTTCGGACAACCTGCAAAGTCTCACAGTCACTCGCACCACTGCTCTGAAAGAGTCTGCTCTCCTCTCCTGATGTAGTTGCTCTAACTCTAAATCTTGTCTAAATTATCTGCAACTGCCACAGAAAGAAAACTAAAGGGCTAAATCTGGGTAGATTCTAGACGATTCTAGCTGATAGTCTGGGCTCTCCGGTAATGAACCTCGTATTGCTTCCTTTGGTTTGTTTTTCCACGTTGCACATACATAACAAGGACGGACTTCCCAGTGGTCGTATTTTACGACTTGAAAGGATCATGGAGGTGAGATGAAGCCATAATGAATCTTCTCGATAAGAATGCTGTCTGCAGGACCGTGGCACATGGATGAACCCATTCAACGGATGAAACCGAGATAAGGACAAGAACAGAGTGCAGGGTGGGAAGCGGGGCCTGCTCAAGCAGCGCTGAGATTTTATGGCGAGACGCAGAACCGACGGTTCTGAATGATCAGCTGATCTAATCTGAAGACAACAGGGGAGCAGGGCAGCCACGGGGAGAAGGCACAGGACGCATGAAGCTACCACAGTGACTGTGAGGAGAAAAAGAGAGAGGAAAGAGGGGGGGGGGGGGGTTAAGGGACAAAAAGAGAGAGGAAAGAGAGGGGGGGGGGGGGTTAAGGGACAAAAAGAGAGAGGAAAGAGAGGGGGGGGGGGGGTTAGGGGACAAAAAGAGAGAGGAAAGAGGGGGGGGGGGGGGTTAAGGGACAAAAAGAGAGAGGAAAGAGGGGGGGGGGGGGTTAAGGGACAAAAAGAGAGAGGAAAGAGGAGGGGGGGGTTAAGGGACAAAAAGAGAGAGGAAAGAGGGGGGGGGGGGTTAAGGGACAAAAAGAGAGAGGAAAGAGGGGGGGGGGGTTAAGGGACAAAAAGAGAGAGGAAAGAGGGGGGGGGGGGTTAAGGGACAAAAAGAGAGAGGAAAGAGGGGGGGGGGGGGGTTAAGGGACAAAAAGAGAGAGGAAAGAGGGGGGGGGGGTTAAGGGACAAAAAGAGAGAGGAAAGAGGGGGGGGGGGTTAAGGGACAAAAAGAGAGAGGAAAGAGGGGGGGGGGGGGTTAAGGGACAAAAAGAGAGAGGAAAGAGGGGGGGGGGGGTTAAGGGACAAAAAGAGAGAGGAAAGAGGGGGGGGGGGGGGGTTAAGGGACAAAAAGAGAGAGGAAAGAGGGGGGGGGGGGGGGGTTAAGGGACAAAAAGAGAGAGGAAAGAGGAGGGGGGGGTTAAGGGACAAAAAGAGAGAGGAAAGAGGGGGGGGGGGGTTAAGGGACAAAAAGAGAGAGGAAAGAGGGGGGGGGGGTTAAGGGACAAAAAGAGAGAGGAAAGAGGGGGGGGGGGGGGTTAAGGGACAAAAAGAGAGAGGAAAGAGGGGGGGGGGGGTTAAGGGACAAAAAGAGAGAGGAAAGAGGGGGGGGGGGTTAAGGGACAAAAAGAGAGAGGAAAGAGGGGGGGCTACGATGGTGGGGGGAGGACATGTGCGTCACGCTGGGGCTAATGGTTCTTCATGTGGAGGGGTGCTACGCTACAGTAAGCAGATAAAGCCCCCGCAGTGACTCATCATCGGCCTAGAGAAAAGGGAGGCGACAAACAGAAAAGAGAAAAGACCCAGAATAAAAATGAGGGACGGGGGCTGTCTTCATGAATATTCTAACTGACAGAGTTATCTCTCTGAGGACTATTCAGTGAAGGCGTTGTGTTTGGCCCCGCTGGGCACTGCCCCCTGGCTAATGTAGTGCCAAGAGACCGGCCATAAGCGCTGATACCAGAGTTTGCACTTGGACATGTCGCCTCTAACACAGTTATATTGATGCTGCAGATACTCTGTGTTTCTTTTATGTCCTTGACGGTTTGAAGTGTGTTTTGTCATTTACATACAGTACAGTATGCGTATGCAAATCCTTATGGGTGCATTGCCCACATCAGGGCTTTGTGTATAGGCATGTGTGTGCGCTTGCGCTTATGTGTGTGTGCGCTTATGTGTGTGTGTGAGTGTGTGTGTGTGTGTGTGTGTGTGTGTATGTGTGAGTGTATGTTAGCCTAATCCCTTTTGATGTTGGCTTCAGAAGCGCTGAGGAGTCTGCTGTTTGCTCTGCTTTCCTCCTCCCAGTCTTTCTCCCCATCTTCACCTACTCTCTTAACCCTTTTCAACCAGGAAGTGTTGCGGGCTAAAGCCTGCTGTGTTACTCCCACAGTTAGCAGAAACAAAGAATGAAACATGGAGGAGATGAAGAAAACATACGTTTCTCCTTGAACTTCAAAGCTTCACTCGGAGGAAGAGGATTGACGCCAGCCATATTCTACTGTAGCAGCAGTATCGTGTGCCTCCTATATTTTGGAAGGAAAACTGTGACTAACGCTGCAGTTACCTTAGCAGGGTGACCGTAACGCTCCTGTCCTCACCACTACTGCTCCTCTGGGGGGTTAGACATTACAATCTCCCCTCTGATAGGCTGGCTATCTCTGGTCAACACTGATTCATACAGATTGATCTGGAGTCAGGATGAGAACACAGACTCTACCTCTGGTCAACACTGATTCATACAGATTGATCTGGAGTCAGGATGAGAACACAGACTCTAGCTCTGGTCAAAACTGATCTCCGACTGGCTGCTTGTCTGGCTCTTTTTTTGTATGGCACACATCTATGTGCACACACAAACACATGCAAACGTGAATGCATTCAGACAGCTGGACACACATGCAAACACACACACGCAAAAACAACAATTAAAGTAGGAAAAGTCCATATGATAGTCAACCATGTTCTGTTGTAATTCTGAGGGGTCGAGTGTGTGTTATTCTGAATAATCAACCAGAGGTTGGGACAAGTCATTTTCTGCCGGGGTTTCTTCATGATGGATTGCTATTCAAATACTGTTATTGAAATGTCCAGCCAAAACGCCTGGGGGCCCTAAGTGTACGTAATTCAAAGCAATCAATCATGTTGCAGGACAAGCTAACCCAACTGGACAATGTTGGTGTGCGTGTGTGTGTGTTTGTGCGTGTGTGTGTGTGTGTGTGTGTGTGTGTGTGTGTGTGTGTGTGTGTGTGTGTGTGTGTGTGTGTGTGTGTGTGTGTGTGTGTGTGTGTGTGCGTGCGTGCGTGTGGCTATGGTGGTTGTCACGGTTTTGGCTCAATATCAACAAATAGACAGCTCCATCAGTAGACAACAACAAGGTTTATAACTCCATTCCGTATCCCAGATGGAATTCAAGAGAAGCACTTCCCTGCCAGATCATCCTCTTCCACAGCTGTCTCATCCCTGCACACACAAAAATAAAATACATCTAAATTGATAATCAATTACAGTGGGAATCTATAATTTGTATATTTGTACAATGTGGACACTGTACACTAACTGAATTAAAGGAGTGTTTTATTTCTTCCAGGGGTCTCCGCTCAGCTCACTAACACTCGACTGAGGAGGAACACGTCGGTTGGAACTCCATTTTGGATGGCACCAGAGGTACAAGCCTTACTTTTGGAATAGTCTTAAAATGGTGTGCTTAGGCCTTTTCTTGGTGTACTCTCTACAAAAACCCACGAAATCCACTGCAAAAACCTCTCACTCTTTTTAAGTGCTGTAGTCAACGTCTATGGCTGCTGTTGGCCCTCTCGCGAGTTCTAACCCAGGTTGATTTGATGCACCTCAAGGTCTTTGGTCTTTGGTCTTTTGCTCTCATGTGTCGTTGCAGCACGGTCAAGACTCATACTGTTGCCCTGTTCTCCAAACGGACCCATCATTGGGTTCATACGTGCCAGTGACTTTGGAAAGTCCTCATAGGAAAATGAAGTATTTTACATGATACTTGACATGAAGTTTGCATCCTCTAAGCCGGTTGCATGTCATTAATGATGATGGTTCCCTGGAGAATTAAGTTAGACTGTGGTTATTTCAATCTGATTTGAATACGCTCAATGTCATTGGGGAAGTTTGAAGACAGGGAGTGGAGAAAGACACACTCTGTAGATTGTAAGGCTAAGGGTTGCCTAGTCGTTATTGATTATCGAGTACATCTTTTGTTGTAGCTGAGCGGTTGTGTCTTTTAGACAGGGAAAACAATCCGGGATTGTTGACATAGCTGGCTCTAGGCGTTTTTTCCTGGGAACAAGCAATCTGAGCCAGGTAATGTTGGTAACCATGTGTAACTTGGGTACATTATCAGGTACTATTAGTTAGCGTTTGTGTTTCGCTTTTTGAGACAAACTTGAAAAATAGTAATACTATCTGCGCTGTGATTGCAGGCTAATTTTATAACGGTATGAAATGTACAGTATGCTTGATTTATATTTTGCTCTATTGTTCTTCTACTTTATACTCTGTGAGAAACTGAGATTTGGTGGTTGTTATATAACATTTCTCTGATGTACTGTATTCCTGGTTCAGAGATAGGAGTTAGAAATGGCTATGTGTTTATGCTACTACAGATGATTGGATTCTGTACAGTATATGTGTGATGTGTCTGATATTATCACATTTAAGATTAGTTTGGTTGATGCAATGCTATTTAACCCCAAGCGGTTGTTAGCTTGCAAGATGTAGCAAAATTGTGTTTGTGTGTGTGTGTGTGTGTGTGTGTGTGTTTGTGTGTGTGTGTGTGTGTGTGTGTGTGTCTTCATTCTCGTGCTCTGACTTTGACAGTGACTGAGGTGTTTTTCTGTGTCACACTGCATGTTGCCCAAAGCGAATTTATCGAACTATCTGGTGTCTGAAATGGTGTGACTCTATCTGGTGTCTGAAATGGTGTGACTCTATCTGGTATATATCTGGTGTCTGAAATGGTGTGGCTCTATCTGGTATATATCTGGTGTCTGAAATGGTGTGGCTCTATCTGGTATATATCTGGTGTCTGAAATGGTGTGGCTCTATCTGGTATTTGAAATGATGTGGATCTATCTGGAATCTGAAATGGTATGGATTTATCTGGTATATATCTGGTATCTGAAATGGTGTGGCTCTATCTGTAATCTGAAATGGTGTGGATCTATCTGTAATCTGAAATGGTGTGGATCTATCTGCTATCTGAAATGGTGTGGCTCTATCTGGTATATATCTGGTATCTGAAATGGTGTGGCTCTATCTGGTATATATCTGGTATCTGAAATGGTGTGGCTCTATCTGGTATATATCTGGTATCTGAAATGGTGTGGCTCTATCTGGTATATATCTGGTATCTGAAATTGTGTGGCTCTATCTGGGTCTTGTTGTCTTCCATAATCTCTCCGTGAAGACAACCAAAGAAAATACTTATTGTTAGCTCGCCCTTTTCATATTACACACTACCCGCGGTGTACTAAGAGAAAAATGTGTGCGTGTGTGTGTCTGTGTGTGTGTGTGTGCGTGTGTGTGTGTGTGTGTGTGTGTGTGTGTGTGTGTGTGTGTCTACAGGTGATAGCGTGTGAGCAGCAGTTGGACTCCACCTATGACGCCCGCTGTGACATCTGGTCGCTGGGCATCACCGCCATAGAGCTAGGGGATGGAGACCCGCCTCTCTCTGACCTCCACCCAATGAGGGCTCTCTTCAAAATCCCAAGGTGAGGCCAAGCACGAATGCTGCACATGTGTCCGGTCATTTACAGTGTGTGGTTTTAAACCTGTCCAGACAAAATGGCTGTGCTGGTTCATTCCAATTTTCTCGCTCGTCTTAATGATTTGAGGTTTCTTAGTCTAGAAAGGAACAGAACAACAAACGCCCAACCTGTGGGGTTTAGTGTCCCTATATACTGGTCCAGTTCTACATATACGTGCCGACTGGTTCTCTATAGGCCTACAGTGTGGGCCCTACAGTGTGGACCCTACAGTGTGGGCCCTACAGGTGGACTGCATTGTTTTCCTTAAGGCTATGTTGGCTCGGGGCCAGCGTGTCTCGTTTTTCGCTGCAGATTTGTTCGTCCGCGCACAATGAAAACAACTCGACCCAATCTGGCCTTTATTTACACTTGGAGCGCAGACAATGATAGGGTGTTTCCATGACGGACCACCCTCTCTAAGCCGTTTCCACATGCAACGTAGAGACACAGTGTGGCACGCCACTTGGGCTGCCATTTAAACCACGCACGGTTTTTGATCTACAGTACTGCAGCCAGCGAGATGAATGACCTCTCTCTCCATAACCTTATGTGAGGCCAGGAGCTGTCACCAGGCAAAACACAGCACTTCCATTACAAATGGCTTTCTTTGGCTCAAAGCAGATTAGCCACAGGCCTTTCACTGTGCACTCTGCTGCCCGCTGCAAGCCTCCTCTGCATGTAGAGGGGAAGCCGAGAGAACACTAGCAATCTATAAACTTTTTAATCTATAGCCAACGTGAGCTGAAGATAAGAAGTGACTGTGCACTGTTTAGTCTGATTGTAGTTGAGAGCTACAGTGACTATGCACTGTTTAGTCTGATTGTAGTTGAGAGTTACAGTGACTATGCACTGTTTAGTCTGATTGTAGTTGAGAGCTACAGTGACTATGCACTGTTTAGTCTGATTGTAGTTGAGAGCTACAGTGACTATGCACTGTTTAGTCTGATTGTAGTTGAGAGTTACAGTGACTATGCACTGTTTAGTCTGATTGTAGTTGAGAGCTACAGTGACTATGCACTGTTTAGTCTGATTGTAGTTGAGAGCTACAGAGACTATGCACTGTTTAGTCTGATTGTAGTTGAGAGTTACAGTGACTGTGCACTGTTTAGTCTGATTGTAGTTGAGAGTTACAGAGACTATGCACTGTTTAGTCTGATTGTAGTTGAGAGCTACAGTGACTATGCACTGTTTAGTCTGATTGTAGTTGAGAGCTACAGAGACTATGCACTGTTTAGTCTGATTGTAGTTGAGAGCTACAGTGACTGTGCACTGTTTAGTCTGATTGTAGTTGAGAGCTACAGAGACTATGCACTGTTTAGTCTGATTGTAGTTGAGAGCTACAGAGACTGCATTAGGAGCTTGTCATCGCTGTCATCTTGATGGCACAGCACTTTGTCCATCTGAGACTGGCGGTAGCGCACACCCCCTCACACACTTACACACCTCTCATGCCCTCCTTCTGTCTTAAGACACACACACACACACACACACACACACACACACACACAATAATGCAAACAGTGCAAACACACACAGACAGATACACGCGCACACAAGCCCATTATAATGCAAACAGGCCAGTCCCCCAATCCTACTCGTGGTGTGCGGGTGCTGGAGGGGCCAAACTCCAGATCAGCCATCACCCGGCGTTCTCTGAATCTATGTGACTGCTTTTCCAAGTGCCTCAGGCAGGCTCGCCACACATCTAGCTCTCCCTCACCACGTTTAGCTCATTCAGTGGGGCCGCTATTGAGGAACCAAATGTATGTTCACGACACCAAATGTAGCACATTAATATGCAGAATGCTGTGTCATTTGGGTCAGCCTTTATAGTCGCTGTAATTCTAAAACGAAAACCAACTGCCAAACATTTATGGTAGAGACAATTCGATTGTTGTGTTGTTTTCAGCAACATTTCCTAGTGTTTGCTTTAAGCGTCAGGTTACAGCCACCCAACCGTTTCCTTTCAAAAGTCCCCTCTGTGCAGCGAGGCTGTGTCCAGAACACACAAATATATTCAACATAGGGAAATGCATTTAAATGTCCTCAAATGAGA
>CM030186.1:17467699-17760199 GCA_017639675.1 Aplochiton taeniatus
CACGAGCGTATCAACACAAAGAAAGGCTCCCACATGGAGTCCCAAGGCCCTGTCCCCGACGAGTGTGATGACCTGGCCACTCTGGAGAACCTCGACGAGGTAGCACGGAGTTATGTTTTGTGAAATATGATCACATTTTTAACTGTTTGGTGAGAGTTTTAGACTAGAATACGCCGTCATATTATAACTTTTATTTCCCAGGTCCTATTTAACCAGGTGAAGTAGCTACTGTAAAGGTGAAAACAACTATGAAAAATGTGCCTTTGTGTTTTTCTATTAATTTCCTTGTTATCGTTTGTTAAAATATCTATAATGTATTGATAAAGTCATCACACCCTGCGGTATTGTCTAATAAAGCGTTTATGCTGACTAAAGCATATCGTTAGTATTGCTTATCTTCAGGCTTTTTTCAGCCGGTGAAATGAATCAAAAACAACACAGTGATGTTTGTCCCAAATACATACGGGGTGATTTATCAAATCGGAATGCTCCATTGACACATTGAGCGGTACAAATCGTCTCCGTAGCCAGAGGATATTTCCACCCATCCTTCAACGCTGAGGCTTATGTATGTTAGGGGAGGTAGCGCTGGTCTGCTTTTGTTTATTGACCTGTCTCTGCAGAGACAGGGAATTCATGTTTTGATGCCGAGCTTGATGAAATGTTGCTGGGCGATGATGCATTGATGTTTACATTGTCATTGGCCCTGACTCCGCATGATAAATGCTCCCACAAGGAAAGATGACTTCTAGATCCGATTTAGTCCGGCAACAAAACAAAATAACGTTCGTTTTTGTTTGTTTTGAATATATTTTCCATTTGGTTGCCTTGTTGCCGTGTTCCATGTGAATGTGTCTTTTTGTTTTTACGTTCAGAACACAGTGACGGAGAAGCTCCAGAGTCGCTACGCTAAGGAGCAGATCTACACCTATGTGGGGGATATCCTCATCGCTGTCAACCCTTTCCATAGCATGGACTTGTACGGTCCACAGGTGTGTGTCGGTTTCTATGTGTGTTTGTTTTTACGTGTGTGTGTGTGTGTGTGTGTGTGTGTGTGTGTGTTTTCCTACGTGCCCATGCGTTGGTTTGGTCAAACACACATTCACACTGCTCTCAGTAAATCATCTCTTTTCAATGTCTGCTTTTATGAATGTTCGTGTAAATACCATAAATACACATTTTTCTTTTTACATAAGGGACTACAGTAACATTTCGGACTACTATTTTCTGAGTTGAAGTTTAGTGACATCCTGATCACTGTTAACCTTACATGCTTTGTCATCCCCTTGGACAGTACTCAAAGATGTACATTGGAGCTAAGCGTACGGCAAACCCACCCCACATCTTTGCTGTTGCTGACATTGCGTACCAGTCCATGGTGTCATACAATACCGACCAGGTAAACACTGTGTCTGCTCTTTGTCTTATTATTGGAGCCTGCTGATGAAGCCCTGTCGACAAGTTTGACAAGGACGCAGCAAGTCCCTGAAGCCTCTGACTTCCTGTCTGACTGTGTATGACTTCCTGTCTGACTGTGTATCTCTTCCTGTCGGACTGTCTATGTCTTCCTGTCTGACTGTGTATGTCTTCCTGTCTGACTGTGTATGTCTTCCTGTCTGACTGTGTATGTCTTCCTGTTTGATTGTGTATGTCTTCCTGTCTGACTGTGTATGTCTTCCTGTTTGATTGTGTATGTCTTCCTGTCTGACTGTGTATGTCTTCCTGTTTGATTGTGTATGTCTTCCTGTTTGACTGTGTATGTCTTCCTGTTTGACTGTGTATCTCTTCCTGTCTGACTGTGTATCTCTTCCTGTCTGACTGTGTATGTCTTCCTGTTTGATTGTGTATCTCTTCCTGTCTGACTGTGTATGTCTTCCTGTCTGACTGTGTATCTCTTCCTGTCTGACTGTGTATCTCTTCCTGTCTGACTGTGTATCTCTTCCTGTCTGACTGTGTATGTCTTCCTGTCTGACTGTGTATGTCTTCCTGTTTGACTGTGTATGTCTTCCTGTCTGACTGTGTATCTCTTCCTGTTTGTAGTGTATAGTGATTAGTGGAGAAAGTGGGGCAGGGAAGACTGAAAGTGCCCACCTGTTGGTTCAACAGCTCACAGCTCTTGGAAAGGTAAGTCACTCCTTCCTCCTCTCTGGATTGCACCATAGGGTTGTAGAATATGGCAACTAGAAAGGGAAACTAATGTTATAGAATATGGCAACTAGAAAGGGAAACTAATGTTATAGAATATGGCAACTAGAAAGGGAAACTAATGTTATAGAATATGGCAACTAGAAAGGGAAACTAATGTTATAGAATATGGCAACTAGAAAGGGAAACTAATGTTATAGAATAAGGCTAGAAAGGGAAACTAATGTTATAGAATATGGCAACTAGAAAGGGAAACTAATGTTATAGAATATGGCAACTAGAAAGGGAAACTAATGTTATAGAATATGGCAACTAGATAGGAAAACTAATGTTATAGAATATGGCAACTAGATAGGAAAACTAATGTTATAGAATATGACAACTACAAAGGGAAACGAATGTTATAGAATATGGCAACTAGAAAGGGAAACGAATGTTATAGAATATTGCAACTACAAAGGGAAACTCACGACAGGCCCTTTTTTACTGTGGGTAAAAACAATATACACGATTGGATCCCAATCTATTATTTGGTTCTGTTACACATTGAAATATTTGCTGACAGTCCGCAGCCAGTGAGCACTTGACTGTTTCCAGGCCTCTGCAGGAGCCATGGAAAGATGGAGTGGACGTTTAACAGCTTAATGAACAGAACTTGATAGAACACATCAGTATAGCTTTGTAATTTGATAAAGCACATCAGTTTAGCTTTTTTAATTAAGCAAGTAATAGCCAAATTAGTGTTTACATTGAAATATGCAGAGAAAAGGGCTCTTTCTGACGAGGAGAAAACACTGTCTATGGTAACTAGAGTGTGGAATACAGATTGTTTGGTCCACACAAACATGGTGGGAATTCTAATAACTTCTTTGAATGATCTTTAATTCTTGGTAGCCTTGTTTTTTTAACATCGTTGTTATATATATATATATATTTCTATATATTTTTTTTATTATTATCATTTTTTTTTTAATAATAGGCCAATAATCGAACCCTTCAAGAAAAGATCCTATTGGTCAACAATTTGGTTGAGGCTTTTGGTAACGCTTGCACTGCCATCAACGACAACTCCAGCCGCTTCGGGAAGTATCTGGAGATGAAGTTCACGGCTGGGGGATCGGTGGTGGGGGCCCAGATATCCGAATACCTTCTGGAGAAATCCAGAGTTATCCACCAGGCAGCGTAAGTCAACGTCTGGTTCAGACCTTGCATGTGACACGTGGTCGAATCGTTTGCATGCCATTTTATAAAGCATTCTGAATCTAAAATGACCTTGAATTGATTTTGATGGTCAACCAACACCTAATGTTCACCTCCCGATCCATTTCTTTAAAGGGTGTCACTGTTAAAGATATTTTCTCAGCCTGTGGTCAAGGTTTGCTAGGGATCAGAGTGGCGATATCTTTTTCTCTCCCTCTGAGACTGCTGGTGGCGTTCAACTCCCCCTCCACCACTTAATCTCTCCCTTATCATGTCACCATGGAGGGGGGAAGAGGGTCAAGTGGAAGGCCTGCCTTACTTCCTGTCTTATCAAAGATTGGACCCCTGGGACTTAACTTATTGAAATTCCAAAAAGACAGAGTCGGTAAAACTGATGCTGAGGATGAAGAAGGGGAATGAGGTTGGGATGTGTGTGTGTGTGTGTGTGTGTGTGTGTGTGAACATATGATCAGGCAGCTTAGTGTGGAGTTATGCTACCATAGAAGAGTCACCCTGTATGACAGGGCATTGGTGAGATCATCCAACATGTTCTATGTGTGCTCAGTAGAATTAATTTACCGGTTTTGCTTCTGTCTTTCTAGAGGAGAGAGGAACTTCCACATCTTCTACTACCTTTACGCCGGGCTGGCAGACAGGAAGAAACTGGCACACTACAAGCTTTCCGACAGCAAAGCTCCCAAGTCAGTCTCCCCTTCGCTTCTCTTCCCTTCAACGTCTATCCGTGCACTGTTTATTTGTGCTCTTTTCCAAACCCTCTAACTTCCTACCAACCTAATCTTGGCCTTGGCATTTCTCATGGTCGTGTTTCCCCTCCAGGTACCTGTGCAACGAGCACATGAAGTTGGGGCCTGACATTGTGAGCAACACCTCCTATAAAGAGCATTTCGATGCGGTGGAGCAGTGCTTTAAAGTCATCGGCTTCACCCTGGAGGTACGGCACGCTGGGTTAATTAGGGGCTGCACAGAGAACCTCCATCAAGGTTACAACATAACCTTTAGCTTCACATGCCGTCACACGCAGGCACACACACACACACACACACACAGTCAGACAAGCAGACATGCATGTCGACGGACACATGCTTTCGATTGTGTCTATTTGAAATGAAAGCTTCGAGTCCCGTGTGATACTCCAGGTAAAGGTGTGTTGTTGTTGACAGGAGCTGGGCAGTGTGTACAGCACCCTGGCAGCCATCCTCAGTGCCGGCGACATCGAGTTTGCCCCCGTGGTGTCCCAACACCAAACGGACAAGAGCAACATCTCCAACATCTCTGTGCTGGAGAGCGGTGAGACACTGCCAGAGCAAAAAGATTCTCTATTTCTCTATTTTTATTCAGCCTTTATTTAGACAGGCAAGTCATTAAGAACCAAGTCTTATTTGTAACGGTGGCCTGGCAAAAGCCCCAGCTTCTTGAGGGAAGAGGGTAGGAGCTAAAACAAATAACAATACCATTAGGTGAGTCGTACAATTAGAAAGAGAGGATAGGACACATTTATTCTAGTTAATGAACCTTGGTAAAGGCCCCACCCTGCCAGGTGCTAGCACCCTGCCAGCACCCCTCTGCTGCTCTACTAAAGAACTAATTTAGATGCTGCTCTACTAAAGAACTAATTTAGATGCTGCTCTACTAAAGAACTAATTTAGATGCTGCTCTACTAAATAACTAATTTAGATGCTGCTCTACTAAAGAACTAATTTAGATGCTGCTCTACTAAAGAACTAATTTAGATGCTGCTCTACTAAATAAGTAATTTAGATGCTGCTCTACTAAAGAACTAATTTAGATGCTGCTCTACTAAATAACTAATTTAGGTGCTGCTCTACTAAATAAGTCATTTAGATGCTGCTCTACCAATGAACTAATTTAGATGCTGCTCTACCAAAGAACTGATTTAGATGCTGCTCTAATAAATAACTCATTTAGATGCTGCTCTAATAAATAAGTCATTTAGATGCTGCTCTACTAAATAAGTCATTTAGATGCTGCTCTACTTAATAAGTCATTTAGATGCTGCTCTACTAAATAAGTCATTTAGATGCTGCTCTACTAAAGAACTAATTTAGGTGCTGCTCTACTAAAGAACTAATTTAGATGCTGCTCTACTAAAGAACTAATTTAGGTGCTGCTCTACTAAATAATTAATTTAGATGCTGCTCTACTAAAGAACTAATTTAGGTGCTGCTCTACTAAATAACACATTTAGATGCTGCTCTACTAAAGAACTAATTTAGATGCTGCTCTACTAAAGAACTAATTTAGATGCTGCTCTACTAAATAAGTAATTTAGATGCTGCTCTACTAAATAAGTAATTTAGATGCTGCTCTACTAAAGAACTAATTTAGATGCTGCTCTACTAAATAACTAATTTAGGTGCTGCTCTACTAAATAAGTCATTTAGATGCAGCTCTACCAATGAACTAATTTAGATGCTGCTCTACCAAAGAACTGATTTAGATGCTGCTCTAATAAATAACTCATTTAGATGCTGCTCTAATAAATAAGTCATTTAGATGCTGCTCTACTAAATAAGTCATTTAGATGCTGCTCTACTTAATAAGTCATTTAGATGCTGCTCTACTAAATAAGTCATTTAGATGCTGCTCTACTAAAGAACTAATTTAGGTGCTGCTCTACTAAAGAACTAATTTAGATGCTGCTCTACTAAAGAACTAATTTAGGTGCTGCTCTACTAAATAATTAATTTAGATGCTGCTCTACTAAAGAACTAATTTAGGTGCTGCTCTACTAAATAACACATTTAGATGCTGCTCTACTAAATAACTAATTTAGATGCTGCTCTACTAAAGAACTAATTTAGGTGCTGCTCTACTAAATAACACATTTAGATGCTACTCTACTAAAGAACTAATTTAGATGCTGCTCTCCTAAATAACTCATTTAGGTGCTGCTCTACTAAATAATTAATTTAGATGCTGCTCTACTAAAGAACTAATTTAGGTGCTGCTCTACTAAATAACACATTTAGATGCTGCTCTCCTGAATAACTCATTTAGGTGCTGCTCTACTAAAGAACTCATTTAGATCCTTTAACAGCTGCAGCTTGACCTCAACCAGACATACATTAATGCAAAAATCCCAGCCTGTCAGTTTGCATTGCTTTTAAGAGAAGAGTTTTGTAGGCATTTTTATTAAATTATGCAGCTTGAATGGATATGTCACATTCTATGAAATGCTCATTATCTTTTCCAAAAACAATTTAGCTGACAAACCATGTTTATAATTTTTTTTTTTTAACTGCTTTGATATTTTACTTGTGGATATAACTTTGAATGGGGACATGTTTCCCAGGTGAAGCATGGTCTACAGTATGTTCTAGATGGCATCAATGAGAAACCATTAGTCTTTGACCAGCTACCCTCACCGTCTGCATTACCAAAACGTATCATTTCCTATTCATCAACATCAATGTAAAGTATTTTAGGGACCAATCTAACATTTATCCATCCCTATGTCTTGAAGTGGTTCTAATTCGTTTTTATAATATCTGCAAGTGAGATGGACCACATGCAATTGAATCCGGGCGTATTATGATCTTTGGCACCAGGGCGTCTGTTTGCCTTTTGCTTTCTCATCCTAACACATCTGCCCCCCTCTACCCCCCCACCCCCCAGCGGCGTCTCTGCTGTGCATCCGTCCAGACGAGCTCCAGGAGGCCCTGACGTCGCACTGCGTGGTGGCCCGCGGCGAGACCATCATCAGGTCCAACACCGTGGAGAAGGCCACGGAGGTGAGGGACGCCATGGGCAAAGCCCTCTACGGACGGCTCTTCAGCTGGATCGTCAACCGCATCAACAGCCTGCTGCGACCAGCCAGCCAGCTGGGGTAAGACAACGCTGCTGTGGTAGGGAAGGGGGGGGGGGGGGGCTCAACTGGCAGATAAGACTGACGCAAGGTGGAGAAGGAGAGAGTGGAGAGGAGGAGGAGAGAGTGGATAGGAGGAGAGAGTGGATAGGAGGAGAGAGTGGATAGGAAGAGAGAGTGGATAGGAGGAGAGAGTGGATAGGAGGAGGAGAGAGTGGATAGGAGGAGGAGAGCGTGGATAGGAGGAGAGAGTGGATAGGAGGAGGAGAGAGTGGATAGGAGGAGAGAGTGGATAGGAGGAGGAGAGAGTGGATAGGAGGAGGAGAGAGTGGATAGGAGGAGGAGAGAGTGGATAGGAGGAGAGAGTGGATATGAGGAGGAGAGAGTGGATAGGAGGAGGAGAGAGTGGATAGGAGGAGGAGAAGAGAGAAGGAGGAATTGGATAGACAGATAACCAAGTCTAAAATAGTCTAAAATAATGTATTTTTGTAGTGTCATAATCAGACCATTGACTTAAACCCATCAACAGTGTATTTTTTATAGTCTGTTTGTTTAATTGTATGTGAACAATTGTGATGTTTGTTATATTCTGTTTGTGTGTGACCAGTGATGTTTGTTATATTCTGTTTATGTGTGACCAGTGATGTTTTTTATATTCTTTTTATTTGTGTGACTAGTGATGTTTTTTATATTCCTTTTGTGTGTGACCAGTGATGTTTGTTATATTCTGTTTGTGTGTGACCAGTGATGTTTTTCATATTCTGTCTGTGTGTGACCAGTGATGTTTTTTTTATATTCTGTCTGTGTGTGACCAGTGAGGACGATAAGGCCCTGAACATCGGCATCCTGGATATCTTCGGCTTTGAGAACTTCAAGAAGAACTCCTTCGAGCAGCTCTGCATCAACATAGCCAACGAACAGATTCAGTTCTACTTCAACCAGCACATATTTGCCTGGGAGCAGGTACGACCCAGCACAGCCTTTACTGCCTCCAGCCGGCCTTTCTCTTTTTTGCCCCCCCCCCCCACACACACACACACACACACACACTGTGAAATACCAGGAATAGAGACTGAGTAGGAGAGACGTCTCCCGGGAAACAATTCGTAGGCGCCTTTCACCTTGAAACGACCTCATTTCCATCGAATGTGTGATGATAACACACAGTTGTTTTTCAACTAGTGTGTTAGGACAGCCGGCAAGGGAGGAATATGCTTTTCCTCTTAGATTTATTTAATTTTATCTTTTTTTTGAGTCTGTAGTTCCCCAGCGTTTGTCCCCAGGGTGGATTATGCCTGGGGGCGGAGAATGGTTTGCTGATGTTAAATGCTTTAGTCTGGTCCATGGAGAGCCTTCATAAATCATTCCCAATGAGGGTCAATTAGCAGCTGGGACTTCAACTCACACTAGGGCACACTCTGGCACCCAGCCCAGAACTATATGTAACAATAGGGGCTGCACTGTACGGGCAGAGGCTAAGGACCTGGTCAGGCGTTGAGTGTGAAATATGTACTGGAAAGCCTGACAAAGTCCCACACTACATCCCATTAGCTGTCTGCTTAACTACACAGCACTGGAACTCCGTATATATTCTATTTAGATTATATATGTGCTTCTGTGTATGATTTGTGTGTGTGTGTGTGTGTGTGGTGTGTGTGTGTGTGTGTGTGTGTGTGTGTGTGTGTGTGTGTGTGTGTGTGTGTGTGTGTGTGTGTGTGTGTGTGTTCATTTTTGTAGAAAGCAGGATAATCATGCTTGGGGGAGCAGACAGAGTATTCCTTTGGTGTTGTTTTGTTAACTCTGGGTAGACAACATTATTTACCCTTTGATGTTTCTGACTCATAGCTGGACCTTTCTGTGTCGATCAGCTAGATATATGATCATTATCAAACCCAAGCCATTGTGCTGTTCCCTAAGGCTTTGATGTTACTGAATGAAAGTAGGGGAGCTTTCTTGAGATCAAATATTGTCTTGCTTGGACACAATTTCCCTGGAATGTATTTCGGGGACCCAAGCCATCAAGCTTCAATTCATATATGGCAGGATCTGGCACGCTTTAATATTTTTTCAAATGCTTCACCAATATTAAAAGAATAAAACCAAGGAAAAGCAATTAAACACCGAAGGGTTGGAATGGAGGATAGATCAATTCAAACGAATGCACAAACTCAAAGTAATAAAAATAAAACAACATTTTCCAAGATGTCAACATATGAACACGTCTCTCTCTCTCTCTGTCTCTCTCTCTGTCTCTGTCTCTGTCTCTCTCTCTCTCTGTCTCTGTCTCTCTGTCCCTCTCCCTCTCTCTCTCTCTCTCTCTCTCTCTCTCTCTCTCTCTCTCTCTCTCTCTCTCTCTCTCCCCCTCTCTCTCCCTCTCTCTCTCTCTCTCTCTCTCTCCAGGATGAGTACCTTAATGAGGAGGTGGACGCCCGTTTGATTGAGTACGAGGACAACCGTCCACTGCTGGATCTGTTCCTGCAGAAGCCCATGGGAATGCTCTCTCTGCTGGATGAGGAGAGCCGCTTCCCCCAGGCCACAGACCAGTCCCTCGTAGGCAAGTCAGAACCCCTCCCCACCCCCCACCCCCCCCAGGGTGCTTCCCCCAGGCCACAGACCAGTCCCTCGTAGGCAAGTCAGGACCCCTGTTAGAAGACCTCCACCAGACTTAGCCAGTGGGCCAACTCCTGTACCATACGCTATACCAATCTCACACACTGAGTTAGAAGACCCCCCCCCACCAGACTTAGCCAGTGGGCCAACTCCTGTACCATACGCCATACCAATCTCCCACACTGAGTCGACGCCACTCCATACTGACATAGACCTCTTGGCATCCGGACATAAATAGTTCTGCCCCATTAAGACTGAAGAGGCACTGCCTGACTGAACTTGGTCAGCTGCTGGGTCATGAATAATTCATGGTGCTTATCTAGACGCTGAAAGACGGTTCACATGAATGCCGTTGGTTCACTGAGGGCGTTTGTTAAGCCAAACGGGATGCCTGCATGAATAATTGCATTCTTTATGCATTTCACAGTCCTGAGCGTAGGGACGTAGAACCATAGAGAGCTTACCAGTAACTGAACCTGTGTTTGCTCGGTCATTCCGTCCAGCTCTTTACACACTCTTTAACTTAGCAGGCCTTCTGGGGCTGTGACACTCATTAACCTCTGTGGCTCATTCTCCCTGCCCTTCATCACTGCAGAGAAGTTTGAAGTCAATCTCAAGACCAAAAACTTTTGGAGACCAAAGAGGGTGGACCTCGGGTTCGGGATACACCACTACGCTGGAAAGGTGATTAGCACGTTCGGATTTCCAAGTGTGCTTTCAATTCGGTCTGTCTAAAAAGGAAAAATCATCGTTTTTTTTGTTTTGTTTCTGGCAGGTGATCTACAATGCTGCAGGCTTCCTGGCCAAGAACAGAGACACCTTGCCAGCAGACATAGTGCTCCTTCTCAGGTCCTCAGAGAATGAGCTCACACGCAAATTAGTCACCCACCCCCTAACCAAGACAGGTAAATACGAGGTCCCTGCTCACCATCAACATTTTTTTTATGTCAGTTGGCAGATTTTTTTTTCCTTTTTCTGAACAACAATGGACACCTGTTATTTCAAGAATCCTAATAATTACTGGAAGCATAAGAAACGATTTCCTTCTTGTTTAGTAGTGAATCCTGCTTCAGCTATGGGAGGCAAAACTCTTGTTATGAAAAGCTGGCCTTTGAGTCGTGAGTACTCTGTAAGGGCAGAGGTCGCGGCCAACTCTGTCTCAAACTAATCAAGCAGGCCATAACCACCAAATCCCTCTTTCACATGTCTTTATGGACGCTTTACTGAACCGCAATGAACATTCTTCAGCGGCTTCTTTGGGCTATCCTCACTGATTTTTCAAGCTCTGATAAATTAGGAAGGCAGGAAAGAAAGAGTTTGGAGCATTGGCTTGGTATATTTCCCTCTCTTCCATTTGAGACCTCACTTCTCTCTAACGTCTTTTACTTCCCTGACAAAATCAGGTCATTCTCATAGATTTTATGATTCAATCTTCAGTAGCGGTCTTCGGGTAGGTTTACACATGTCTGATTTCTGTTTTTCTTTTTGCTAGGCAACCTTGCCCACACCAAAGGTAAAGGGATGAATACTTTACGATCCCCCAGAACGCCCAACCGGACCATCAACTTCACCAAGGTGCTGTGTTTGCAACATTTATCCTCTGTTTCTATGCTTTCACGTCTTAGAGACAAAAAAAACAAAAACTTTTTCAATTTCGGTCAGTAGTCTCCTTTATTATTTGAATCTACTTCTTATTTCCTTGCTTTTTTATTAATCAAGTTTACTCTTACTAAATCAGAATCTAATTGTGTTGTTTTTTCTTCCTGACTTTCTATCTGTTTCTATTCATTCTTTTTCTTTCCCTGCGTTCCTTCTTGTACAGATGGGTGTGCTTACACTGTACAGTTCTTTCACAGTCAGTGAGGTAATCTTTCTGGCTTGCCTGTAAAAACCATACACTGTAATAGCCCCCCTCTCCTCACCACCACCAGCAGATCACCCAGAGTCATTCTCAACGTTACTTTCTCAACTGTTACCTTTGGTTACAAAAAAGAATGTAGAATAGAAAAACCACTGTTTTGTATTTGTGTGTTGTTTCTTTGGGGTTAGGAAAGTTAGATTGTGGTTTGAAAAATGCCTCTTGATGATTAGAGGAAGATCTCAGAGCAAACGGATTGTCTGATTAGAGTTCTAAAGAAGGTTCTTTCTTGTGTTAATGGAGGCTCATAGGACTCACTGTCATCAATTGGAGGGTTTGATCTGTTTCTGACAACATGCCTTATGCTTTGAATCTTTTTAATTTTATATTTTCAAGTGTCCTTCACAAACTGAATTAAAAGTAAAATTTAAACATTCGAGCATGAGTGCAGAACATTTGTTGCCAAGAGACAACTCGAATGCTGGTATGAATCTTTCTCATGTGTATCCCGGGCTGATACTTGATACATTTGGAACACTTCAGAGCAGTCAGCAAAAGCTACATCAGAAAATAATTGGCTTTGATGAGCGCATGAATGTATTTCCATTCGTATGCATATTTCCCTGAGAATACACATCAAAGATTCTTCCTTGGGTATGGTAACAATGAGGATTTGAGTGACACATGTTCAAATAGATTTGTGATTTGCTGTGGAGGCATATTTTCCTAGCGTAGCAGTAGTGTGGCTAGATCTACTTGACCAAAGCTTGGCAAATGTAAGCCAAAATGTTTCAAACATGTTCTATCAAGGGCTCAAAGTAAATTTGGCTGTGTTCAAGAATTTCTTTGTATTTTCGATTGGTTTCCCGATATTACTTTTTAAAAAAAGAGCATATTAAGTGTTCTTTGCCGTTATAGATTTTGTTCTTGTGACTATATAGTTTCTCAGAAATCTATCCAGGCATGTTGACATGCTAAGACTTGGCCAAATTCTTTACATAAAAAGCAGCATTGTCATATACAGATTATACATTGTCATATGCATATTATACATTGTCATATGCAGATTCCAAATGTTTATTTGGAACATTTTGTTTATGCTTTTTCTGCATCTCTCTTGCAGCCTTCTCGGAAATTAACATTCACCTCTGAAACAAAACACATGCTTGCTCTTCCTCTTGATCACACAGTACAATCAAAAACGGTGATTGATGATTTACACAAAACGATGTTTTGAATAAATATGAGTGCAGAGTTGATAACAGACATTGATTGGTGGTGTATCTATTTCTGAATAGGGAATCATGTTTCCTGAAAGGAAATGACAATCCAACTTTTCTGTTTTCCCAAACCTCCCTCCTCTCCCTGCCCTGTCTCTACCTCTGTCTGCTCTCCTCCTCATCCACTCTGCAACAACAATGCTTCTCACTTTGTTTGCAAACGTAATGCGTGCTCTTGGCTTTGTGTGTGTGGGGTGGGTGTTTTCTCCAGCTCAAAGTGTTGTTTGTTCATCAGGGTGAATCTGGAGAAAGCACACACCACCCCAGAGAGACCACCAACATGAGAACACAGACAGTAGCCTCCTACTTCAGAGTAAGTCCACCTTTTTAACCCTAATCCTAACACAGACAGTAGCCTCCTACTTCAGAGTAAGTTCCCCTTTAAAACCCTGATCCTAACCCAGACAGTAGCCTCCTACTTCAGAGTAAGTCCCCCTTTTTAACCCTAGTCCTAACCCAGACTCTGATGGACCTTATATCTCTTCCTCTATCCATTCCAGTACTCTCTAATGGACCTTATATCTCTATCCATTCCAGTACTCTCTAATGGACCTTATATCTCTATCCATTCCAGTACTCTCTAATGGACCTTATATCTCTATCCATTCCAGTACTCTCTAATGGACCTTATATCTCTATCCATTCCAGTACTCTCTAATGGACCTTATATCTCTATCCATTCCAGTACTCTCTAATGGACCTTATATCTCTTCCTATCCATTCCAGTACTCTCTAATGGACCTGCTGTCCAAGATGGTGGCTGGACAGCCCCACTTTGTGCGCTGCATCAAGCCCAACAACGACCGTCTCGCCCACAAGTTTGATCGGGAGAAGGTGCTGGTCCAGCTCCGCTACACGGGCGTCCTGGAGACGGCCAAGATCCGACGGCAGGGTTACTCACACCGCATCCTCTTTGCCAACTTTATCAAGAGGTCTGTGTGTGTGTGTGTGTGTGTGTGTGTGTGTGTGTGTGTGTGTGTGTGTGTGTGTGTGTGTGTGTGTGTGTGTGTGAAAAGGAGAAAGGAGGAGTTTGAAAGAGAAAAGGCAACAAGAGGTGGTAGATGAAGGCTGTTGTCACTGCTCTCACCTCTACAGTCTTGTTCTTGCACCGTGAGTCGGTTCTATTATGAAACATGATCCTTTTTCCAGGTACTTCATTTTGGCGTTCCATGCCCATGAAGAGCCAGAAGTCAGTTCCGAGACATGTGCTGCCATTCTGGGGAAGGCCAAGCTGGAAAACTGGGCCTTGGGAAAGACTAAGGTGGAGTCACCTTCATCAAACACAAAGGCTGCTTTCCCAGACATAGATTAAGCCAAGTCCTAGACTAAAAAACATTTCCAATTAAGAATTTAGCAAGATTTAGCTTCATCTATGCCCTGGAAACTGGCCCCATGTGATATCATGTTTTTCCAGACGTGACTTTATAGCTATACATTTCGAAATATTATGATTCTCTAAAAATGTATAATTTCGGTAATAATGCAAAGCCACTTTACCTGTCTCAATGGTGTGTTGTTTGGATGCATTGCTCCCCAGGTGTTCCTGAAGTATCACCACGTGGAACATCTGAACCTGATGATGAGACAGACCACAGACCGCGTGGTGCTGGTCCAGGCCCACGTCCGAGGCTGGATGGGCGTCAAGCGTTACCGCAGGACTCTGGAGCAGAGAGCCCAAAGTGCATTGGTGCTCCAGTCAGGTTAGCACATTCTGTCAACCGCTAGCGAAATACTCAGGAGATTTGGACCTTATTTTGTTTGTGTTGTTGATAAAATGTGTTAATTTGCATTCAATTTTAGCATACATTTGATCAGCATCAATGTATTTTATTTCTATTTCTTTTATTCCAACCTTTCAGCGTACAGAGGACACAAAGTTCGACGAAGAGTTGCTGATGATAAAAGCAAGGCCAAGACTGAGGCCTTCATCACTCAGCTCCAGGCTGGTAAGGAATATAATAATACAACAAGCTAAAACCAAAAAGCAGTGTACGGCTTGCTTGGGGACATTTCATAAACCGCGTCATCCTTCATCTTTTACAGTTTGCAGAAGTTACCTCGCGAGGAAGAAGTACCAGGAGTTGGTAAATGAGAAGAACAGAGCAGCGACCAAGATTCAGGCTCGTTACAGAGGCCACAAGGAGAGAAAGAGCTTCAAACGGAAGAGGTATCTAAACAGCTGGTCTAAATATGATAAAACAGCTGGTCTAAATATGATAAAACAGCTGGTCTAAATATGACAAAACGGCTGGTCTAAATATGATAAAACAGCTGGTCTAAATATGAAAAAACAGCTGGTCTAAAAATGACAAAACAGCTGGTCTAAATATGACAAAACAGCTGGTCTAAATATGACAAAACAGCTGGTCTAAAAATGACAAAACAGCTGGTCTAAATATGACAAAACAGCTGGTCTAAAAATGACAAAACAGCTGGTCTTAATATGACAAATCAGCTGGTCTAAATATGACAGAACTCCTCCTACTCCTCAAGATATCAATAATCAATGTGATGGTTGTTGTTAAGATCTGTAACAACAGCTAAAATACTCACTGAAGTGCAGTAGAGTTAAAGGTATTCTTTACTTTGATATCCGTTGTGTTACGTTGTCTTTAGTCAGTTGTCTGTACGCCATAGTTATAGCAGTATTATTACCCACTAGAAGCTGAATAAAGCCTTCCTAACTCCTTCTAGGGAGGAGAAGGAGAAGGAGAAGCTGGAGGCAGCTCAGCAGGAGGAGACTCAGAAGCAGGAGGAGCAGGCTGCCGGTGCAGGAGGCCCTGAGGCGGTGGACCCCGAAGAGGAGGCCAAAGCTGCCGTGGTCCTCCAGAGTAACTACCGGGGCTACAAGGAGAGGAAGAAACTACGTCAGCGCCACCAGACCCTGGCCGGGGAGGAGCTGGACCTGCCCCCACCCCCACCCGAGGAGGAGGAGGAGGAGGAGGGCAAACCAGGGCCTCCTGTTGCCGAGGAGGGGGACAAGAAGGGCGAGGGGAAACAGGAGGAGGAGGAGGAGGAGGAGGAGGAGGAGGAGGGCACCGTAGAAGCTGAGGAGAACGACGACAGCGACCACACACAGGTGGCCAGCTCGGACGAGGGGGAGCTCCCGGAGGGGGGGGGCGGCGGCGGCGCGGAAGAGGGGGCGCCAGAGAACGGGAGCGACGCCAAGGAGGACGGGCGGGGGAAAGGAGAGGGGGGAAAGGGAGGAGAGAGGGCAGCAGGAGAGGCTGTGGAGGAAGAAAACCCAGAGCAGGAGGCCAAGGCAGCGACGGTCATCCAGAGTACCTTCAGGGGCCGTCGGGAGAGGAAGAAGCTGGAGGCGGAGGGGAAGATCCCGGCCAGGAAACACAACGTGAAGGTGGAGGAGACCGGAGGAGGAGAGCCCTCCACGTCGGAGGTGTCCGTCGAAGACGTCACGCTAGAGCGACTCACCGAAGAGCAAGAACAAGGGCGGCCTCTGAGGGAGAAGACGCAGGGCGAGGAGGAGGAGGAGGAGGAGGAGGAGGAGGACCAGGCCAAGGCAGCCACCGTCCTCCAAAGCAACTTCCGAGGCCACAAAGAGCGCAAGCGCCTGGAAGAGGAGGGGAAAATTCCCAAGAAAAACAGGAAAAAAGAGAGCGACGTCAAAGCGCCTCCGGGTGTGGAGACGCAGGAGGAGGAACCCTTGCCCCCACCCCCCCAAGAAGAGCCCCCCACCGCCGATCAGGGAGGTTTGGAGGAGGAGAAAGCAGCCACCGTCCTGCAGAGCAACTTCAGAGGCCACCGTGACAGGAAGAAAATGAAGGAACAGAGAGAAGCCAAATGCCAAGGGGAGGCCATTGCTGAAGAGGGGATGAGAGAAGAAGACCTTCCAGGGGAGGAGAGGGTTGTGGACGTAACAGACGTGGAGATAGACCGGAAGGAGGAGACTCTATCCCAAAGTGAGGATCTGTTTGAGGAGGAGCAGGCGGCGGTTAAGATTCAGAGTAACTTCCGGGGTTACAAGGACCGGAAGGACTTGAAGGCCAGAAAGGCCCGGGCTCAGATGGAAGCTGAGCAGCTGGAGACGTTCTCTAAAGAGGTAAGGCACCAACGTAACCCACAACCCTGCTACGCTCGCAAAATGAATATTGGAACTGTCTGTATTTTGCATGCACTATTGTTTACTTTTTCCCTCCCTCCCTCCCCCTCCCTCCTTCCTTCCTTCCTTCCTTCCTTCCTTCCTTCCTTCCTCTTTCCTTCCTTACTCCCTCCCTCCCTCCCCCCCTCATATTTACTCCCTCGTCTCCAGATCATGAAAACATCCCAGGACTTCTTGACCCTCCAGCAGAAGCTTAACGAGATCATCCAGGCTCACCAGTCCAGCCCTGACACCAACGGCATGTTTGTGAAGGGAAGTGCGGTCAACGGCTTGGCTCCCCTGCAGCAGCCATCAGGTACCAGGACCACCATGAGCCTCATAGAAAAAGGAAGAAATGGGTGGCCTAGTTCTGTCTTTTATTTTTATCCTTTCAGTGAGTTCACTTTAGATTAAAAATACATTCCCTGCCTGGCCTGCCTGACCTACAAACACAGCGGAGAACCGCACAGGTTTGGATACCTTTCCATCCAGAGAAGCAGGGGGTTTTATCCCCACACTCAGTTGGCTTTTTTCCCCTTGCTCTTTGACGTGTAATTGTGTCAGGAAACCTGGCTAAGTCAAGTGGCCCAACAGCAAGGAACCTCTCGCTCTGATGTGTCATCAGGAATTTCTCGCGGCCCCATGGACCCGTAGTTCATTTGATTTCCTCCGGTGATGATGATGATGGTGTAATTGCTTTAGGGAGAGGCAGAGCGGCGGGGAGAAGGCGCAGGGAAAGTTCAGCACTTCAACACGGGGCCGTGCAAAATGGAGCTGGCAGCTGCAATTCAGTTAACTTCAAAAGGTGAACTGGTGTCCATGGGGAAATGTCATCCTCATGGCACCCATGATTGGTTTCCACTGGCTGATCCAGGAATTAGGCCCTGGTGAAAAAGACACCTTCAAATCATTGCCACTTTATCTGCATGGTAATAAAAAAAACAACGAATAATGATGATAAAAACAAGTAAGTGAACAGTGTGGCATACAGTTTGACATCCTCAGCTCTGTTCTCTCTCTCTCTCTCTCTCTCTCTCTCTCTCTCTCTCTCTCTCTTTCTATCTCACTCACACACACACACACACACACACACACACACACACACACACACACACACACACACACACACGCACACACGCGCACTCACTAGAACTGGGCATCTCTGCATAAACACACTCTCTCCATCTCTCTCTCCCTCTCTCTCTCTCACACACACACACACACTTGCGTAGAACTGGGCACGTTCTGCCCTTTACAATCTATTCTTGAGAAAAGGCAGAGGCCTAAGGCATAGCAGAGTGAATTAGCTCTGTTATTTCCACAAGCACTTGCAGAAGTGTGTTTTCCCCCCCAGCCATTTGAATCATTTTGCCATTGATTGGATTCAATCAGCAGCTGTCCTCATACATTTCTTTGACGCAATAAATTATAAGCACAAATTGACAAATGCTGAATGAATTAGAAAAAGAAAGTTCTTGGAACACAAATCACAGCTTTTTATGGAAAAGGTCATTGAAATGTAATCATGTTTCATGAGAAATTACACCAAGAGCTAATATGGAGGTTTCAAATTGGCTGTGAGCACCACTCAATGACCTTTGAATTGACATGCTCAATAATCTTTCAAACTTCCAGTCCCTGAGTTGCATAAACCAAACGATAGTGCAACATAGTGTAGTGTGAGTAAATACCACACTAGAGAATACCAGGTCTTTAGTGTGAAAGTCACTGTACTGCTTGTCATAAACAATCAATAACAGCAACGTACTTTGCATTATTGCATTTTATAAGTCGTTCTCTTTGCATGACTAATACTTGAATGCACTTGGTAAAAAAGCCTATACTGTAAGAATACACACACACACACCTGGACACTCAGACAGAGACACACATAAGCACATACTTTAGCCTCTAACCGGCTCGCTCACACACTGACGTCCACACAACCACCAACAAAGCCATCACTACACACTCAATGCTCTGTTCCATTCCTGCGTGACCTATACTGCTAAGGCTCAGGTCCAGGCCATGTGGAAGAGTTGTTGCCATCGATTTTGGGCGGAAAATTCTAACCCCAGGTCAATATTGGCCCTTAGGTCAAAGGGGTCAGCATTGCCCACACTCAACAAGAAACACTTTGCTCATCCATCCAGTCATGCATACAGTGCACTTTCTAGTGACTTCATATAGTTTGTGATATTTAAGAAGTGAAGTACTAGGCAGGGGGCCTGTGATTCCCTCTACTGAGTTTGCCATGTAGAACATTGACTGGCCAAAGTCTGAGCTGGTTCAGATGTGTCTATACCTTCCCTTTTCTCAGGAACGGCATCTCGCCGCCTGTTGACTGTAGATGCTGTGTTTCTTCCTGTTGAGATCTGAAATGCCTGAATGCGCAGTTTGAAGAGGCCGGGACCCCTGAGGGGTGGAACAGTAGGTATAGTGAAGGAGGCTTCACCAGCAGGGATTCTCATTGTGTTTTCTCTCTCCCCCTGGGAGGCAAAGCAGAAGCCACTTCACGCCGTCAACAGGATGCCCTTTTTTTCCTAAAGCTGTTAGAAAGAGCCTTTCTGTGAACGATACAGTGTGTTGGTGGTAACAGAGCATCCCTCAAGTGAACGTACACGCACGATTCATCAGTGCGTGTTTTGAAAAAGAAAGAGAAAAGGACACTGAGTGCACGACAGAACCTTGCCGGGAAGGAACATCGGCGTTTCCCCAGCTCAACACAATAGCTGTTAGCATTTCTGCCGCTCACATATCTTTTATCTTTATATTTTTTTATTTTGACATCTTTTCAGCGGACCCCAAAGTACTGAGGACGCCGCGCAGAACTCACCAGCCCAAGACCCTGAACACCCCGGAGGACTCCACGTACTACAACCTGATCCATGTGAGCAGCAGAGCAACCGGGAAACATGTCCCATAGATATCGCCTGGACTAGAACTGTCTACGAGCTGTAGGCCCCAGGGAGCTGCATTTCGCACTGACAACACTTTTATGAAAGTTAACACTTCGGCCCACAGGAGGGATGTTTAGGCTGGACTGATGGATCGCTGTCTTGCTTACAGAGAGGTTTAGTTGCTTTGCCTAGTTCTTTTTTTCTCACCCCCAAAAGGCACCTACGTTTTAACTTGATTAGTTATCGCTGAACGATCTCTAATAATTCCAGCATTCACTCGCCCAGAACAAAGGGCACCCGGGAGGAGGTTTGTTCACAATGTACCGTTAATCTGATCATTAGTCAAACAACAGCTACAAATGTCAAACATCTCCAACTCAACCCCAGCTAGGTGATCATGCAATATCAGCGGACATGGTTAGTTGGCTTGGCCTCGTTGACGTTCCTCTCCCTCTCTCTTTCCCCTTAGAGGTCTGTCCAGGATGATAAACGCAAGCCAAGGAAACTGGGGTAAGTCCATAGGCCCAGGGTATATTTCCTGCCCCATGTCAACGTCCCACTGCCGGCCAGAGGTTTAGGAGACAGAGTCTGCTGCCTGCTGGGCGTGCTGCTCTGGAGTAATGAGTGTGGGACAGTGCCAACACACTGTAAGGTAGTGCAGTGGATCTAGACTTAACGGGCTGTGGCCTCACACATTTGCACTGCGATTAATAAGCCTCATATTTCACCTCCCCTCTGCCAGATCTACTTCATGAAATCAGACCGTGACAAGATTCAAATGGACTAAGATATAAAATGAAGTAATGCGAGTAAGCTGATATTTAGTCATGCCCTATGCACTTAAGGTTCAGGAGTTTTTCCAGATGATCATTAAAAAAAATCATTTGAACAATAACTTTGTTTTTATAGACTCTTAGTGTGTGTGTGTGTGTTTGTTGTGTGTGTGTGTGTGTGTGTGTGTGTGTGTGTGTGTGTGTGTGTGTGTGTGTGTGTGTGTGTGTGTGTGTGTGTGTGTGTGTGTGTGTGTGCGTGTGTGTCCGCACCTGCTCTGTAGTTGAAGTGAGAGGGTGTGGGTGTAAGTGCCCCAGGGTTCCGGTGAGAGAGTGTGGGTCTAAGTGTGTAGACTCTTAGTTTGTGTGTGTGTTGGTGTGTGTGTCTGTGCTCCAGGGTTCAGGAGAGAGGCTGTGGGTGTAAGTGCTCTGGGGTTGAGGTGAGAGGCTGTGGGTGTAAGTGCTCTGGGGTTGAGGTGAGAGGCTGTGGGTGTAAGTGCTCTGGGGTTGAGCTGAGAGGGTGTGGGTGTCTGTGCTCCAGGGTTCAGGTGAGAGGCTGTGGGTGTAAGTGCTCCAGGGTTCAGGTGAGAGGGTGTGGGTGTAAGTGCTCTGGAGTTGAGGTGAGAGGGTGTGGGTGTAAGTGCTCTGGGGTTGAGGTGAGAGGCTGTGGGTGTAAGTGCACTGGAGTTGAGGTGAGAGGGTGTGTGTGTAAGTGCTCTGGGGTTGAGGTGAGAGGCTGTGGGTGTAAGTGCTCTGGGGTTGAGCTGAGAGGGTGTGTGTGTAAGTGCTTGTGGCCCACACAACACGAGCCTTGTACCTCCAGGAGAGAGGTGGTGACAGGAGTCTGGCAGATAGATAGATAGATAGATAGATAGATAGATAGATAGATAGATAGATAGATAGATAGATAGATAGATAGATAGATAGATAGATAGATAGATAGATAGATAGATAGATAGATAGATAGATAGATAGATAGATAGATAGATAGATAGATAGATAGATAGATAGATAGACAGACAGACAGACAGACAGACAGACAGACAGACAGACAGACAGACAGACAGACAGACAGACAGACAGACAGACAGACAGACAGACAGACAGACAGACAGACAGACAGACAGACAGACAGACAGACAGACAGATAGATAGGTCATGAGTGGACACGGTGGGGGCAGGATCATTTCTCATCAGCAGGCAAAAGACAAACCATATCCCCCCCCCACACACACACACACACACAGACAAGAGAGAGAGAGAGAAACACACAGACAAACTAAAAGTGAACATGAAGGGTAATAATTTGTTAGCAGATAAATAAACCCAGCGATTGACAGGAGCCGTTTACATGCATCATTAAGAACAACAAGGTCAATAGGAAAGATAGCACCTCAGCCTGACAGCAGAGCGAGAACGGAGGGAGGGAGGGATGGAGGGAGAGAGAGAGAGAAAGGAGAGAGGGAGGGGGAGAGAAAACGAGAGGGAGGGGGGGGGGGGGGGGGAGCGGGGGGGAGGGGGGGGGAGCGAGAGGGAGGACAGCAAGTGGGAGAAATAGGGGAGAAAGAGATAAAAGAGGTGCTCTGTCACTACAACAGTAAGTCCCCCTGGTCATAAATAGAGGGGGAAAACACAGAAAAGGAAAGACAGCAGAAAGGGAGGACAGATACTCAGTACAAAGGAGGGGATTCTGGATATCTGTGTGGAAGACAGTACTGATTAAACTGCAATGTGTTGTTTGTTGCCACTGTTGATTCCATCTAGTTCTGTCTGGTTGACCTCACTGAGTGGAAGAGTGTATTTATTGCTGTCTTTCTTGCTCCTCAATTTACACTGGTGAATTATTCAAAGAGCAGGTCTCTGTGAGTAGTTCATAGGGTACTTTCTACCCCAATACAACTCACTATCAATTAATGAAACAATAATACAAGTCACTAAATAATTTGGGGCCAAAAGACATTACCGTCATGCCAACACAACGTGAACCTTCTAGACCCCACAGGTCATCTGGAAAAGGTCTCTTGGCCGTTCCCAGAGTTAAGACTAAAAAGGGTGAAATAGCGTTTAGCTCCAAGGTAACAAATAGCTGGAAGAAACTTTCTATGCCTATGAAATGTGTTCTATTAATAAATGTGATTTGATTTAGTTTTGATCATCAAAAGACCAAGTAGAACAACACTGTCCATGGGGCTGAAATAAGGATTCAAAATGGTGCTTTCAAATCATCAAATAACTGAAAACAGTAAATGAATACATTAATAATAACTAAATCCAAAACGGCAGTTCAAATACAAATGTTAAAGCTTTCAGCCTAGAGAAGAGCAAAGACATTAAGCAAAGCGGCAGGTTTCCATTGGAGTCCATCAGTGGAGGAGGAGGGGGGGGGATTCATCAGCCAGCCGGGGGTGGGGTCTTCTTCTCTCTAAGGTCACGAGGTCGGCTTATTTACGGCTCCCAGCTCCTCCCAGTGAGAGAACAGGAGTTCATATGCATGCTTAGCCTGCTTGAATATGAAAAGCTAGACGCTTATGCTCACTGATGTGGAGCTTCCGGTATCATGCTGGTGTAAGGTTTTACTAAGGCCCCGTGTGGAATCGAATTCATGGATTTGATATGGTCCTCTCCTTTGTCGTGAATGGTTGGTGTTGTTTATCCTCAGGCTGTAGCATGATTGATTAGGAAGCTTTTGGCATTTGGCAAACTTTCCAGACTCCAAATGTTGAAAAGTTGTGCCTGCGAGGGAATTGATTGGCTCTTTTAATCAGACCATGTTCCAATCGGTACACCCCTAGTGTTATTGGGCATGATATCTAGTTCATCTCACAACGTCACTGTTTTTTTATCCATAAGCCTTGATGCCACTGATTCTAAAACACTCAAGGCATCAAGTCTGTAACTTTGACTCCACTCTGAACACTCACATTTATTCTGTTACTAGGTCAAAACTTTGAAACATCTCTATATAATCATATTATCTTTTTATTTTATTTGGTGAGATAACAGGAGTATTAAACAAAGAATGAATGTGCATCTCCAGCAATGTGTCATCATCTGTCTGGGGCACATGGCTCCTCTAACCCTAACCTTAACCTTAACCCTGGCCCCAACCCTAACCCTAACCCTGGCCCTAACCCTAACCCTGTTCCTAACCCTATCCCTTATCCCCTGACCCTAACCCTAACCCCCTTACCCTAATCTTAACCCAAACCTAACCCTTGCCCTAACCCTAACGCTAACCCTAAACCCCACCCTAACCCACCTACCCTGTCTGTGCGTACCCTAACCCTAACCCACCTACCCTGTCTGTTCATACCCTAACCCTAACCCACCTACCCTGTCTGTTTGTACCCTAACCCTAACCCACCTACCCTGTCTGTTTGTACCCTAACCCTAACCCACCTACCCTGTCTGTTTGTACCCTAACCCTAACCCACCTACCCTGTCTGTTTGTACCCTAACCCTAACCCACCTACCCTGTCTGTTCGTACCCTAACCCTAACCCACCTACCCTGTCTGTGCGTACCCTAACACTAATCCCCCTACCCTGTCTGCTCATACCCTTGCAGTCCTGGGAAGCTCCTGGACGTGGATGACCAGTACTACCAGGGCCTGCCCACCAGTAAGTCCACGGCTTCCCTCCCAGCAGAGCGGCGCTCCTCCGCCCACAGACGGGCGTCCACTGAGAGGCGGCCGTCTTCAGATCGCCGGCTGGCCCCGGAGCGGAGAGAGTCCATGGACAGGAGAGAATCCATGGACAGGAGGGCGTCCATGGACAGGAGGGCGTCCATGGACAGGAGGGCGTCCAGAGACAGGAGGGCGTCCATGGAGCAGAGGCTGGCCGGGAACACACGGCCGTCCAGAGAGAGGGCGGTGTCCGAGCCTGTGCCCCCAACATCCGCCAAAGAAATGAGGTGGGAAGGCCTTCAGTGACTAGGCACACATTGAAAAGGGTGTTGAATCAAGCTCAGGTTCAGGTCATAGATCAGGGTCTATCTGTGACCTTCTCAAGCCACTCAACACTTTTAACAAGGCTTTGAAGGGCCACTCCACAGTTTCTAAATATGAGTTGTGTTTTCTAGTTTTCAATAGTGTGCCCTTAGCTATCCAAATATAACTAGAGACATATCTAACTGTTCCCAGTGAGGTCTCCAGGCATCGTTGATATGACGATTTGGGAAAGAAACAATGAAAAGGCATTTATTTTCTCATTCCTCTGTCTCTCTCTCTCTCTCTCTCTCTCTCTCTCTCTCTCTCTCTCTCTCTCTCTCTCTCTCTCTCTCTCTCTCCCTCTCTCTCTCTTACCCACCTTCTCTCACTCGCCCCTGTCTCTCTTCAACTCTTTTCCTTTTTGCATTCATCAATCTCCATCTGGACTCCAGGCGCTCCATATCCAGGATGCCCTCTGAGGACAGCCAATCAGGCGACAACCCGTACGACTACCGGAGCCTGCTGAGGAAGACCTCTCAGAGACGAAGGCTCATCAAAAAGTACTGAGCACATGGCTCCCAGGGGACGCAGTCCGACCTGAACGTGCCATGATGGTTTAAGAATAAAGATATCGGGCACACACATTTTATTGTGCATACTGTAATATCATGTTACATAAGAATTACAGCATTGAACATATCTTTCCACTGCTGCTAGCTGTGTCTATATATATATATATATATATATATATATATATATATATATATATATATATATATATATATATATATATATATATATAGATATATAGATATATATATAGATATATATATATGGAATGTCATGAGATATTGGTGGGGTGTTTGGGATGGTGTTACTGTAGGTTTTTACTTTGAATGAAGTCATTACCAACTTGGCTTGGGCCCTGAACTCACATGCCAGCCAGACTTAGGTTAACCATGGGTGATGCTGAAGCGTCACTCTGTCTACCAGGCTGCTCTGATAACATGCCTTTAGTTCACTTAGCGAATGCTAGTTAGACCGGGAAATGATTGAATTAGTAAATGAATATGGTACCGCTTGCAGAGTTGTTCAAAATGGATATTGTTCTCACATAACGTGCATGTATACCTGAGGTGCATGTGCAAAGCACTTCTTCATATACTCAGTAATTATCTTGTAAAATGTATCATATTGAAAAACAGTTATTATATCCCAAACTCAACATACTACTGTTCAGTTTGTACGGAGGGCTATTTGACGGTCAATATTGTGCTTTGCTATGAGCATTGAACAATGATCCTCTTTACAATTATGTTTTTTTTTATTTTATGTTTTATGTTAATGTTTAAAAATGTGAAGCTCTTGAATTTCACACATATGCAAAGTCTGCGCTCTCAAAGATAAAGACCAAATGTACCGACCAATTGTGTCGCTCAGAGCCTCATTCAGAGTCCGACTATTTAGAAAGTATCTTTTTTCAGTTGTAACCAAACCCGGGTTAGCCCTTTCCTTTTGCTTTACCTGAACTCGGTGACTGTCTGTTCGAAGAATTGCTTGTCTTAAATACAGATTTTATCAGATTTATTGTTCTGTGTTATTGATTGATAGCATACCATCCACCCCCACCGTACATTACCGTCACTAACCGACATTGGAGTTTTCAGATGCTTATCCTTGACATTTTTATAACTCAGAATGGTTTGATTTTAATTATCTGACAGTATGTTACGAGATAATTTTTTCTTCCAATATGACATGAATCGATGTTTTATTAATTTGAGTATTTTACGCTACCAACAGTTTACACCACTTATTAACAAAATGCGTAATTTCCTCTTTTTGTAATATTTTTTACTCACTCAGTATTTATTTGCGAGTGAACCCATAACCTTTCTGTGTGGCATTTCAGCAAGAAAAGCCCACAGGGATTGACTGCTACTTAGTGGTTTGTTGTTAGTGCACACACAATAGTAGGCTTGGAATGATGCATAAGCATATACAATAGCATGGCTCCAGTATGTATTTTATAAATAATTCTTAAAACTCTTAGCATGTGCCACTTGACAAGTGACGTATCAAAACTCAAAACATCAGTTCTATTTTTAAAACACAACAGCAACAAACATCATTGTGTTATCAGTGAACGCCATACATACTCGCTTGTTTGGCATATATAGGGCCTTCATAACTAATTCCAATTATTCGGCAGATTTGGCATACTGTGGTTTGGCATCGCTCTTGTTTTTGGCTCTTGCCGACAGTGGTGCTTTGTGATAGAGCAGGCAACTGACGGCGAGCGCGCAATAAATGAACCATGGATTTGAAAGCCTAGCTCGAGGGAACACTCGACTAGAAATGGCATCGAGAGGGACCCGAGCGCTCATTCTAATGACTTTCCCTCAACGCGTAACGTTCCCCATAGTGGAGGAGAATAATACACGCAGGTTGGGTACCGAGATATAAATGCACTGAGACCAGTCAATTGGGAATATTGAAAACTGGAAAAAGTTTTAAACCTATTTGGTATTTAATTTCGGTCCTATTCAAGAGCCGCCTAGAATGCTATTTAAAGAAAACTGTTGCAGTAAGTCACGACTACGCAGTCCTATTTCTCGCGATGGAAAATGAATCATTGGAGTGGATTTTTGGTGACGTCAAATTGAGAAACCACATGCGACACTATTGGATGAGTATATTGTAGTATTTAGGAAATATTTGGCTGTTTGAATATCCTGGATAAGTGCAATCTTGCAAGCTTAAGATTAGATCACTACATTTGACCATAGGCCAATCAAGACATTTCTGAAGAGAAACGCACACGTTCTCAATTTGGTACACTCTCACTCCGTCATTGGCTACTTTACCTCTTGCTTCTTACTCTCTTATGAAATTTCCATGAGGTCAGAATAGCGCGGCTGAGGCGCGCGAAGCGCGCTGGGTAACTGTTTCTGTTACCGAATTCTGTGTAAAGAGGAAAGGACGCTGGATCTGCTTTGTGGAGTCTGCACCTGTGGACCCTTTTAATCGAAGGAGAATTGCACTGAAGAAGCAAGACAAGATTTGTAGTGCTTTTCCAAAGCCAGCGTTGAATGTGCGGGTGGATTTTTAGCAGTCGGAGAGGTCTAGGCAGGGCAGATTCAGCAGCACGTCTTTGAACCGTTCCAGTTTCAATCAGCGCTTTTTCCCGTGCATGGATGGGCGCTATTTGTCTCTGTCTCTACTGCAGCTCTTAACTGGTATCGGTTTGTAATGGCATCACAAGGATTTTGGTCTCTCGGAGGGGAGAATGCAAGGGATAATGCCGGTAGTCAAAGCCCCAGCACGAGTAAGTCATTTTACATATACATACATTTTCTTAAAAAAAAAAAAATGAATACAGGATTTATTGACGAACATAAATCAGATTGCATATCATCTTGACATTTTCAGAGCTCAGTACTGTCCGTTGTGCCATGCTGCTAGACATATTTCCACAAAATGTTGGACCATGTCGTTCAAATCGAGTCTTTTTGTTATAAAAAAATGTTGTAACATAAGTAATCCAACGTATGTTGTAGCTCAGACTCCTGTTGATATAATTTTAAAGTTAGTCTGAGTCTGGGTGTTGAAGCCTCTAAATCATTGACTTGCTCCCTCCAGCCAGGGCATGGTGCCAAGCGGCCGCCCAGAAGTTACCCGGTGGATTCGGATCGAAATTATGTGGTAGGCTTATTTTGGTTTGCAATTATCTGACATACAATTCCATAATTTTAATATTAAATGATGATTAAATAAAAAGTTATAAATCAATAAATACAGACATAGGCCTACCCCAGGAATTGCTTTTCCCCATAAATATATTTTAACATAAGTGTTCTAAATTCAAAGCTCTTCTCAATGTTGGAGAGGGTGAGAAACCAGCCGACCCGTCAACCAAAACCGAGCAAGAGGACACATCGGTGGAGACCTGCGGATGCAATCAACCGTGTAATTGCACCAAGGCCACTGTCGGTTTCTCCGATCTCTATTCAACAGGTATATAGGGTACATTAAAACGTGTTCATTGATTGAGAAGGTTGTGTCCATATTAAACTATTTATGGTTGACCTACACGTTTGTTCTGTTTCCGTGTTTGTTTAGAAGATAGGCCTTGAGGTCACCTTCAACAAACGTCATTGTTAAAACGGCCATTTAGAAATTACATTAGATGACAGATGACAACAAATACGGTTTAATATAATGCGTTTTGTATTTGATAGGAAACTCTGGCTTATAGTTATAAAAATTGGTTTTTATATGATTAATTATGTCTTAGCCGAAATACGTTTTGATGTAAACTTGCACGTTAAACTTCACATGCGTGCATGATTTATTTGCAAGATCCAACCGTAAAACCCGTAAAATGAGCAGACACCGTTGAAAAAGGCATTGGGGCCTTCTCGGTTGACTAGTCAAGGTTAAATTGTCATACATCAAAATGTTCGTGTTATCTACAGGCATCTGATTTTCTTTTTTTCACAGATCTACTGCCAGCTTTAAATGGTGACGCGAAGACAATGACGTTTTTGCAAGAAGTTGTGGATATTTTACTTGCATATATCGTAGAATCTTTTGACAGAGAAACGAAAGTAATAGATTTCCACTATCCGAATGAATTGCTTCAGAGGAACAACTGGGAGCTACAGGATGAGCCAGAATCACTGGATGATATATTGATAAGCTGTCGCGCGACTCTAAAATACGCCATCAAAACAGGTAGGCCTGATAAAAATTATAATGATTTGCTAGGCCTCTAAAAATGTATAGTATAATTTAGAATATTCATTCTATGTTTTTGGGTAATGTAATGGAGAGGTAAATCGACGTAGACTTGTTTTTAGTTTTTCGGTTAGTATAATTAATTTAGATGTACGAGTTGATATTTATTTCTTCTTGTGTTTTCATATAGGATTTAATTATTGTAAAAAGCTGTGTGAAAATGAAAATATCCTTATGACATGATGTCAATATATCCACTACAAATTGGTGTTTTTCCGTGAAAATGCAGGCCTTATTTGTCATAGTGGCAAGAGAAATTTTCCAACGTCCTTCAATTTCCTCGTGAAGTTCTCTTGGAACGAATCCATTAATATCAAGCAGCAAATATAAAACGATTGTTTTTCTTTATTATCTCAGATCAAGCATGTAGGCCTACAGGCAAAATCAATGTTTTGGGTGCTAAACTGTCTTTTTTTTAAAAAAAATTTATGGAATGTTTTTTTCAACACTCTAGAAATATGTCAAAAGCAAGATCATCAAAATCATAAAGCATTAAAATTAGTCGAGTCCAAAGCTCCAAAGTCTTTCAGCTTTGTCTGTGAAAAGGCAATATAACATACCAGCATTGGTGCGCTGTTCCATATTTAAAACAGATTGTTTTGGACATATACAGAGACCACCCTAAAACATTTTCATTTCACTCAATCTCACCCTTTGCTCTTTCTACTTTCAGCCCACCCCAGGTACTTCAATCAGCTCTCCACCGGATTGGACATGGTTGGTCTTGCAGCCGATTGGCTGACGTCCACAGCTAACACCAATATGTGAGTGTGATTTGTTTCATCACTATTCAGAATGTTGACTGGGATAATGACCATTATCATTCCCCATTTGGGAACGTTCATGTTGGGCATTCTTCTCTGCGTCTGTTCTGACTGATAGTGGGGCCGGGGTCTCAGTCAAAGGGAGCTAATGAAAAGGGGTGTCCTCCCCCCACCCTCCTCCCCTAACCCCCAGGTCCTTCCTATTCCCATGGTGATTCAAGGGGGGGAAATTAGCTCTGAAATTAGATTCAGCTTCATTCAGGCTAATCTGCGGTTCATTTTCTGTCGTGGCTGATAAACACTGAGAAATGTAGGCTTTGCCGTATTTCTTTTTCATGTTTTCTCTTGCATTGTGGAGCATTTTGTGTTCATTTTTGCTCATTAAAGTAGAGTACGTTGATAAGATTCAGGCCAGGTGATTTGGTGATTCAAATGATTTCTTTGTGGTTTAAAACGATGCATATCACATATAGGGTGTTATTAATTTGTATTAAATTAACTAATAGGCACAATAAGACATCAAAGGCTTGGAAGGAACAGCATCAGAAATCCACATTCACAAAAACATCTATGATTAGTCATAGATTGGTTTTTGTCTTCAATACATTCAGTGCCACTTTGTTGGGTCTAAGTATACAGAATCCTTCCTGTTATAAAGAATGTGTTTTATAAACATAATGTAATTTATAAGATAATAAGAGTGAGTTGGAAAACACATCTACAATGATTGTATTTAGATTCCTTGTTTCCTCATGTAAATGTATTATTTTTAGTTTACATCAAACATATATTTTAGCATATTTGCTATATATGCCGTTGACAAACCGAATATATGTTGTGAAAGTAGAAGAAGAAAAAAATGCAGAGGAAAAATGCTATGGAATTATTCTGAGTGACCAAGTCTTCTCCTTTGGGGGTTGGTCTGACTGGATACCCATCTGTGTAACCTGGACATTGTAATGTGTCTTATGTAGCCAGGTTCACCTATGAGGTAGTAATGTGTCTTATGTAACCAGGTTCACCTATGAGGTAGTAATATGTCCTATGTAGCCAGGTTCACCTATGAGGTAGTAATGTGTCTTATGTAATCCAGGTTCACCTATGAGGTAGTAATGTGTCTTGTGTAATCCAGGTTCACCTATGAGGTAGTAATGTGTCTTGTGTAATCCAGGTTCACCTATGAGGTAGTAATGTGTCTTGTGTAACCAGGTTCACCTATGAGGTAGTAATGTGTCTTATGTAACTAGGAAGTAATGTGTCTTATGTATCCAGGTTCACCTATGAGGTAGTAATATGTCCTATGTAGCCAGGTTCACCTATGAGGTAGTAATGTGTCTTATGTATCCAGGTTCACCTATGAGGTAGTAATATGTCCTATGTAGCCAGGTTCACCTATGAGGTAGTAATGTGTCTTATGTAGCCAGGTTCACCTATGAGGTAGTAATGTGTCTTGTGTAACCAGGTTCACCTATGAGGTAGTAATGTGTCTTATGTAACCAGGTTCACCTATGAGGTAGTAATGTGTCTTATGTAATCCAGGTTCACCTATGAGGTAGTAATGTGTCTTGTGTAACCAGGTTCACCTATGAGGTAGTAATGTGTCTTATGTAGCCAGGTTCACCTATGAGGTAGTAATGTGTCTTATGTAACCAGGTTCACCTATGAGGTAGTAATGTGTCTTGTGTAACCAGGTTCACCTATGAGGTAGTAATGTGTCTTGTGTAATCCAGGTTCACCTATGAGGTAGTAATGTGTCTTATGTAGCCAGGTTCACCTATGAGGTAGTAATGTGTCTTATGTAACCAGGTTCACCTATGAGGTAGTAATGTGTCTTATGTAACTAGGAAGTAATGTGTCTTATGTAACCAGGTTCACCTATGAGGTAGTAATGTGTCTTATGTAACTAGGAAGTAATGTGTCTTATGTAATCCAGGTTCACCTATGAGGTAGCCCCTGTTTTCGTGTTGCTGGAGTACGTCACACTGAAGAAGATGAGGGAGATCATTGGTTGGCAGGATGGTCGCGGGGATGGTATTTTCTCTCCTGGTACGTATGCCAACGCCAATCACCCCCCCGTCCTTTCACAGAGAAGGATTGGGTCCATCTATAGAGATGTGCCAATTTACATTTTAATGGGCAAATTACACACTTTAAATTAAATTGGCATGGGAATAGTTTTTTCTTTTTTCAAGTGTCTTTGTCCGTCTATAACCCCCCTCCTTTTGGGGGAAAGACAGTCACTAGCATCATAGAAACCACATAATTTTAGAAATATTTCATGCAATGTGTTTGATATGGTAAAACAATACAGCAAAGTTGACATTTGTGATATGATGTAATCTATATAACTTATTCAAACGCTGAAAATAAATTAACTTTTATATTTTTGATCAACGTAGGCACAAATTTTCAAAGAATGAAGTATATGAATAAGTTACTTGCAAAGCATTACAGTGCAAACAATCTATGGATGCTTATTGACATTCTATTGTAGATACTGTTCTTGTATTTCTTATTTCTTAGTTATTTGAAAACACACCTCATTAGACAAAATGTATTATCAACATTAGTAATGATCTTTTTGCTGCCTCAAAAATATTTATCAAACAATGTCTGGCTAAGGTGGGCTAAGAAACCTTTGCATGATGCTTCCAAAAGTAATTGACTGACAGTTGCCTCATCTCTCCTCTAGGTGGTGCCATTTCTAATATGTATGCCATGCTGCTGGCTCGCTTCAAGATGTTCCCTGAAGTGAAGGAGAAAGGAATGTCATCTGTCCCTAGGCTGGCGGCGTTCACATCAGAACATGTAGGAATCTTTAGACCCAGAGAAGAAAACTGAATTTTTTTCTTAAACTTCATAAGCTATTTTAAGCTATTTATTCTATGCCTTTTTCTGTTTGACTAAAATGTGAGCACTGGAATTGTGTAGCTAGTTGAATTATTGAAATTGTAAAACTGTGTTTGTTAGATTAAAGTACAGTAATGAAAAACTGCTCAAATCCAAATCGCTCAATACATGTCTCATGTAGGGTTTAAAAAAAGAATAAAAAGATGCTGACATTTGGGCACGTCAGATTTTACCCAGTGGGGTTTTAAGTGTAAAAGGTCAGTGTGTTACATCCCCCTGACAAAGCTAATGTGAGGCTGACATTTTGTGTGACAGAAAACACAAGTATGACTGCTACTGTCTCCCCTGCTACTGTCTCACCTGCTACTGTCTCACCTGCAACTGTCTCCCCTGCTACTGTCTCCCCTGCTAATGTCTCACCTGCTACTGTCTCACCTGCTACTGTCTCACCTGCCTACTGTCTCACCTGCTACTGTCTCACCTGCTACTGTCTCACCCCCTCTAGCTCACCAGGGCATTTGAAAGATCTTGTGAGAAACTGCCAACAAATACATGTAGGCCTACAAATCCCATAATCCCTTCCGGACTGCACTTAGAGTTTCACTGCAAATCTTTTGTTTGTTTCTTTTTTTTTTTTACTCCAACAGTAGTGTCACATCAGGCCAAGCTGCATTGGTTATCTGAATAATATACAACTATAAAATGTTTTCTTTTTTTTAGAGCCACTTCTCCATCAAGAAAGGAGCAGCTGCCCTGGGCATTGGCACAGAGAGTGTGATCTGCATCAAAGTCGATGAAAGGTACACTGCAGCACCCACACCCAGGAATACAGCTCGGCTGGATAGGAAAACCGTCAGACGTCATAATGGCAAAAACCTTCCTGCAGTAAAAGCTGTTTTTGTTCTGCAGTGGTAAAATGATCCCCTCTGACCTTGAGAGGAAGATACTGGAGGCCAAGCAGAAGGTAACTGCATACAGTGCACACCTGTACATACTGTACGTGTCTATAGCTGCTAGAGAGGGGTTCACCTAAAGCCATTAATTTGATGAAAGAAAATATTATTACGGTTACCATGTATCTATCAAACTAGAAATAAAATCTTTTTTTATACGACTAGGTTTGAAATAAGTATTTCAAGTGATCAAGTGTTGCTAGTAATAATGATGTGTTAACTTCCTCAGTTCAATTATTTCAAGTAAAAAAAGAATCATAAATGCCACAAGTGTTTTTAGTTGCGTCTGCGTTTGCTGTGCTATTCGCCAGGGGATGGTGCCCTTCTTTGTGAGTGCCACCGCTGGCACCACAGTGTACGGAGCCTTCGACCCCCTCATCGCCATCTCTGACCTCTGTAAGAAGTACGCCGTCTGGATGCACGTGGATGTAAGTACCCCTCCTTCCCTTTCCGTCTGTGAAACTTTGAGCAGGGGTGTTCAACACACCAATCCTGCATCTGACTGTCCATCCAAAGACTAGTGCTTCAGGTGTAGCGGTAAAGGTAGGAATAAACAGCCACTTAGCAGCACTGGTTTGACAAAGGCAGTGTGTCCCATCCCGTCCCCTCCATCTCCGATGGTGCCTTCTGCTGGCTGACCTAGATAGGAGCCAGCCATTTCCTATATAACACTGGCGATTAAGGAAACTGGAGCAGACGCTGTAAATCATCTTCTCCCCCGACTGCCCCATCATGGCCTCCCTCACCGAGAGGACGGTGGTTGGTAATGAGGGTGCTTAAGGTCTGACAGGGAGACACATCTATTAAAAACGCTGGCGGGAGCCTGTCAACGTGGCAGCCCAAACAGCACCAGCCAGAGGTTGTCAGGCAGGCAGGCAGGCAGACTTAGAAGTCCACTGCTGCATTGGATTCCACCTCCTTCCAATGCCGTTGATGCAGCAAAGTGGGTCAGTTCAACAAATTGTTCGCCATTTTGTGGCTCGATCCACAATAGCTTGTCGCAGGGAACGTGTCGTGCCTCTCACGTTGTCAAACCATGCCAGACAGGAGGGGAATACATTCAGGACCAAGGGGCTTCCTCACGCACCGTGTACTCTATGGCTGAACCAATCATGGATCTTTCGAAGTCTCCTACTTCACAGAAGATCTTAAAGCTCACAGTGGAAGCATCAGAGAATGATGGGCCGCAGCAACGTTTCACTAACTTAGCTTTCAAAAACTAGCTGTCCTCCTCTAGCTCTCCAAACCATGCAGCATATAGGTAGGCATATAGGTAGACATGTAGGAAGGCATATAGGTATGTATGTAGGTAGGCATTTAGGTTGGCATGTAGGTAGGCATGTAGGTTGACAGTCTGCCCTCCCTCCTCTCTGCCCTCCAGGGTGCCATATAGGTAGGCATGTAGGTTGACAGTCTGCTCACCCTCCTCTCTGCCCTCCAGGGTGCCATATAGGTAGGCATGTAGGTTGGCATATAGGTTGACAGTCTGCCCTCCCTCCTCTCTGCCCTCCAGGGTGCCATATAGGTATGTATGTAGGTAGGCATTTAGGTTGGCATGTAGATTAACATGTAGGTTGACAGTCTGCTCACCTTCCTCTCTGCCCTCCAGGGTGCCATATAGGTAGGCATGTAGGTAGGCATTTAGGTTGGCATGTAGGTAGGCATGTAGGTTGAAAGTCTGCTCACCTTCCTCTCTGCCCTCCAGGGTGCCTGGGGAGGAAGCCTGCTCATGTCCAGGAGACACAGGAGGAACCTGGATGGAGTGGAGAGGTCAGTGCTCCCTGTGGCATGGAGGTTTGTTTTAGCGGGTCCCTGGTGGGCAGCCTTGTAACAGTGATGACTTAAACACTGTCTCTGTTATGTGCCGCACTTAGGACTTTGGCTAAGAGACTATGGCTCTTCAATATCTTTTTTTGAAATTGCTTGTTAAAGATTCCAAGTTTGAATGTAAAGGGGAATTCTAGTTCTAATTCTAGAAAAAAATCGTAATTATTAATTCCTTCAATCCAAAGGATGGCCGACAGGATGAAAAGGAGGAGAAACTACTAGTCTTTCTAGTCTAGTCTACTAGTAGGGCTGTTCAGTTCCTTAAAGGGGAATTCTAATAGGGCTGTTCAGTTCCTTAAAGGGGAATCCTTATAGGCTGTTCAGTTCTTTAAAGTGGAATCCTAATAGGGCTGTTCAGTATCTCTTAAGGAGGTATTGTGGGTAATAGTTGTTGTTCTGCATCTCAGGGCCAACTCAGTGACCTGGAACCCTCACAAGATGATGTCAGTCCCTCTGCAGTGTTCTGCTCTGCTGGTTCGAGAGGAGGTACTGTAACACAGGTCACACACACACACACACACACACACACACACACACACACACACACACACTAACATAGGCCTCTACACACACACACACACACACACACTGTAACATAGGCCTCTACACACACACACACACACACACACACACACACACTGTAACATAGGCCTCTACACACACACACACACACACACACACACACACACAGTCTTTAACCTGCCAAACAACTTGAGCTTGAAAATGATGGGGGTTTCATGTAGTCCATGCTAAAACATCCATCATGTCTTCTTCCCACGACAGGGTCTGATGCAGAACTGCAACCAGATGCATGCCTGCTACCTGTTCCAGCAGGACAAGCACTATGACCTGTCCTACGACACCGGAGACAAAGCTCTGCAGTGCGGGCGGCACGTGGACATCTTCAAACTGTGGCTGATGTGGAGAGCAAAGGTGTGTGTAGGAAATGTGTGTGTAGTAAATGTGTGTATAGTAAATGTGTGTGTAGTAAAGGTGTGTGTAGTAAATGTGTATAGTGAGTTCACTGTAGATACAACTTTGCAAACTAGCATTATATATGAACAACTGGCCAATTTAGCTCCTTACCAAACCTTGAAGGTGTGGCCTTATGAAATGTCTGATTTGTATAGATTACTGTATTATAAGACAAGCTAAGCTAATGGATGACATTATCATTACCTCTCACTGGCTTTGGTCTATTAAAGCAGCAGGAGGTAGATAATAGATAATAACAATAGACAATAATAGATTGGGATGAAATGTGTGCCCGACTGCTGTATGAAATGTGAAGGGGTAGAAACTTCCACCGCAAATAAAAAATACTTTAAAAGGGACTTTTGTTTTCTTTAATGTCTATGAATATATTGGGAGTTTGTAAGAGTATGGCAATAAAACGTCAAACAATGTCATATAATGATCTATTCTTGACGGAATTTTCACAACTCTATTTTATACAATTCATTTGTATAATAATAATTAGAATGATATTATAGTAATCATTTTCTCCTTACTTAATCCCAACAGGGAACCATTGGATTTGAGGCTCATATTGACAAGTGTCTGGAGCTGTCGGAATACCTCTACAACAAGATCAAAGACCGGGAAGGATACGAGATGGTCTTCGATGGCAAAGTATGTTCATATTTCTACTGTTTTAGGAAATATAAGACGTAACAATATTCAGCAACATTAGACCATGTGGAGTCTTTTTTTTCCTCACTAAGCTCCCTGTCGCTGCTGGGTGTTTTGATTGACAGGCCGAGTGTTATTTCTTTGTGTTGGATGAATGGCCTCCCCTCCCTGGCCTGTCAGTGGAATGGGCAGCTATTATGTTTAATGGGGAGCGGATAATGGCCTATAATTGCTCATATGCATATGAATAGGCCAATTTTGGGGAAAGGTCTCCTACCGAGCAAAAAGGCAACAACAAACACACTTACATTACGTTTGTTGGAAAGAGAGGGAGCTTAGATATTCGCAGAGTCATTTGAATGGGGGGGAAATTACGATTTTTAATGCTGTTCTGTGAGTCTTTTGCAATTTCCACTGATCCACTGACCAAGACACAGAAGCTGGCAGTGCATAGACACACAGGCGAATCCCTGGGCTTCGGTCCAGAGGTTTAGTTCTCTGTGCTTTCCAGTCAACCAGCCCCTCCATTTGGCCAGCCCCCTTCTAAACCTAGAGTAGGATTCATAACAGGTGCAGCTTCACCAAAGTGAGGGCTGTGTGCGTCATGCTCACTCAGACAGCAGTAATGGCTGCTTTCCCCACCAGCCAACGGCCACACCTTTCTCCATCACTGCAGATAGAGCTGTGCGGCAGACCAAGACGTGAAAAGGTTTGAACGCTCTTTAGGAAACGGAAAATGGATCTCCTTGGTCTGGGTGTGAACTGCTCTTTTCAGTGGACAGAATGCACACAGGCATGAGCTATTGACAGCCATGATTGCAGTTAGAGCCTTTTATTAAGAGGCTTCTAGTGCGTTTAATCATTGTACGGCACTTGTAATGGATTTCTGGGTAGTCTTTTCAGAACGGGATGAGTGTGTCTGTTTGTGTGTGTGTGTGTGTGTGTGTGTGTGTGTGTGTGTGTGTGTGTGTGTGTGTGTGTGTTTGCGTTTGCATGTCTGTGTTTAGTGTGAATGCTCAATATGTGTGTGTAAATCTTTTGAAGCCACAGCGGTTTGATGGGTCGATCATCTCTCCTCCTCCCTGTCGTGTGTGTGTGTGTGTGTGTGTGTGTGTGTGTGTGTGTGTCTGTGTGTGTGTGTGTCTGTGTGTGTGTGTGTCTGTGTGTGTGTGTGTGTTCCCACAGCCGCAGCACACCAACGTGTGTTTCTGGTACCTGCCCCCTGGAGTGCGCCACATGGAGGACAAAGAGGAAAAGAAGCAGCGGCTGCATAAGGTGGGTCACATAATAACCCAGAGGACTCTGCTGACAAAGCCTTCATCTCATCACTCTCCAAAAACAAAATGGCCGTTCCTTACAGGTCAAAATGATTCTGAAAAAAGGACATTGTTATTTTTGGGACAGCATTTGACATAACCGGTTTGCCTGTTAATTTGTATCGACCTTGACAGTTTAAAAACATTGGTGGGGATTTGAGCATGAGGGACAGGTTATGGGCTGGTTGAGCTGGTGGGAGGCAGGGCTACAGCACTCAACACTTCAGCAAATGGAGGAGGCCGGCTACAGTGGCAGCTATTCGGAGAGTGCAGCAGGAGCCCCACAACAGCAGGGACCTACTAATCGGCAATTAGGAAAAACAGATGGTGTGCGTGCCCGCCATACAAAGAGCACTCTCTCTCTATCTACGTGGCAGTCACCTTCAATCTCATCCTTGTTCTCTATTTCTCTATCTGTGTCTCTTTCTGGCTCTGTATCTCTCCTCTCCTCTCCTCTCCTCTCCTCTCCTCTCCTCTCCTCTCCTCTCCTCTCCTCTCCTCTCCTCTCCTCCCCTCTCCTCTCCTCTCCTCTCCTCTCCTCTCCTCTCCTCTCCTCTACCTTCCACTGTGTCTTTTGGTGTTATCTCTGCTCTTTTTCCTTATCCAACGGTCTATTTTCCCGGCACACCTGTTTATAACTGTAATACGTGTTTTCAAGATCTACCATTTAGAAAATAGAATGGGTATGATTCACCTGCCTGCTTATTTTGCCAGATGCTGGACCATGAGCACGCTTACGTAATGGCTCCCGTTTAACACCATGCAGGAGTTAGGAAGTGAGGGCAGATATTGATAAAGAACTACAAGTATTGGAGTTTCTCTTTAGAAGGTCATTCATGCAGACATGGTCTAAAGGTAGTTTCAACAGAGGTAAATGCTAAGGGTTAGGGGTTAGGGTTAATGATTTGTTATTGTTTTGTTGAATTTGCTGGACAACTGGACAACTGCAAGAGATGTAATGGGGTGGAATGGTCATACTGGTGACGTGCTTAATGCATTGGGGCAGTTTATCAAGCAAACCAAAGGAACACTGTAACCTCTGCATGCTTTACCCAATACCATGCCACCAACCACAGCACATTCTTATATTATGAAATAGACTGTGCTACTTTGAAAACGTTTCATCATAATATCCTGCAATTCAAAAGCTGGAGGCACACGTCATGCTGCTCGGTTTTTCATCCGTCAGCCTTACTTAACATGTTTTACTTAATAAGTATTAGGATTCTGAGCTAGATTACTCTGGACCCTTGCGGCTATATGAGTCACCTCTCTCTGTAAGCTCCTAAGCTGAAAAGTTTGGCTTTATTAAGTTTCTTCTTGTTAGCCTTTTTTCAATTGTTTTGCAGTTAAGCCAATAGTCCTACATTTTGCAACATATTTAATCATATTTTAGAGTGGTCAGATTAATATATGCTTAAGCAATCTTATCATCCCCAAATATAACACCCCCAATTATATCCCAAATCGGATCTATTTATTATATTTCTAAGACACTAGACTCTTCCTAGACAATGGAAGTGTTATAATTGCCTGAAACATTGTTACAACAGGAAAAGTTATTTCCATTGCCAGCTTGTAATGGAATCTGCCCTGAGCTTGTCACAGATTAGAATCCACAATGATTGAGCAGAAGTGAACGTGTCGCTCGCTCCACAAGATATCCTCCTCGCTTTGTCACACAGAGTCTTTTGAACCGTTGCTTGGAGCTGAACATAGTTGTCACCTTAGCTTTCATCAAATTGCTTGAGAAGGCATGTGATACCTGTGCATACACCAGGAGTGTATTTCTGAAGGACAGAAAGCATTAGTTTAATTAGGTCAATTTGATCTAGGAAGACATTCTATCCATTTATGATACTAAATTAAAAAAAAAGGAAACTTGTTTTAATGATGGTTTCATGAAAAGTAAAAAAGGTTGGCTATACCTCTAGATTAGGTTTTGTGATATCTATAACAAATGTCAACCAGTTTATAAATACCTCCATTTCTTCGTGAATTAAATCGGTTATCTTTTGAAATACAGAGAGTAAAGTTAGAAAGTGTATGAGGGCTTCTTTAAGTTTTGTCTCCAATCGTGTGCCAATGTGTTGTCCATTGTTCAGGTGGCTCCAGTGATCAAAGCCAGGATGATGGAGTATGGCACAACCATGGTGAGCTACCAACCACAGGGCGACAAGGTCAACTTTTTCCGCATGGTCATCTCCAACCCTGCGGCTACGTTTGAGGACATCGACTTCCTTATTGAAGAAATCGAAAGGCTTGGTCATGATCTATAAGACTCCTCTCACCAAAATGGCCCCATACTTTTTCCCCTTGACGGATGAAATGTTTGTCGTGAATGTACTGGTAATCTATTTTTTTTCCCTCCAAAGTCATATATGAAAAGTATATTAAAGAAACATTCTAACTATAGATATATCCATATATTATGTATTGTAGCTTTGTGGTGGACAATCTTGGTCCACAGCTTTGTGAAAGCACTTCTGTCAACCTTACCTGGTGTAGAGTAGTATTCTTATAGTATTCTCGTTGTAACTTTGTATGTATTTTTGTGAGATGAAATGCTTGTGCAATAGCTCGATATGGAAGGGTTTATTTTGTAATCATTCTCATTTGCCAGATGTTAAGTGCCAAATGTGGTTGTGTTCTACTGTAGCCTTCATAACTATACTAGTCTTATTTATGTTTGAAAAAAAACTAAAAAACAACAACAGTTCTTCAGCTTACCTCAACTCAGTCAACTGCCTTCGCATTTGTATATTTCAAACAGTCAGGTTTCTCAACCTGAGAGGTTGATATAGTACTACAGCTCCACCGTTAATAAATCATCCATTATAAATATGTATTTGTAAAACATTCAAAAACCAGGGGCGGTTCAAAGGGGGGAGTTGGCTCGTTGGGGGCAAAGATTCCATAATTACTAATAGTATCACAAAAATAGTATTATTTTATGCATACCCATCCAACAGACATTAGCAAAAGTACAGTGTAGCTTAATAAGTTCTATATTCTCCAATTTTTTTTGTTTTGTTTAAGTCATCTACTTTACAGGAACTACAGGAATGCGCTTTGAATCTGCTGTCCGCTGTTTAAAACGTGAGTTTGAATTGTACCAATCCACTCCTCTGTATTAGCGTGTGTAAAGGACAATATGTTTGCAGCTGTTTGTACCTGTCGGGCTTTTTCGACAGTTATCACACATATCATGGTGCTGAGTCTTAGAAGGGTCTCAAGCATACAGAGATTTTGTATTTCTGAACATGGTACATTAATGGTATGTTTGAGTCTTCACTAAACGCTAGATCACTTGCACTGCGTGGATGGGAGAGAACCATCTCATACGTGTGCCAATATGATTGAGGCATCTGCTGTTCATTCTCAAGCAATATTTCAACATGGGTCCAATGCGCTGAGGCCACCACTGACAACTAATTACAACTTCAAATCTCTTTTAGTGAGTATAAATCAGCATCCGAAAAGTAATTTTATTCAAAGTTTAGAATCAAATTTGTGTTTATGTGGGAAGTTGATGGAAAACAGACCCTGCTTGGTCATGCAGTGGCTCTGTAGAACTTTCATTGGAACACATGTTAGAAAAGCACAATCCTTATAACATGGTTTGTTTCTGTGCAGTCACTTCTTCTTATAGACTGTAAATAGAATCTTAAGGTGTGCTAAGTACATATCTTAGGTTATACATATGTGTATATATGGCATATAACCTGAGACAATCTGTGAGGTAAAGGTATTCATATTTTCTCTAACATCTTTTTCTTTTTTCTTTGTGTAAATGTCAACTTAATTTGTGATACTATTTCTTAGAAAAATATGATTCAGGGACTGGCTTTAAACTCGTAAGAGAGATTAACCGAATTCAACTGAAAAGGATATCAAATGATTCCAATAGGATTAGTTTTAAAATGCAAAGCCATTGAAATTCTGAAGTTCTGTGTTTTTGTGCACAAGTGATACTTGACAGTGTGTACTTCTGTGTGTTTGTAACTGTGTTGCCTTAGTATCAATTGCCACTATTGTCTAGTTCTCCCCTTAAAGGGGGGGTTGTGCACTTTAGATTATACACTTAAGATGATGACCTAATAATGTGCAATGTCCGATGGTTGATCTTCATTTGCTGTTTGAAAAAAACAAAACAATGCTGTCTTTAGTTTGAATGTGACGCAATGCAAGGGTCTGTTTGAAATGAAAGTCTGGTTTTGTGTTGGAAATCCTTGCTTTTGTTTTTCTGTCGCTTCGCAGTTTGTAAATATTATAAAGTGTATTTAATATATGTCTTACATCATACGATTTAAACATAGGTAACATACTTCCTCAGATGGTCCATCGTTTGGCCAGATTCTTGTTTATTATTATTGGCCTCTTGAAATTGTCACTCTCACACCAAAATGAATCAACCCCAGCTTTGAACAGGCCCAAACCAGAGGATCTCGCTGTGGTAGTCTTGGAAAGCCTGTTTTGATTTGATCTTCCTGCTGCTACTAGATTTGCTTCCTTGCACGTGCATGCAACGCCTTGCCTCTCCAGCTTGTGAAATACAATCTCCTATATAATCTCTTTCTAGTATATGTAGCTCTTGTAACTAGCTTTACCATATATATATATATATAGCTTAGCTTCTAGTCTTTAGTGCACTGTCGCTCACCTTTACAGTATATGTCTCTATGTATGTGTCTGCAGCTCCTTGTAATGTGTCTCGCTCCGCAAGCATGCTGCTCTTGCCTAGCAATATAATCCTCTGTGCTTTCTATCTGACTCTGTCGCTCCCTATCTATCCGGTATATCTCTCTTTTCTGCTTCTGTCTGTCTGTCGCAACTACGAACGTAGAACACTATATCTTTTATGTGTAGACCCAAGCATGCCTTTCTAAAAAGCTACTCTCTCTTCTATATGGCTTTCTCTCTGTCTCTATGCCCTCTAGTAGCAAACAGATTTTCCACAGTGGAATCTAATGCTTTCCTCTGACGTTTTGAGGATACCCAGCTGGTTTTGTAAGTCCGTCTGAGATGGTATGTTCACTTGTGTCATAGCATTAATGTTTTGGGTTTAGGTTTTGTCAGCGTTGGTTTGATGACAATGTCCTGCTTTTCTAGGGCCCCCAAACTCTGCCTGAAGCAATGTATGGAAATATGGAAACAATACACCAATGTTCAATGAATCTGAAAGACCAGAAGTGAGTCTAAACTATGTTGTTCTTGCTCTATAGCCCGGCCTAATTGACGCTATAAAACTACATTATTAATATTTTACTACTGGCACTTAAAGTATATGTGAAATTGTTAAAAAAAAAGGCATTTCTTTCATTCTCATAATGCAAGAACAGTGTGTTTTTGTAGACTTATTTGGAAAAACAGAACTTTGTATTTATTGAATGTGGAGCAATGCATACGATAACTTGTTCTGCAATACTGGCGTTCTCTCAAACATCATATTGTCCTAAAATACTGTAGGTGTTAATCTCTTGGGGAAATACAAATAAATATTCTTGCCAAAACAAACAGTCAATGCTTCACGTCTTAACTGTATAATGTGTTGATAACATTATATTCCTTTACCTCCCTATAGTTCATATAGCGCAGAAAACACTTCAACAACACTTCATCATATTGTTACATAAAGACAGTGAACTGCACGTTACATAATGCTTTTAGAGAGAGCAGTTCTGCTGTAAAGTGACTAGACAGCACAGGATGCAGCCCTCACACAGTGGCACTCACACGAGAGCCCTTACACATTACCATGAGATGAACCTGGGACTACTGTGCATGACTTCAGTCTCTGCGGAGAATTTTTGTTCTGACAGAAGGGTTTGCAGTACAACAATAAGGGGCTGCACATTTACGGAAAACATTCAAAATTGCATGCGTTTGGTTTTCATTCTCAAAGCGGTGGGTTTGTAAAAGACAGAACGCTAGATTTGAAATAACCTTTAAACACCATTTTTTGCATCGTGTGCGAGCACGAGGAAAGGTTCTGCTTCTCCCTCCTGACAGGTGAGCCCCTGTTTGAGGAAAGGCAACGTGAATAGTTTGATCCATCCCTAGGTGGCACTGCTACCCCACAAAACATGAACGAGCACATTTGAACCAAACCCAAATATATTTACTGCTTTTTGTAAGCTAGAAGGACACAGACGAGTGTAATGTCTCTGCTCTTTTAGTTGTGGAAAGGTTTCCAGATGTTTCTGGGACTCCTCTTCCCAGCAGTCCTTTACAGGAGGTGAGAGCTGCTTCATTTTAGACGGAAAAACTATCTCAAAGGAACTGGCTGGGGCTTAGTCTGGCCTGCATCAAGATCCACAGTGACACCATTTGTTTACTTCATAACGCTGCGATCTCAAAGAAGGATTAATATGTATTTATTATCGTTTGGACAGCACATTATCACTTGGCACGGGCTGACTGAGGCTATCCAAATCGATGGAGGACTCCTGGGGCAAGGGGCTCAGTGTTCGACCCCTTTCTGCTGTAAATGGCAGCTATTAATGGTGCTGGATTGAGTGAGCTCAGCAGATGAAGACATCAGACCAGGCAGCAACAGTGCCCCTACTGGTCATAACGTCAGTAGCCCTGAAGGGACTTAAGGGAGTAGATTGGTAACACATTGAGATAGTTGTGGCCTATTCTCAATCATGTGGTTTTCAATCTCGTCAAAGAGTCACAGAGTCTTGCCTTGTGATGCAGTACCTAAGTCCACTCCACAGCCAGTGGCACACAGCTTTTTAGTTTTGTGACAGACATTTATGCCTTCTCTTCATGTTTTGGTTTTGTGGCAGACATTTATGCCTTCTCTTCATGTTTTGGTTTTGTGGCAGACGTAGATGCCTTCTCTTCATGTTTTGAACCCTAACCCTAACCCTAACCCTTCTCTTCATGTTTGAATGTTGAACGAGATCTCATCATTCCCAGACTCCCCTTCCTGTTCAATGCTGTGTACTTTCTAAACAAAGTCAGTCTGTTCAGTGTTGGAAATGTCTTCATGCATGTGGCCAACAGCCTGGACCCTGTACATCACTCACAGTCTAACCCTTTGTTGTATTACAAACCCAGAGATAAGCTGTCCATTATGAAAACAGCCCAAAATGTGGCAACAATTTCACGATATTAACAAAATGGCCGTAACGTCCATCAGTGGCCTAGATTGGTAGATGGGGATTCAGATGGTTGCTATAGGCTTACCAAACCTATTAGAAGATGTAAATAAAATCAATAAACAATCTTTCGATATTTTTTGTTCCAACTAAATGTGTAATTTTTGAGAATGCGTGAGTGTGTGTGTGTGTGTTCTTACTATCCCCATAGCAAGGCTATGTGTGTGTGTGTGTGTGTGTGTGTGGTTCTGTGTGTGTGTGTGTGTGTTCTTAGTATCCCCAAAGCAAGGCTGTGTGTGTGTGTGTGTGTGTGTGTGTGTGTGTGTGTGTGTGTGTGTGTCTGTGTTCTATGTATCTCCTCAGCATAGCTGGGTGAGAGGAACAAAGCCTAACCAGATGTGTGTGTCTTTCAGACTAAAAGATTCACGCTGTCCTCCAACCTTAGTGTGGGTCAACCCAGGAGCCGTAAGGCTATGGAAAATCCTATAGTTTGCCCCATTACTGTGGCAGGGCTCTCTTAATCTTACACCAAAACAGATCGACCACGGGTTAAAGAAGTCACTGTGACGGGAGGGTAAAGTTGGTAGGAGGACAGCCCTCACAACAACTCAAGTTCAATGTATTCAAATGCAGTTGAAGCAAAAACAAAAGCCACTAATTGATCAGTAGGCTGTTGTCCCTTCATGATGTAGGAAATAGAACTAGCACGTTTGTGAGAATGCATTATATACCGTACAGACTTTAAAATATACTTCACCTAAGCTTCCAAACTTTGGTCTGAAGACACATAAACACCTTTGTCCTTAGACATTTTGTGTCTTGCTTTGCCTGCAGCAGAAGGGCTGCATTGTTTGCCCATCTCAATAACAGTCATTAGTATTTTTACGACTTCGCGTTCGAGTTCGAGTAAGCTAAGGTTGTGCTAACGAGCTCACACATCCTGAGTCTTAAACCTGTCGTCAGTGCTGAGTAAGTTGTATAGATGGGACCGTTATTCTCTGAGCTCCTTCTAGACACAATGAATGAACCTTATGGACCACCAACCTCACGCCAACTAAAACCTTCTTCAGTTCCGTTTCCCTAATGGTGAATGTCTGCATGGTAGCAGTGCATCACCACATCCATTTACTGTATGTGCTTTAGGTTATATTGGCTAAATCTGCAGCAGAAGACAAAAAAGAAGGGATAAGTGTTATCTGAAGATGGTGATGGAGTTGGGTTGGAAAATTAAAACATCTCTCTCGTGTGAAATGTGTTAAGCCCTAGGCATGAGTGTCTTGATAAAAGAGCAAAATATGAAAAAAATTTTGCAACACAAGTAGAATTTTTACGATAGAAATACCTGTATACTCTGTCATACTTGGCAAAGACAGGGAATTTGTTCATATGGCTTTTGTGGTGGTTCCAATGCCTAATTCTCCTAGGTGATGAACCATATCTCTACCAGACGTAAAATGGAGGGGTAAGTACAATAAATGGATGTCATGCCGTAACTTATTCTTTTATGTCTAACCCAAGATTTATTACTTATCCTGAAGGCAAAAATGAAGATAAATGATCTAGGACTTTGTCCAGATTGTTTTAAATCAACTAAAAAGTCTCACAGAGAAATACCTTTTAGTTTATTTGTTTATAAAAAAAAATGTATTTCATCTTTTGAAGCTTATTAATGGAAGTGGCTCCCCCTGTGTGTTTGGCAGTGACCTGCCAGTCCATTCCAACATGCATGAGTAAGCTCCCTAATGAGGACCCAGAGACAGTGAAAGCCGCACGCAGAGAGAGGGAGAAAGAAGTGGTAGAGAAGGGGAGGAAGAGAGGAAAGGGAGAAAAGAAGTCTGGAAAGAGGAGGCGTAAAACAAAGAGTGGGAATCAACCGTGACCCAAAACAGTGAAACACTAAACTTCTCAATAAATCATCACGACCCTGCAATTCACACACACACGCAATTCACAATTCGCTCAAACATTCACACACACACGCACAAAAAAACGTCAGTGAATATGCACGCTGGTATGTTCCTCAAAACGTACCAAACTTCTGAAGGCTTCATCTGCTACTCTTTAAGGACCTAATGATGCAGTAAGTGAGATAGATGGTGAATTCACAACTCATATTGTACAGTCAATGGGTGAATTACCACAGTGGGAAAGTAATGCTCTGCACACTGATCTGTAACCAGAAGCCTTAAAATACATAGATGATAACGTTCTATACTGCAGCAAGGAGAACTAATGCTTTGTTATACTTTTGAATCCAACAAATGCTCTCATAACTTACATATCTTATATAAAATCAAACAGAGACTTCAATGGAAAATATACCTTTTGTTCGTTATCCCAGTGAAACATCCAATCATTTGCAAATATAACCTGTTAACCTCTCTTTGCCTACTCTGTTATAAAGACATCCTAATCTGGGTACGGAATAACTGTAATGTATTACTAAAGTAAGTGTGTGGTTGTAATTAACCTCTCCATCCACAATATCTTCGGACAGAAAACAACGTCCTTGTCTTCCAATCCGCCTCTGATTAGTCAATGTCCCTCTCTGCGTTTTCCTTTGTAAGTCAACACCGGAGCAGTATGGGGTCATGTTTAACTTCGGAGAAGGTTCACGTACGCCGCTAATCACTGTAACCGACATGGCTGCTGTAAAGACATCACGCAGAGCTCTCAGCTGTGCAGCTGTCCAACGATCTTATGACTGAGTTGTTGCGTATGGCCTTTCCGTTGCCCTTCTCTTTCCTCATTGTTCCAGAAGCACCGTGTACCGCGTAACCTTAGCACATCTCCAGCTGAGTGACGGATAGTTAACATCAGATTGAACTTGGATGTTTAAAGTGTTGGGGACAATTTACCTCTGTGTCCGCGGTGGCTGTTAGTGCATGGCCTCTCAGAACTAAACACGCAGGAGCACACAAAGACCCTGAAAAAAGAAAATAAACTGCTCTCTCTCTCTCTCTCTCTCTCTCTCTCTCTCTCTCTCTCTCTCTCTCTCTCTCTCTCTCTCTCTCTCTCTCTCTCTCTCTCTCTCTCTCTCTCTCTCTCTCTCTCTCTCTCTCTCTCTCTCTCTCTCTCTCTCTCTCTCTCTCTCTCTCTCTTTCTCTCTACCAGCGCTGTAAGCAGCTCCAGTTACATGACACTATGGGTAACATTCTCAAAGAGTATATAAAAGCTGTGCAGACCATCACATCTGATCACTTTCAGGTATGGTAACTTGTTTATGTACAATGAAAGTATAATAAAACCCAGAACCAGCACATGCTTCACGTGTAAATCATATGCTCCGCTGTTTTAACAGCTTACGCTGTGAAGCATGCACGGTTACCGATACAATTACAGAGACCAAACACAGATGCCAAAGCATGCAACCAAGCACACACGATTCCTTCATCACTATCTTAGTTTGCGGTCGCCGATATTTTTTCCTCTGTCTCATTTGATCTGCAACTTCAGCCATTTGCCCCACCATTCCACAGCAACACCTGTTTTCAATTCAGGCTGCAGACAGAAACATGGAAGTGTTTCTCACGATCAGTATTTTCTCTCTTTTCAGACGGCTGGAGTCATGTTCAGACAAAAGGAATGTTTTCCTGTCTAAAAAAGCGAATTGATTCATTTGAGCGTAATTTAAGGAAAATGTAGAATATCATTTTTCCAGGTGTTATGTCTGCTGAAGGGGCGCCTATGATAGAAAAGTAGATTAGCATGGTTTAAATTTGGGATGGGATTCACGACTGAATGACAAGCTTTTTCTAGTTCAGCTGATTGAAAATAGTGTCCGTTCAAATTGTTATGGTGGCCCTCATGAAAGTGGAGTCCATTTAAAATTCATTGTGCTATGACAGTGGAATTTTATAAGTCATGCAATATACTTTGCTTTGTCTCTTAACAAACCCGGTGAAAAAAGACCCAGACAAAAAGGTTTGTAAAATGTTTGGTATTCGTTGATCTTAGTATGATAAAGATTGATCAAAGTGATAACTATAGCACTAGCAAGTTGTTTCAACTTAATCTTTGGGTGTATTGTGAAATAAACAGTTTTTATTTGATTTCTCCAAAATACATATTGCATTGAAATGTATTGTTTAGCAAACACGCTTAGTAAGTAAAATATTCAGCTAGTGTGAAAGCGAGAATCTGTTAAAATATGCATATTTTATTTGGCATAAAAAATACACTTGTTCACTGAAATTCCATAGCAATTATCCATGGTAAAGCAAATCATGTGAAAACAAAGTGCAAGACTTTCAGCGGTCATCTGCAGCCTAGTGCTTAATAACAAATCACTATGCCTAACAAGGAACACACACTAAGGCAATTAAGATGGATATGCAAGGCTTGTCACAGTGAGAGGAGAGAATAATACTATGTAGTTTGTACCTACAACGTCCAACTTACAAATGAATACAATTATCACATATAAAACATCATAATACACACTTGGTATGCTTAGTAGACACCAAATGATGTTATGTGAGTAGTACAAATTGTATATTTATCTTTAAATGGAAACATTCTTCTATAGATATACAGTACACGCCTATTGTAGTTGTGTTCAAATATTACAATATTTATAATTATAATAAGTTATCGTTTAGAATACCTCCTTTGTGAACACTCACCTCCTTTGTATTTTGTAAAAATACTCTTTAAAATACTCAAAAGTAAAGACATCACTGCATATTAATGTGCATAAGCAATAGAAATTGGATACGATTCAAAGAGATCATTAAACACCTATGCACACATACATCCTGATACACACACACACACACACACAAACACAAACAGACATGCATGCACTCGCACATGTAGAATTGGTCACTGGTCAACCAGCCGAAGTACTTGATGCCAAAGCAGTACTTACTGTATCGCTATCTTTCAAATGACATACCCAGTCAAATCAAGTTGTTTAGGTACAGTACAAAATGACAAATATAGTGAGATTATAAAAGTAGGAATCTTTCAGGGCTGCAAAGTCTTCTATTATTGTTCAGATAAACCGTCGTTTCACAAAGCTACCCAGAGGATGGAGATATTAGTGCCTCCCTCATGGGTGATCTGGTTGATGCGGCCACGAACACAGTCCAGCGTGATGTAGACCGCCGTGCCGTTGTGGACCTCAAAGGAGGCCCTCAGGCCGACGCTGGCCCACCCACTCCCTTCAGCCATGTGTCCAGACACCTGCTGAGCTACCGCTTCGCCGGGCGAGCTGCGCTGGGCCGCCCCGCCTAGCCGATGCAGGGTGAGCTTCACCACGTTGCAGGAGTGGATCAGCTTCAGGTCGAGGGCCACGTTCGCCGTCCCCGCCTGGCGGAACACGAAGTTTCTCCCGGCGTCCGGCTCCCCCGAGCGGGCCAGGCGGACCTGTTCCGAGTCGGGGCCGACCGGTTGGAAGAGGAGCGGCTTGTTCCGCACGGCGCCGGAGGGGAGGCCGGTCCTGGCCACGCTGGCGGTTAGGGCGCAGGACACCGCCGCGGGGATCCAGATCAGACCCAGCGTGCTGATCCCCGAGCCGTCGGCGAAGAAGCGGACGCTGCACTGCGACGGCGAGGCGATCTCGAAGCTCAGCGTGTCGCCAGCGGCCACCCTCAGCGCCCCGCTCAGACTGAGGGAGGTGTCCCTGTAGTTCACGCCTGTCTTGAAGGCACGCGCCACCTCCTGCCGGCTGCCGTTCTGGGTGGCGTAGGCCACGAGGGACAGGCCTTCGCGGACGCAGGCTTGGCCCATGGAGTACACGGCCTGCTGGAGGACGAACTTCACCACGCCGCTCCCCGTGAAGCGCACGGCCCGGCCGTCGTGGGTCAGCGTCACCATGTAGGGGTCGGACACAGAGGTCACACGCAGGGACGGACGGTAGTTAGTCTGGTAGTGAGCTGACATGGACAGCTGTGATCCCAGGGAGGAGAGATCAAAACATATTTGAGGAGTGTAAGATAACATCATACAGTGCATATTAATCTCATTGTAGGAATATATATGGCCATGGAAATATATGGTTGTGTAGCAGTAGATCTAACCAAATATGTACTCTTTTCATATAGATTTGCGAGTGTAAATGAAGTACTGTGTTAAACATAAAGGAGTTCTGATCAGGAGTCTGGCTGCTGGTTCAGGCGGTTCATTCAGACACAAGCTTTACTCCACGTCACACCAATCAACCATTCACACACACCCTCATCAGTTTAACAAGGTCTGTTTAAACCACAGTTTCACTCAACACTGGCTCCTACTGCTGCACACTTTGGCTGCACATTGTGGTGCTTTTGCTCTTTTTGCTGAGCACCCACCCCAGCCTCTACCCCAGCCTCCACCCACCTCTACCCCAGCCTCCACCCACCTGCACCCCAGCCTCTACCCCAGCCTCCACCCACCTCCACCCCAGCCTCCACTCCAGCCTCCACCCACCTCTACCCCAGCCGACCCACCTCCACCCCAGCCTCCACCCACCTGCACCCCAGCCTTCACCCACCTCCACCCCAGCCTCTACCCCAGCCTCCACCCACCTGCACCCCAGGCTCTACCCCAGCCTCCACCCACCTCCACCCCAGCCTCTACCCCAGCCTCCACCTGCTTTGGGTCTGTTGCTCTGTGTCTGTCAGGGGGATCTGCAGATATCTGCTCCCTACCCATGGCTGTTCATTCACTGTTTGAATATGACCTTGGGCGGGAAAGTAATTCAGAGCAGTAGACCGTTGATGCCAATATATTACCATGTTATACGCAATAAATAGTTAAACATATTCATAAGTTGTCCTGACTGAAATGCAGTATGACAGGTGGCCACACCTTATTAGATATCCAATGAAAAGTCGCCACGTCTCTGTAAGTAGCTGTGAACTACTTTGTACCTGTGCAGTCATGGCAACAGCGCCGGTATCATGTGACATCCAGAGGAGGCTGAAGGACTGGCCACTGAGGTCGTAGACCTGGACCTCTTTACTCTGGTTACAGTGCTGGTTAGGACTCTTCAGGTAGAGCGTCAGGGTGTGATTAGGCTCCACCTCCGCGACCCCACTGACGCTGACGCCCTGGAAGTACTTCCCGTCGGGCTGCTCCACCCGCACCCCACTGAGGTCGCGACCCCCATCCTCCTCTTGGCTGCCGTTGACCCGCACGCCCACCTGGAGGAAGTTCCGGCAGCTGTGCTTCAGGGCAAAGTTGTGGTCCACCCACAGCAGGCCGTGCTGGTGGAAGGTGAGCCGGCTGGCCTGGTTGGTCAGCAGACCGCTCGCCTCTCGGTTACGGATGGTGAGCTGGAGGCCCGGGAAGATGTGGCTGCCGGGGGCCCTGGGCGAGGGCATGGCCACGCTCGAGCCCCAGGCCTGGGAGAGACGGCTCTCGCTGAGCAGCCCGCAGACGGTGTCGCTGGCGGCCGAGCAGGCGGAGGTGACAGGGTCTCCGTCGCAGTCGGAGCACGCCTGGCATTCCTCCAGCTCCTGGTTGTAGTGGTAGTCGTGGCCGCAGAGACCAGCAGCCGCCACGCTTTCTGATACACCCAAACACCTGAACCCTCCTAGCCAAAAAAACAAACAGGAAGATTATAAATACGTGAGAAAAGGGTTGACATCATGACTTGAAATGAAAATAACATTACCGCTAATACTGATATGAGTTATTACACTAAGCTATTCATGCAATATTGATAATCCAATACTTAATATAGTTTTTGTACGTATTTGATTGGACGGTTTACCTGGGCTGTTGATGCACTTTACTCCCTCTCCACAGACTGTAGGTAGTTCAAGGCATTCATCACGATCCTGTAAAAGATCGATTGTGTAAATTCAATACTTCATTTAGTTAAATATTCCTTATCTCAGATAGCAACAATATCTGTAATATAAAGTCAAGATGATTTTTAGATTGAACACTGTAACCCCACCACAGTAAACATGCATTTGGGCACGGCCAATTTGAAACCTTATTGTGAATGACAAACGTTGTCGTGTCTACCTGGCATATCCTGTCGGCGTTAGGAGAGCACTGGGAGACCAGGAAGAATCCCGGTGGACACGCGCTGCACTTCTCACAGCGAGGTGGTTCCCTGTGGAAATTACAGTACTCCTCTAGTCCACAAGGTGCAGCGCAGCCCAACATGGGCTGAGGAAAATGAGCCTCCCCGACCACATCCATCCCCTTAGCATCCACCTCCATCTTGTGCACAGCGTAGGCCTTCTGCAGGTGGCTGATCGCCTGGCTCCGGAGCCCTTTCACATGGCTCTCAAAGTGGCTCTGTAGTTCCCCTTGCAGGCCTTGGAAGGACATCTGTTTGACGGTGTCGGAGAGCAGGCCAAACTGGGCCTTGACCACGTCCATCTGCTCGTACATCCGCCGCTGCTGCTCCAGGATCTCCAGCTGCTGGGCCAGGAGCGCCCCCTGTTGGTCGGCCAGCTTCTGCTGGAGGTCGCAGATGACGTTCTGCTGGGAGTGGAGCGCCTCCACCAGCTTCTCCTGGCCATTGGCCAGCTGGAGGTGGAGAACCAGAGCATCCTCAGAGGGAACCTCATTCTCACCTGAGGATGAAGGGCAAAGGAAAGACAGGAATAAAGAAAGTGCATAGACATAGAGTAGGTGGGAGGGGGGGTTGGAGAGGGGGAGTACGAGGAGAGGAAGAGCTTCCAGTTTAGCTAGCAGGTTTAGTGGTCTGATCCACGTGTGTACGCTCCATTGAAGCAAGATACAAGCTATAGCTGATACTCTTTTTCAACAACCATCGTTTGGAGTACCTGCTCTATAGTCAAAACCGAAAGTGTGTTGTTGCATTTGCTTCTCTTATTGCACGTAGACACATATCCTTAGAGGGGAAGAGTCTCCTGGATCTGTCTGGTGGATGAAGGATCTGTTGTCTTTTTTAAGACCAACCGTCAGAGCCCACCAAACTGAAATGGAACAGCATTTGATGTCCCTCAAACTATGTGGGCTTGCAGTGCATGCAGCCAGCAACCACAGCCAATGCTGGTGTTTGGAATATTCCTATGGAAGGAGATCAAAGCATCATACATTTCTGGCCCATTTTACTGGCTCAGCAGCAAGACAGACTATACTGATATAACCAGGCATAGCTGACGATATAATGTTTAGTGCCACAGAAAAAACTTTCCCCGGAGGCAAGATTTCAGTCTATTTTTGCTGGTTACACTGAACAGATCATAATTTGTTATTTCAACAGATTAGTGTAGACGATAATTCTATGCACTTTCTTTCTTTTAAAATGTAATTACATTGCATAATGTTTAGGCCTTTTAATTGTGTAAAACATAGAAGTACAACAAATGCAAAGTTTTATCGCCAATATTAGAAGACAGGCACTATTACAGCTGACGCAAACATAAAACATTTAATTATACCTTGCTTAATCACAAGGACAGACCTGGTTTGATATCACATGTGAGCTGGACACCCAAGGGCGCTTCGCCAACGTCGGAAGCAGGATATCCAGCATCCGGATAATCTCCAAGAAACTGTGCGGCTCTGTCTGCAACATAAACCGGGGAAGGCTGGCTGGCGGTTGCGGTATCTTCTGAATTACCCGCACATCCTTCTCCCACACAATACTTGTGTCTGGGCCTAAGTCTCATTTTCAGCGGCAGTTTGCATTCAATCCCTTCGCAATCCTGTGTATCGTTAATGGGTTGGAGCTGTTTTGGCAAAGTAACACAATCCAATCCCGTACATCCTGGAGCAAAAACTTCAGGCGCTCTGTCCCGTTTGTTCTCCCTCGGGCTGTCGCCTAGCCGTCCGTGCTGAAATTCTACCGCTGAGTATGATTCCCGTACTGCGCCAGAATGGATAGGATACTCTTGGTGCTCTTTGACACCTGAATGGGCCGAACTTCCCTGCGTTGCTGGGTTATATTGACGAGGTTGCCTGGCGGATCTTCTCCCCGGACAGTGCGCTCCAGTGCAAAGTCTCGGATCTTCTGTCTCAGCGCCAGGGCAGTGCGCCCCGCGGCATCTCTCCGCGACGCCGTTTACATTGTCACGAAGAGATAAATAGTACAATACCACCAACAACACTGTTCGTGTGAATTCCATGTTGCATTTGTTAAAACCCTGTAAAAAGGAAAGAGAACCTTCAGCTTCCCTCACAATTACTTAATTAAGAAGTATATGTTATAGAGCAGGCCATATGCGCCTTTTTCAGCTAAAATGACAAAATACAGATTAACTGCCACCAAAACAGCAAGTCAACTTTGCATTATCGAATAGCATAACCCGTTCTATACTGCTGATAATCTACAAGTAATTACCTTGAGCCTCAGGATTTGGTGGGATTAACGAATGTCCGTTATAAACTATTAATAGATGTAAAACATAAAATCTTCATATGCTTGCATTTTCCCCGGTCCTCTCCATCTCCAAGCCACTCCGAGGGCTCCCAAACAAGAATGTCAGCATGTGGCTTTGCAAAGATTTAATTAGCATCAGGTTTCCCCGGACACAAATTAACCCTTCACCTTCCCACCTCTATCTATAGGAATGCCCCCTTTCTCCTTTCACGACAGTGGCGTTTTGTGAGGAAAAAAGGGCCATTAATAGCACATTTAACCAAATAATATAATTTTGAAAATCTGTTTTCAACTTTTCACTGGTGTGACAATGACAATGAATGCGCTACATAGATTGGTTAGTGTAGGAATTTTGCCAATAATATACAGCCGTTTTTTTTTTTATACATTTATGTACCTGGGAATTGTCAGAGGCCTAACATACATGCAAAAACGACCAACTCACCTTTTATTGATGATTGGCATTTTTCATTTGGCCTTTTGGACTTTTTGTAACCTCTACGGTCGCTGGTGTCAAAGGTGTCAGAGGGTTTTTGTTTAGGACGTCCTGGATGTTGAGATAGCTGCTCGCCTTCTCCAGAATGTCCCCTATTCTAAACCGACCGTGTCAAAGCGGAACTCCGCTGCTCCAGAGCAGAGCTCTGTCGTTTGCTGAAGGGATCGTATGGAGAAAGGCAGGAATGTGAGAGCCACAGCTGGTTTTGAAATCTTTTCCATTCTTTTGTTAGTTCACCCACGACTCGAACAGATTACATTTGGCCTCGGGCTGACACATGTCACACGCTTGGGTTCACTATCATCCGATTTGATTTAGAATATTAAAAACGAATATTTGGCCAAATTGTGTTCCAAACAGTTCTAACAATACCTATGTGTGTCACTCTAGGCGGTCAGCAACTTTCCGATTCCAAAATCAAGAGAACCCCCCAAAAACAAAACGTGGCAATAGTTGAAAGTCCTCATATTGAGTTAATTTAAAGATGTTATAGTGTGTGAAAACGTTTTTTCTTGTTCCTGTGGAAATACAATGAGGAATCTGGCCCTGACACACTCTGGCCACCCACTGAGTTCAGTAACATGCACAACAGAGTGTTGCTTCAACACAGCAGAGGGCAACAGAGCACACTGCTTATTTTTGTTTTATTACATACATATCGCCATATGAGCCAAATCAAGGCCTCTGTGCTGTGTTAACAGATCATTTATTCTGTCTCAATGGACTTTTGAACAGCTTTTCCACAACTGCTTCTGCCAGTAACACCCAGTTGGCTTGCAGTAGGCTCTTTATTGCTATCCAAAAGGCCCAGGAAAGTTATTGCGAGCAGTGGAAAAGGATTGAAATAATGTGGAAGAGACTAATAGTTTTAAAATATGGCATTCCTTTCTTTCATTTTATACATGTCATCCCAAACATCTGGGGGCTGTTACTGGAGAGCCTGGCTCCCTGTTCTAAAGCCAGCCTGCTCAACGTCACACAAGGCCTTTTTATGTTGTGTTTTCACAGTGACACCAGTACACAGCATCAGCTTCTTAAACGTCCATTTAAAGGTCCACTCACACCATTAAAGACGATAGTCAGAAGTTGATGCAGAAACGGATCAGTGGGATAAATGTCAAGGGACAATAAATCACACAAGTGCCGTCAGCATAACCCAACCAAAGCGTCCATTCAGCACATTTGTTCGTGTGGGACCCTTTCAAATCCCCAACGTGTTGGCGTTTCGCTGTAGAGTGGAGTTCATGGAGGCAGCCTATGGAGGCCATCTGTTTGTCAACTCCTGGTAGAAGAAATGAGGGTCGCTAGGGGGACAAAGCCCTCCCTGGGTTTTTATGTGATACACCCCACCCAATGAAACGCTCTCAGAAACACTCTAATCTGCCGGGCTACTCCCAGGGAAGTTCCACCTAACAACTTGGTGGTAGCTTCTCACCGCAGAGAGGGCGGCGCGTCTGTCTCTGCTGGGCGCCAGGCAACGGGGATCAGGTCATAGTTACATCAATGGCTTCCATAAAGGGCTCACACTCATCCTTTTTAGTGTCAAAGCAATGACTGCATTGTTAACGAGCCAATATTTTGTGTGGCATTAACAATTGATAATTATGATGGTTTCTATTTTACATTTCCGTGTCTTCACCTGTCTGTTTTGGTTTAGATGCGTAAAACCAGACCGTTGGTTTAAGATTTATAAAAACAGACCTGTCAAGATATGAAAATATGGCTGTTTGTTTTGTGCATCAATCTTGGTGGGCTTTACTAACAGAATCATGTTCCAATCCTTCCAAATGACCTCCCAGGTTGCAAGAAGGATAAAGGCAAATAAACAGAGCTATCTTGGTGTCTGCACGGCCAGATAAGGCCTTAAGGCTAATTACACTGACGGCTTTGCTCTCTCAGGCATCCCCTGAAGGATTGTGACCTTGCACCAAACCAACGTCTTAAGAATAATACCTCTGCCTGACCAAAGAAACACGTGAGGAGTAGACAAACCCCCAATGTTGTTTTTTTACTTTAGAAATCTCACAAAAAGTTACAGACAAAGCAACCAAAGTTCTTACTGCATTTTAATTTTTGTTGGACGACATTTAGCATTCTTTTCCTGTTCAGCGATACTCTGGTAGACTTCTTCATGCTGAGCTTTTGCATAATGCAGGCTAATGTAGCTCTACCTCTAAAACTAGCAGTGCCTTAGGTCATGTTAATTATTAACTTAAGATACACCCTTCCTGCACTGAGTCCGGCTTTCTTTAGTTTGTCTAAAATGTTCCTGTGGCGCCTTCATAAATAAACTGTGTGAATGTCATGTGTTCAAAAACAAAAACAAAAATCCAACGTATCTATTCAGACAGTTCAGTCTAATCAGTGATGTCCTCTCATGAGATGAAATTAAAGTGGATTCAACTGGATGTGTGGCTAAAACCAGGCCTTGCGGGCAAAAGCCAGTATCTTGTACACACCTTGTTACTTAGTTAAGAGATAAGCAGAAAGTGGTAGTCTAAAACTTTGATCCATGGCTGCCCAGAGCTGGCTGTTGTGAAAGTGTGTAGTTCTGTACGGAATGCACTGACGGGTCCAGACTTGAGCTTCCGCATATGGCAGGAAACTCAAGTCACAGTCAGTGATTCAGATGCAGCACTGCTCAACACACCCTACTCTGAGAGTAGGCTGAAAGCACAACAGTTTAGAGGACACGTTAACGGAATTATTGTTCATGAACTTGTTATTAAGTCTATAGGCAGAAGGGATTCAAGTTGTCAAAGGTGAGTTTCCTTTCTGTAATATGTTGATATTGTAACAGGTATTGATAAAAGCACCTTTTATTTTTATGATGGTGTACATCTGTGTTTTAATAAAATATGTATATTATTTCAGATGTCGCACATGCTAGGGAAACAATCTAAATAGGCAGGCATGTATATTTTGGAGATAAGCTATCACACCACCATGTCGAGATCTGAGTGTCTGTGGGCTGACATGTCTAAATGGTCATAAAGGTGGTGGAAAATAACTGTGTTAACATTTCATTTGGAAAGAAAAAGAACTACACTGTAGTCTACACAACACTATACGACTGTGTACTGTATTGTTGTATGGGTAAAATATCCTTGTAATTTGAAGTTCAGTTTGCTTTTAGACATTTCATGTTATACTCAGGTTAGCAATATTGACTGTGCCAAATGAGTTTGTGGGTGTGAGTGCTTGTGTTGTAATGTGTGACTGACTGGGTGGGTCATACCCTAAATGCAGAGTGTTATCCTGTATGACTCCACCAGCCATGGGAATATGAATCTGCCTTAGAAAAAAACTGAACTGCGTTGTTGCTCATCATCAAATAGTTTTAGTATGAGCAGTACACCTCAAGTAAATTACAGCTATTCTTAGATGACCGCTATTAATAGCAAGGGGAAAATTGTACATAAAAAAAGAAGACTTTTGAAAGTCCGTTTATTAACTAATGCTCTGTAACAGGTGATTAATAGTAAGCTTAACTAGGACTGCATCATAGTTGAAGCAGTTACTGTTGATATTGGAGAGGCTTGGTGAGTTTAAGTGAACATTCATAGTAACCATCTCCAACTATGAAGAATCAGTCAAGTACAGTGCTCCTGCTGATGTATGTTGGTTACACTGGTACCTTGTTTGCTCTGGAAGAGAACCTACCATTATGAATCCTTTAATCATCAGATAAGATGATGCGTACACCAGTAGTGTGTCTGTTGGCTCAATGGTTCTATCGCAGCAACAACAAGCTCTTGCCTCTAATACAAGCAATCGATGCGGAATTTGAAGATGTAACTGTCCCTGTCTGATGTAATAATGTAGCCCTTCCCTTGTCTAACCTTTGATTCACACCAAGGGGAAGCTGGCCTAAACTCCTGTTTGTTTTGTAATTACGTTCTAAATACAGACCAAAACGGGACAGATTACTACAGTGACATGTATTTTGGCTGTCACGACAACACAAACAAAAACACAACCCTGAGAGTAATTGAGAGTTGAGGTGATTCATGGTTTGAGTCCTGTTTTGTTGATATTACTTTGCTGTTCTAATGTTTGTGTTTGTCGTGGTGGAGCTTTATGTATTTGTCAACAGTTATTTTTCACGTTTCTGGGTATTAATATGTTATGATTATTATGTGATCTTTGTCTAAAATATAACAACAATCATATTATTGTATCATTATAGTATTATTTGCAGTTTGTAGAGACTGGTGTGTTTTATTCAATGCATCACAGCTAACCTACATTTTGGAGCTTGAATTAAGAGAACATTTCTCTAAAATTGCTTTTTGCAAAATGGACCAAAACAAACAAATACATACAGTTTAAAGTCTGTGGCTATATCTGAACTGTATTATATTTAAGGTGACATGACTTTGCATGACAATTCTTTAATATGACGATTCAATGAAATGGTGAACTTGCCTCATCTTTATATCTAATAGATTCCATGGTTGCCAATTTAAAAATACCAGATTAGAAAGCCATTTTAAGGGCTGCATGGGGCTGCATGATTTGCTAGAGGCTGGGCATGTCTCTATTTCCTGTTGAAATTACCAATGATTTCAACATATAGCAGGAGAGGAAGTAGCCTTTTACCACTTCCTTTTAATTTCAGGGCACACCAGCTATACCCATAAGAGAGATGGAAAGGCACAATGTGACACACACACACACACACACACACACACACACACACACACACACAAACAGGTGTTTTTTTGCGAACCGTTCTTTGACAAAGCCTGTTACTTGTACATTGTGAAAAACAATCAGTTACAATTTTCCTTACCAGAAGGGTTTAGCTCTGCTGTCACATATGTCACCTGTTTGTTGATCTCTGAAACCATGGCATTATTCAGATAGAAGGTCCATACTGATGATCCCACACTTTTCATTTCAATCAAATGTGAGTCTATTCACTCTACAGGCATTGTTAGGCTCTTAGGAGTTTTAAGAGGTAGAGAAAGAATGTGTCATTCAGACCCCTTCAAGTTTTCCACATGTTGTGACGTTACAGCCTTATTCTAAAATGGATACAATTCATTTTTCCTCATCAATTCACACAAAATACGAAATAATGACCAAGCAAAAACAGGTTTGCAGAAACGTGGGCAAATTCCTTACAGTAAAAATGAAACTGAAGTATCAAGTGACAATAAGAGTTGGTGTTTTATGACCAGAAGGTTTGTTCTGTGAATGTAATGAAAGGAGTTGAGGCGAGAGTCATGAGGCCGTACAAGTCTCGACAAATATTGACTGCCTAAAGTTATGCATGCCAAGCATCTTCAGTCTAGGGTTGGAGTTGTGCAACAAGCATGGCCTCAGGCTTAACCCTTTACATGTACGGCATTTGACTGCAGCTAATTGCAATGAACACAACTCGAAAGACATTTTTCAATGGTATTTACCCCCACACAGTAAACTATAAATTAGAAAAATAATAAATAATACAGTTGTATAGTTACACATAGCCATAGAAAACTGTTGTTCTGTAGTTTGTTATAATGTTGGCTAACTCTTTCTTTGTCTTTCCTCCAAGATGGATGACATAGATGCCATGTTTAGTGACTTGCTGGGGGAGATGGATCTCCTCACACAGGTGAGACACGTCCATAATCATTTTTGAATCTGTCCTAATTTTCTTCCTGTTGACATGTCAGACATTGTTTCTCATCCCTTATATCAAATACAATTTGATGATTCATAGTGGCTTACAGCCGAATGAACGATAAGCTAAATATTGTAATTGTTGTATCGTTTTGAAATCTCCCAAAAATCAGTGGTCCAAACAAACCAACTGTTGTTTTTTATCTATTTACAACTTAATTCGTACCACACTTACCATTTAAACTGTAATGGTGCTTTAGCAGAACCTGACAACTCTCCTAAAAGCACTCGTTGATCCCGGAGACGAGTCAGACCACGGCCAGAGCAAGAGAAGTGCTCACATAGTGGTTATCCAATGACTATAATTAAACTCTTTTCGAGAATAGAGGTGTCAGGCCAGAGGTTACAGTTTCAACCAAAAAACAGAACTGAACACAAGTCATGGCAACAAAATGTCATCTGGGCAACTAATGTAGGATTGTACTGTCACAAGCTGTACTCCATCAAATCGATTTAAGCATCGAGTTGGTTTGTTTTTATATATAAGTGGACACAATGCGTGTATGCACAAGACTACATTGAACCTCCCATTAATGTCATGCAGGGTTATTCTGACTCCTGTACTGTACATGGTAACAGCACCCATTCTTTTCAAGATGGATCAGCAAAACATCTCACTTTCCATTGGTTTATTTTCCACGACAGAGCCTTGGAGTGGACACAGTTCCTCCAGCGTCTCCCCCAGCCTCAAAGAATAAAACAAACTTCTCCATTGGATTCATAGACCAGCACGGTGAGTCGTCTTCCTACCTGTAGAAACCTTCACTCTGTCATGCTAGAGTTTAAAATTCACCAGAAGCCAGCGATGATTCAGAGGTTTGTGAGGTGTAAATGCTTCGGTCCACCATTATTTCAGTGGGCCAAAAGTTATCAGCTGCATAAAACATGTCTACAAAGTCATCTAGAGACAGAAACTGTCATCAGATGTTACCTCTGGATAACTAGGCAACAAGATCATTGTTAAGGCTGTAATTTCAAACATAGATTAGGAGGATTCTAAATGCCAAATAAGCACTATTGTGTGATGCAGACCGCAAAAGAACTGGATTTATGTTGAAGTGTTTCACAGCAAAGTGAAAGTGCCCATTCTTATTAGGTACATGTTCTATCCCAACAGAGTCCCTTAATGAACTGGATGACACTGACCTGAATGCGCTGATGGCTGACTTGGTGGCCGACCTCAATGCCACAGAGGAGCAGTTCACAGCCGAGATCAACAGTCAGAAACATCCCCCCCAGGCCCCAGCAGCTCTCCCTCCGGCTCCCAGGGGGCTTAGCTCCTCCCTCGCCCCCTCCCTCGACTTCCCCCCCCCCCCTGCCACCAGCAGCATGAGCGGAGCTAGCACCCCGGCCATGCCTTATGACCAGGCCTCCCCCCCTCCGCCTCCACAGAACATCAAGCCCTCCATGGTGAGCCAAGGCGTCACCGTAGTAGAGACAGTCATACTGCCATGTGTGGTCTGGGTGGATGCAAATGTACGAACTCTCAGTGGAATAGGGTTAGGGTTAGGGTGTATGATGTATGAACTCTCAGTGGAATAGTGTTAGGGTTAGGGTGTATGATGTATGAACTCTCAGTGGGATAGGGCTTTGTATCCCAGGCTGTTGATTAAATCATTGTTTTCTTAAAGTGGATGATGCACATTGCCAAACTGAGTGGATGCCGTAAACACCTAAATACACAGCAATTCACAAGGCACCTTTCTTCTGTTCTACCATTCAAATACTTAGAAAACACATTTGTATTGGAATGTAAAGAGCCCGTTGACAAAAAGGATAGCATAGCATTGTACTTCGTAGATGGGTAGGTCATGGAAAAGCAATTTGTGGACCAAGTCACAGGGGCCAAGTCTGGTACAGTATACCTAGCAGAGAAAAGTAGACTGCAGAGATCCTGTCTGGAAAAGATCAAAGTTGCGCACTCACGCACACACACACACACACACGCACGCACGCATGCACGCACGCACGCACGCACGCAGACACACACACACACACACACACACACAAATCAATATGAAGGAAAACAGAACCTGAATCAATACCAAGGTTTCGAGTGGTTAGGCGAGACCATAGTTGGCGAGGGGAGATTATTACTTTAGCAGTCCTAGGGATTTCATAAATCTGAAACGAAAAAAACTAAAAACACCAGAGGCACCAAAGAACACCAAACATCACTCTGTTGGTGCTCTCTAAAGTCCATTTTAAATGAGTTCCCTACAGGAGCTGCAGTCAATAATCCACTCCTTATTAGGAAACAAAATGTCAAAAATCACTATGCCATTCCATAACCTCTAACATAACATTTTAAGGAGGACATTGAAGCTCAAATTAAGGCTGACAAAATCAAGGAAGCACTTGAAAAGCTGAAGGAGGCGAAAGTGAAAAAGGTAAGGCCAAACTTCAACTTATAATGCGTGTTTACTTTAAAGTCATTCTGTTCCCTAAGAAAGATACTCTAACAAATTGCAGCAAATCCATCTAGAAATCCTTCCTGACAGAGCACCTTAAAAATGGTAGATCACTACCTTTTCAATTATTGAAACAATGGATGTCTCACCATATCTCCACTGCTCAACTGCTCTATGGCACATTGGTTAGGCGAGAAAAGAGGAATGGATTCAAGGGTTCAAGTCTACAGAAATATGTGCAGAAACACAAAAAATACCGTTGAAACGAGCCCTCTATCGAATACAGTAAACGGAAAAGAACTTTGTGTAAAGAATGCAGAGGGAGGAAAAACAATAGAAAGAAAAATACTTCAGCTGCATCTCACCGCCTAGCTGAGTCTAGCCACAGCACCTTATCAACAGGTAATATCTTCCCCGGCTAGACAGTGCTTACATCCTGATTGATGAGACGACAATTTAGTGATTAGGTGTTTGGCCAGGTGGCATGTGTACTGACCAATTGGTCAGGGTGAGCGATGGCATTTTCAATGGCCGTGTTTTGAAAGGGCAAACAGTTGACTTTATGACAAATTCCTGTGTCTTTTGTAGATAACTGTGTTTAGTGGTTTGCAAAACACTGTGGGTATTGTTTTGCAAAAAGGCTGAGAATGTGCTTATAGTTGTGCAGATTTGGGCTGAGGTTTTGCTCTCTGTTCACAAACAAAAAATGTAAACCTTCACAAGATCAATGAAAACAAAATAAAAAGTCAAAACAATGAAGGTTTTTTCCACTGAAACGTGATGTTCTGTCAGTTGGTGGTGAAGGTCCTGATGAACGATGGGAGCTCCAAGACCCTGATGGTGGATGAGAGACAGACCGTCAGGGAAGTCCTGGACAACATGTTTGAGAAGTCCCACTGTGACTGCAATATCTACTGGAGCCTCTGTGAGACCAACCCTGAGCTACAGCTTGGTAAGCAGCCTCACCCTAACCCTAACCCAACACACCCTAACCCTAACCCAACACACTCTAACCCTAACCCTAACCCTGACCCTCTGTGAGACCAACCCTGAGCTACAGCTTGGTAAGCATCCTCACCCAAAGCCTAAACCAACACACCCTAACCCTCACCCAACACACCCTAACCCTAACCCTAACCCTAACCCAACACACCCTAACCCTAACCCTAACCCTAACCCTCAGCCAAACCCTAAACCAACACACCCTAAGCCTAACCAAACACACTAACCCTAACCCTCACACAAACCCTAACCCAACACACCCTAACTCAAAACCCTAACCCAACACACCCTAACCCTAACCCTAACCCAACACACCCAATCCCTAACCCTAATCCAACACACCCGAACCATAACCCGAACCCAACACACCCGAACCCTGAGCTACAGCTGGTGAGCCACCTCAGGCCTATGGCATGCACACAGACGTGAACACATGCAAACAAACCCACCCAAACCCACAGACACATTCACACAAACCAAAAAGGCATACACGCATAAAAGCATAAACGCAAACACACTCTATTCACTCACCGACCCCCCCCCCCCCCCCCCCATCACACACACACACACAAACAAAAAAGCACAAACACAAATATACTCTATTTGCCTACCAATACACACACACACACACACACACACACACACACACACACACACACACACATACCAGCCATTGATCAAACTTCCCTTTTGTCTTTCTTTTTACACTCACTCATTTTGAGCTTCCACACACACACATACACACACACACACACACACACATGGACACACACACACACACACACACACACACACACACACACACACACACACACACACTCGCACCAGACCCAGGTGAATTTAATTTGCTGTGTCGAATGCTGTCAGTCATCTTACTGTGAGTTTCATGTTGAAATAGAGACTAACTTATGATCTCAAATGTTCCTTACTATACCTCATCTGTTGCACTCTACTCAAATAGGATTTAATCTGAACGCTCAAATCTGTTGTTAATTTCTTTGCTTTGTACTGTATATATTATATTAATAGTGTTCAAATTATTTCTTTTTTTCATACCTTGGTCAAACTCAATTCCTGCCAAATTCCCAGTGCTCATATCAAACTGTCCTGTCAGGTTTAAATGACGGTCTTATAACTCAACCATGACAGGCCTTTTCCACAATAATGTCAGTTTGTTATGCTAATAACTTGTCACTCAAGTGGAAAAGGGAAGTATGAATTTCCCTTGGGTCACCACCTCAGTTTTTAGAAAGGCGATGCTTAGTGCATGCACTCAGAAATAGCAACTGGACCGTTGTACAATTTACTCAACTCATAGCATTTTACACAAAGTATAGACGATAGTTGACTGTAATAATAATAATAATAAACTTTATTTATATAGCATCTTTTAAAACAGGGTTAAAAGGTGCTTTACAATAAGACTGTAGGCCTATTAACTCTTAGACACAGGACAGAGATGGGAGCACATATCCATACTGACAAACCAAGTTAGTTACCATGCTAACTTCTCCCATGGATCATACAGAACGATACATAGGAGCTCTGTTTGACACAGGTCCCAACCAATGTATCTAATAGAAGAAAGCAAGTAAGCTTTAAGGTGTACACCATAAATGGTATGAGAAATGTGTTTCTCTTCAAGGCATAGTGTTCTGTACAAGCATTGACAGCGCCCTGCCGCCCCAGTACTGCTATAACAGCAGCCCTTCATGACACGAACATGGCTGCTACAGCAGAGGAGGCCATGTGTTCACCGTGCAGGGGCAGCCCTTCAAAAAGCATTCCATGTGTTTAACAGAGTTCAATGGGCCTGTCCCATAATGACTCCCTGCTAAGTCACTCCAGCCGTTAAATGATCGTAATGGCCAGGCCATGGCCGTGCGATCCCGGAGGCAATTGCCATAATGCCTACCTCTGTCTCCACCATCACTAGTAGCCTGTAATCTGGAAATCCGAGATAAACCGTGGTGGTATATGATGTTGGTTAGTTCACAGCGTGGTGTCTGGGTGGGCACAGCATGCGGGGTAGGTGGGACGTGCTCTTGATGTATTTTCCAAGTTTTAATGGCCATGTTCAAATCCTTCAGCAAGGTGAGTGACTGGTTTTATTGGGCCGGGGTCTAAATGGAGGTTCAATCGGTGCAGGACTTGAACCCAACAATTACATGGTTGTGGAATCTATTTCAAAACAGACCTTGCGTAATTGAAGCTAACATGAGTCCGTGCTCTCTCAAACAGGGGCCATGCTGTAAAACATTGCAGATTGTTTTTAGCAGTGTACAGCAGAGAAAAATGAAATCATACTGTATATGGAACAAAATGAAGCAAACATCTTATGTTACGCCGTGGCTGCAGTCTAAGCTTATGTCAAACTGCTAAAGCAGATTCTCATTTATGTTTTCATAATATAAATGTTGATTTTATAACAATCCCCTTAACAACATTACAGTAAAAGGAGACATATTTAAATATTAGGTGAAAAGTATGCTCAGTGGTGCCTCTCTCATCGAGCGTCTTATGGCAGGGTAATGTCCCAGCAGGAATCTAAAAACAAAATGATAACATCGTTCTGACACTAGTTCTCCCTCTTTGCAGAAAGAGGATTTGAAGACCATGAACATCTCGTGGAACCCTTATCAGTGTGGACGAGGGACACTGAAAACAAAGTGCTTTTCAAGGAGAGAGAAGATAAATATGAGGTCTTCAGAAACCCTCAGGTGTGTGTGATCATTCAAGTTATTTCTGGGGGTCTGGGCTGATCGGCCCATGATACCAAATATGGCCAGCATAACCAGCTTGTTTTCTTGGCCCAGTCTTTCAAAGTCTGACAGAAGTTTCTCAATTCCGTGCCATCTGGTTATTTTCAATTGGCCTTCAATAGTGAGCAATCTCTCTGATTCTATTTTTCTTAACTGTAACACATCAAAGACAAATGGTAAATGGTAAATGACATGTCTGTCATGACAAGTTTGTTGTTACGAAGTCCTTTAATAATTTCTAAGTAATAATTCATGTGTTTCAACTGTTTTGTCAGGGGAGATAGATGATTGGAATGGTGAAGAACAGATTTTATTCAAAGTGCTGCCAGACACAAATACACATACACACACACAGATAACAGTTTGAATGTCCGTGTGTAACCTGTGATAAAGCAAACAATATATTCTCCACATAGCTCTGTGTCATCCTTCAAATACAAACAGGCTGTGTCACAAAAATGTCCAAACAGAGTTTAGTCCAAACGTGTTATGATGACTCGTCATATTCATGGTTATGGCTTCAGTTGGTGTTGATGATGTTACCATAGTGAAGCAATGTCTCTTCCTGCAGAACTTTTATCTTTGGAAAAAGGACAAGAAAACCCTCAAAGACATGAAAGACAGAGACAAGGAGTTACTAGTGGAGGTAAATCTCTCTCTCTCTCTCTCTCTCTCTCTCTCTCTCTCTCTCTCTATCTCTCTCTCTCTCTCACTCTCACACACATACACACACGCAAAATAGAACAATACACTAGATCATCATCTGAGCAGTGATTTGTGATTGATTTTGAGTGATAGTTACCCATATGAACATCTGTTAATATTTATGCTTCACAACTGACTCTATTGCTGAACCCACGTAGGAGAACTTCGGTGGTACTTCCACCATAGTGCCGGACCTGGAAGGGGTGCTCCATCTCAGAGAAGACGGTAAGAAGTCCTGGAAACCAAAGCTTTTCCTGCTCCGTGCCTCTGGAATTTATTATGCACCCAAAGGGAAGAGCAAGGTCAGTAGGTCAAAGGTCAAAGGTTAAACCTCCCGAACATGAAATGTTCATCCAAACATATAGTCCATAGTCTACAACCTTTTCCTATATTCATAAACATCCCTCCATTTGTTCAACTTACAATGATTTACCACCCAATAAAACATAAAAAACATTCCAATCATTAAAGCTATTTTCTGAAACATCTTATATTGTAAGAATTTCCCTTCCAGACTTCTCGGGATCTAGTCTGCTTTGTCCAGTTTGACAATGTAAATGTTTACTACGGCAAAGACTTCAAAAACAAATACAAGGCACCAACTGACTTCTGCTTTGTTCTAAAGGTATGTTAAAAAACGTTTTTTTTTCCAAAACGCCATTGTCTCAATTACATTTTTTCTCAAAGCTGTAGACCAACCACAGTACAAGGGAAGTTAAATATAGTGAGTGATAACTGCCCTCAATAAAAAAAAAAACATTTTATATAATCTTCCTGTTTTCTGGCTCTATGGCAAACCTAAAAGCTGCTACTCAAGACGTGACAAATATGCAAAATAACAAATATCTTCTTTAATTTGAGGAAGTTGAAGATAGAAATCGCCAGAATAAGAAATAATATAATTACTTATGTGGCACACTACTTAATTTAACATGTTCTTAAACTATTTAAGTTATGAGAATAACCAATCATAATACATTTGATAAAATGTGTCTTTATTGTCTGGATGAGACTCAACATGTTTTAATATGCCTCACACTTCCTTCTCTTTGACCAAGTGGTCCTGTCCGATAAAAGAAAAAAGAGAATTGAATCAGACAGTGGTTGAAGGGGTTTTTAAGGACCTGAAACCACTCTTTCCCCTCTGCTCTTCTCTTCTTGGAAACGCTTGAATCACTAACAGCTATTATTCTAGCCTTTGAGATCAAAGCCAAAATAGCTCAGAGAAGTAAGGCAACAGAATTAACTTTCACTGAAATGCAGACGGCTTAAGGCTGAAGTTGAAGGAGTAGGGTGTTACCTGGCAATGGATGGAGGGAATACGCTTGCCTTTCAAACAACCCCTTCCAATGTCTTTCCTCTGTTGGTGTGGGGGAGGAGCAGATTGCATGGACTCAGTGCATCTGTGTGATTTGTAAAAGGGCAAGGAGAAAAGTGGAAACTCCTTTCAGACGAGGCAAGGCAGATATGACTTTAGGTTATGGAACTTACACTTTCCTATAGGTCACAGCAAATTATTGCAGTGTAATTCACACTTTGTCTGCATCGATTAAAGTTCAATGAATACGACATGACTATGGATACACTCGGCCCCCTAGGGGAAGGTTTGACAACCTCAGGCTCACAAACATGTACTGGAAACATTGAATTATGCAAGCACTGTTGATAGTAACTAAAGGCCAAGTAGGGGTATTTTTCCTTTCTGTCAATTTCCCAATATACTCATTAACTCACAGCACTGAAAACAAGTACACATTAAATCAATCATAATGTGCTGAATTTCCATCTTTATCTAGCAGGAGGGATTTCATTTTGTTTTCCTCTGTGCTTCTTATTTGCAGCACCCCCAGATTCAGAAGGAGTCTCAGTACATCAAGTACCTGTGCTGTGACGATGCAGGGACCATGTCCCTCTGGGTGACGGGCATACGGATAGCAAAGGTCAGCTCATACCAATGCCTCCTATTCTTGGTGCACAGTCAAATGCATTACACTCTATTCTACTCCGCTCTACTGCCCGACAGGCTGGATTTATTTTTTGTCAATTTTCCAAACAGCCAGATAGACCATTTTATCAACACATTTTTGGGGCTTTTCAGTATGGGATGGCCCTCCATGAAAACTACAAGACAGCGTTGAAGAAGGCCGCGGTTAACTCTGTCTGGTCGAACCGCACCGCTCCCTCTGAAACGACTCCATGTCACTCTGCTCCAGCAACTCCTCCCACATCCACCAAAGGTATCTCCAGACACTGCATGGACACAGTGATGCTGTGCCTGTATTCCACACGCTGTCCTGAGTGAAAAGGTAACGTGAATAAACAGGAACTCAACTCACACGTCCTTCTTCTCTCCTCCTCTGTTGTAGCCAAGGCGACCAGTCAGGCCAACGGGCATGCTTCCCAGTTCCATCCAGTACCTCCTGCTAAGGTAATAACGAAACAGGCATCTCACTGGACGACTAAGAAAACATCCTATATGGACCCCTCCTCTTAGTTTGTACTGAACAGATGAGATGATATTGAGTAGAGAATCAGAACCACAGTTTACATGATAATAATCTGTGGATTTATAATGTTTTGTTTCCTTAGGATATGGGCAATGGCTCCTCTCTACCCCCACCCCCACCCCCGAGTGGAATGTTCCCCCCACCCGATCCGGCACTGCCTCCACCCCCCACTCCACCTCCAATGCCTTCAAAGAAAAGTCTCCATCTACCCACTGCTCCTGTACGGAAACAGCCAAACAATTTCCCCCTGCCTCCTCCACCCATGGAGCAGCTCCCCCCACCTCCTCCCCCCTCACACCCAGACGACCCCTCTGAGGCCCCCCCAGACTTCCTCCCACCCCCTCCTCCAGCGCAGGGCTTCGGTTCTTCGCCCCCCCCTCCTCCCCCTCCACCACACCCTGGTTTTGGGGACCATGAAACCTCTCTGCCCCCCCCACCTCCAGACCCTGGCTTCTTCCCTCCACCACCCCCTCCACCCTCCAACCCCTTTGCTGGAGCCGGGGGCGCTGCCCCACCTCCTCCCCCACCTCCAGCCCCACCTGCAGGGCTACGTCCAACCCCCTCCCTAAAAAGGCCCCCTGCTCCTCCAAAGAGGACCACGCCTGTGAACCCCATGGCTGGAGGGGGAGACTTCATGTCAGAACTGCAGAAAGCCATGAACAAGAAGCGTGGGACCCAGTAGCCATGTCAGGAAGTAAGAGCACAACTACTTGAACTTGCTGGTCCTGGACAAGCTTGTTTGGCCCATGAAATTCTTTTCACTTGTTGGAGATTTAAACCACTGATGCAACCTGCAAGCAATCGATTTGTAGTTCTTGAACGGCGCAGGTAATGCAATGATACTTCTTTGAATCAGGCAAAAGGAGCTCTTTAATATCATAAAAATGTATTTACTGTAGTAACCATAACATCCGTATTTCAATGAGACCAAATGGAGAGACAAAAAGGGGAAATGATCTTAGGATATTGAGGAATTAAAAAAAGGCTTATGCTTGAATTATATTTGTGTAGAAACGTGTTTTTACAGAGGATTTTATTTCACTTAGAGGGCAAGACTTTTAGAGCAACTGGGGTCTTTTCCATCACACATAGACAGAAACGACACAGGGCCAACTAAAAGGATGGGGCCCTTTCACACTTGAGTGTTTTATTGTAAATACATTTTCATGTTTGGTTCCTGTGTTTGTAGATACTGTAAAAATACACCATTGTTTAAAAAAAAAATAAGCTTTTTAATCGCAATCCTATTTACAATCATGGAATTTCTGTGTCTACAAAAATCCTTTCCATACTGTCCTGCATGAAAATCTTTTTATCTTATTCTTCATGTTGTTATGCAATGTGTTTTGGTGTGAGATAACAAAAAGATTTAAAATGTTATGATACAAATAAGATAAGAATGATTTAGTCCATTTCCACCAGCCATATACAGGTAGCCATTGGCTGATTGCAGCACATGGCCTATGACACATCCTGAACATACAGCCAATGGCCTTTCCCCACCAATGATCCTCTCCTGCATTTGTAATCCATAACTGTGTTCCAGTGAGGAAGCTAAAGACAGAGCAGACACTGTTTTTTGATCTTGAGTCTGATTGTGCTACTCTACTCCCTGCGTTCTTTTCAAATTAAAAAGTATCCAATTCATTCACTCCAAAATACAGACAACTGTTTCCAGAACAGCATCGGTGATCTGTCAAATCCCACTCAAATTAAATCTTCTCAGGAGGCAAACAGACTAAAAGAAAGGATGTTGACTGTAGCCCTTCTGTCTGTTTCATGTGTTTAACTGTACTGTCTATTCCCACCATGACAGTGGAGAGTCTCTCCGAGTACAGAGTCATCATGACCTTGTTGCTCCGATATTAACGTGATATATAAAACATGAGCATTCATATCTTTGCCTGCTCTTCGTGTGACTGCTCTTGAACGTCCGTTAGGAGGAACAGCTGACCCTTAAGTCACGGGCCCATGGTGGGGGCCTTGCAGCGTAGCCTGCCCTCTCTGCAGCCTCTTGTGTGAGGTAGGGCATGGACAGAGTATGATGGAGCAGCTCCACCTAGAGGACAGAATGAACATTGACGTAGAGTCCTCTTTGTTACAAACAAATATTAAATGGGTGATGTCTTATTTCTTGTTATTGTTTATGGATTATACATATGGACATATGGTCGAGTGATGATTGGTTGGGGGAATATGTAAAAAGAAAGATTTTGGGGGTAGATTGAACTCCTAAATCTGCCGAAAGGACCTCTAGGCTCCTAGCAGCAGTATAAATAGATTCACCACATACCTCAGAGTAGTCACTCCTCTCAGCTTTCCCTATTGACGACTCTGCCATCCAGTTCCTCAGCACATATCTTGGGTTTACACCTGTGAGATGTGGTGAAGAGAATTGAAAAGAGATAAGATACGTTGTTTTGTTCTCCCAAGATAAAATATAAATAACAGCCGTGATTCAAGTCGTGCGTACACTCTAAACTGTAATTCATTCATTGCTACCTTTCGGAATCCTTCGAGGTCTTACAGTTTCCGACGTCAACAAACAACTTACTTTTCATCCTGTTTTGACGATCCTCGTCTTGATGACCTTCTGGACTGAATAAAACATTTTATTATGTTAAAATAAACTCTTTGTCAAATATGTGGGTCCATTGAACATTATTACCTTACCTGCCAAGCCGTAGCAGATACAGGCTGAGCCAATGAGAGAAGAGTTCATGGGAGGAGAGGTCTTCAATAGCCCATGACTCCTAAAAAAGTGCATAAAAAAATGATAACAAATAAATGTTCTAGATGCATTTTAAGTACATGAATAAAAAGCGATGTGTCTGTTGGAATTTCTATTGTAACACCTAAACCCATGAAACGGTTAATTTGCTGACAGACAATAGGAGGGGGGGGGGGGGGGGGGGGGGGGGGGGGGGGGGGGGGCTTTTTCTGACCTTTGGGAAACCCCTGTGCGTTAGACACTGGGCAGAGGTTTCACTGAGCTGCCTAAACGTCATGGTGAAGTCAGCGCCTGTGTCCTCCATCAGCTGGGATTACAAAGAGACAGATATGAACTATTCATCCCAATCACAAGGTAAAGACCTAACTATGAAAAGTAATAACTATTCATCCCAATCACAAGGTAAAGACCTAACTATGAAAAGTAATAACTATCCATCACAATCACAAGGTAAAGACCTAACTATGAAAAGTAATAACTATCCATCACAATCACAAGGTAAAGACCTAACTATGAAAAGTAATAACTATTCATCACAATCACAACATAAAGACCAAACTATGAGAAGTAATAACTATTCATCCCAATCACAAGGTAAAGACCTAACTATGAAAAGTAATAACTATTCATCCCAATCACAAGGTAAAGACCTAACTATGAAAAGTAATAACTATTCATCACAATCACAAGGTAAAGACCAAACTATGAAAAGTAATAACTATTCATCCCAATCACAAGGTAAAGACCAAACTATGAAAAGTAATAACTATCCATCACAATCACAAGGTAAAGACCAAACTATGAAAAGTAATAACTATCCATCACAATTACAAGGTAAAGACCAAACTATGAAAAGTAATAACTATCCATCACAATCACAAGGTAAAGACCAAACTATGAAAAGTAATAACTATCCATCACAATTACAAGGTAAAGACCAAACTATGAAAAGTAATAACTATCCATCACAATCACAAGGTAAAGACCAAACTATGAAAAGTAATAACTATCCATCCCAATCACAAGGTAAAGACCAACTATGAAAAGTAATAACTATCCATCACAATCACAAGGTAAAGACCAAACTATGAAAAGTAATAACTATCCATCACAATCACAAGGTAAAGACCAAACTATGAAAAGTAATAACTATCCATCACAATCACAAGGTAAAGACCAAACTATGAAAAGTAATAACTATTCATCCCAATCACAAGGTAAAGACCAACTATGAAAAGTAATAACTATCCATCACAATCACAAGGTAAAGACCAAACTATGAAAAGTAATAACTATCCATCACAATTACAAGGTAAAGACCAAACTATGAAAAGTAATAACTATCCATCACAATCACAAGGTAAAGACCAAACTATGAAAAGTAATAACTATCCATCACAATTACAAGGTAAAGACCAAACTATGAAAAGTAATAACTATCCATCACAATCACAAGGTAAAGACCAAACTATGAAAAGTAATAACTATACATCACAATCACAAGTTAAAGACCAAACTGTGAAAAGTAATAACTATCCATCACGATCATAAGGTAAAGACCAAACTATGAAAAGTAATAACTATCCATCACAATCACAAGGTAAAGACCAAACTATGAAAAGTTATAACTATTCATCACAATCATAAGGTAAAGACCAAACTATGCAAAGCAATAATGGGGACATCTTAGAATCAAACACAGATAGACAGATAGAAGTATATAATCAAAACTTTTAGGCAAACTCTAACCATTAAGTTAACATGAAAACTATAATGAATATTCCACTTGCCTTGAGCAGAAAAGCTATGAGATATCCATCATGCTCTTCACCAAGCAATCCTAACTTTGCTTTAAACAACTGATGGAACCTGAAGGCCAGGCAAAATCCTACAGTAGGTTAACATTACAAGGGCACAGACAAACTATATACTATTATGAAATAGATTTTAAGAACTAGATCTATGCGCGCATGCACGCACGCACGCACACACACACACACACACACACACACACACACACACACACACACACACACACACACACACACAAACACACACACACACACACACACACACACACACACACACACACACACAGACACACAGCTGCTTACCTTGTCTGATAGGTGTTAGCATACCCTTTCAGTACATGTTTAGCCCTAAACAGAGAACAGGATCTATCAATGTACCAACAGTGACCCACTTCCTGCTCTAAAAACCTTTCAGTGAGAATACCCTTACCCTTGGTGCTGTTTGAAGGACAGCACTGGGCTAAGGGCCTCCAGTAACTTCTCCATGTTGAACAGCCCAACGTTAGCTTGGTTTCCGATACTGTACCTCCCCTCATCATCAGATGTGTTCGGCACAAACTCTGAAGAAATCAGTAGAAAAGTGATATTTATGATATCAACAAATTAACAAGCAAAGGGAGAGAATAATTGGCCAAACAAGACAAGCAATACTTAGAGGAGAGAATCCATCCTTTGATGTGGGAATGTAAACATACTTGGGTTATAGGACTCCATAAAGCCAAACGGTCCGTAGTCAATGGTGATCGACAAGAGACTGAAGTTGTCCGTGTTACACACTCCTATCAAAGGGATACCGACCACCATTATAAGACACTGACCACCATTATAAGACACCCACCACCATTATAAGATACCCACCACCATTAAAATATACCGACCACCATTATAAGACACTGACCACCATTATAAGACACTGACCACCATTATAATATACCCACTACCATTATAATATACCCACCACCATTATAATATACCCACTACCATTATAATATACCCACCACCATTATAATATACCCACTACCATTCTAAGTGTGATGTTGGATACACACAGGCCAGTCTGAGTTGTACAATAATCAAGTGTACTAGAGTTGGTGGTCTTCGCCCTTACCATGTGCAAAACCAACAGACATCCACTGAGCTATCATATTAGCTGTTTCATTAACAACACTGGAATAAAATACCTGGGAATAAATGGAAAGAAAGACATGGAATATCAATATCTTACCAATAATCTGGAGTTCATTATTCAAACGAACAGTGTTAACTTTAACATTAAATTGCACACTAAGTAGTTATCATATCTGCATGTAGTAATCTTTTGTCAAACTGAATCCTTAAATGATCTGATGTAAAATTATAGTTTTATTTCATTTGAAAGGTTTCTATTACATACCAAATATTTGTCTGGATCATTGGAACTGATGTCAGGAAAATGCTCCTCAATCACAAAATTCAGCAATTTCCTACAAGCGAGAATATATGAAATTGATAACGCGAGTTCAAATACACACACCGCAAGTCACACATCTGATGCTAAACATTGTATTTAATCTCCACTGAATGAATGAGCTTCAAAAGACATGTACCTCAGGAGATCTAGTTCCCCAGCTTGAGCTAGAACTTCCAAGGATCCAATACGAAACCATGACTTGGCCAGACGGAGAACAACCGCACCTACAGTTAAAACCATGTGTGCATATCAAACGCACCTAGAGTTAGAACCGTATCAAACATACTGTAAAAATCATATATATATATTAAAACGAAATGTCAAACAATACATTCACCAACATTAACATTTATTTACTTTGAACAATAGACTACATGCTCTTGGTCATTATCTAAAATGCAATGGGGTTCAATGGATATGTGGGAAACAAATAGTACAGGACAAAGATTTATTTACCTTTCTCACTCTTAACATTCCCATTGTAGAACCGGTCTCTCCAAATTTGCTCTTCACTCACAACCAGACTGGGGTACAGAAGCACATTGTCAGATCAAACTTCAAGAGCGATATCCGCCTATCAATCCACAGAGTGTGACATCCTATGGCAGTGTTGAGAGTGGTTTTATTTAGATCTTTTGGATAATTCTCCACTGAAATGTGTTTACCTAGCAGCCCTGCTTGTAGGGACACCCAGAGCGAACATTGCCTCGCTGCTCAGGAACTCCCTGACGGAGGATCGGACTACAGCCCGGCCATCCCCTTGTCTGTGGGAACATATATGCACAAGCCAAACAGAATTGTGACTACTATGCATCGTAGGGACCAAATTTGGGCATGCTAACAAGTCTGAGCTGTTGTTCAGATGTGAGGGAAGGGTCAGAGTGAAGGCCAGAGCACCAAAGCCATAGCATGTGCCTCTCTGAGACACTGAAGGCTAGTGTTGTCTGTTCGTAGCCATCATAATACGAGTTGGCAGACAAGTCCTTTTCAATACTGGGAGGTAACACGTGTTCCCCTTGACCAAATGGAATGGTTTGTTTAGTTTAGATTGATATACTCATTTCCACCTTGTCAACAATTCAGAACTTACTATGTTGTTAGAGTGAACTCACGGTAGTCATTTCTCTTTGTACAGACTTGCTCTCTGTACTCATTAATAAAATTGTACTTTAATTATTGCACGGACTCTCACTCTAATTAATTGGTTGTTTTCTGCATAAACCTGAAAATGTCCATTACAGTATGAACTATGACACTTAGCTGGTGGTGGGGAATATCTACGTATTTACACAAAAAAATGACAAAGCTTGTTTCGACAAAATATGTACTGTATGTTTATATACTTCAAAATGAATGAATATTTTGCCCTAAACAGGTGTTAAAAGTAACAATATAATTTTACCTTGAGTAGGGAGTCTGCCCTGATCCCTTGAGCTGGAGTTCCCATCTTTCTGCCTTTCTGTTAATGGATAATACAATAGATAGGTAAGACTATAGAATCTCACTGTAGAAGAATAAAATACCATGAGATGTTGTTATTAGGTCACCTATTGGTATATTCTCCAAGCAAATGTGCTCGTCCGTCCCCTAACTGCCCCGACCAGTAGCCAAACTAGAAGAAAAGTCGGATATTGGGGTTTGTGAACATTTAATTAAAAACACGTTGAAAAAGGTTTTAAACTACTTTAACTAGCAAACAAATACAGCCACATACCTGATGTCCCCCGTATCTGTGTGCAAGAGGTATAGACCCGGGGAACAGTTTACCACCACTGAAATAATGCAGGAAATCTTCCGACTGTGCAACGGAAACATCCAAATCTAAAATGCCCTCGATAACATCCTAAAAAGACAAAACATTTGGACGTTACTGGTAAAAAAAAAAAAAAGGTTTGGTTATGTATCTGTGAGTAATTTTACAATGTCAAGACAAATAAAAGTATGATTTGTTGAAGCTGTTATTATATCACGATGTCAGATAAATCAATTCATCACCTTGGAAATGGCTGCAAGTCTCAGAGGTCCTTTGAGGGGAGAGGGCTTTGACTCGGAAAAAATGCAGTTCTTTACTGTGCGGACAAAATCGTCATCCACTTCATCAAGGGGAAAGGCCTCTGTGTGTTGAGAATAAAACAAACAAACTCTTAAGGTCATGGATCCAATAATTCTATAAACCAAAGTTGCATCTCTAAAATAGACCAACGAGCTCAGTAAGTGATTACCTATGAGTTTTGTGCATGATAGTTGGAGATACTCATGAATGTGTTTTGTCCCACTAGTGTTGACACTGGACCTGCCAGTAGGAGTGTATAGATGTTCATCTACAGATACCCAAGCATCTCGCTGACAGTCCTGGTCATCAACGTTACTTTCAGTATAATTCAGCAAGCTGACGGGTATTATCAAGTTTATCGCAAGGACACATCCAAACAGACTACTCATCGTTCTCTGTATCTTAAATTTGACAGAAGATGCGTTCGATCACTTGACAAAATCCAATCAGATCATTTGAAAAGTTACAGTTCAGACAGTTGCAGTTCTGACACAGTTTGACAGAGCTCTTCTTTCACAGACCTCTTTCTCAGTATTCTTTGTCAAGCTTGACCAACAAGAACTAGCCTGTTAAAACCACCATGGTGCGTAAATCTGGATACAAATCAATACAAACAGCTATTACTTCACTTGCGAAACTACTTGGAACTACACAAGTCTATGGTCTGCCAGTGGACACTTCCTTGTTATGAAACGTCATCATTGTGTCATCATTGCTCAATTCCGGTTCCTGTGTTTTACAACCGAGGGATGTGTGTGGCGGATCATGGCGGTTCCGTGGAAGCACTGTTTGAAACTGGGAACAAGCTGTACTAATTCAGGTTTTCGAGAGACACTATGTTCGGTCAGAGCTGCTGCTGTCAGTGTTTCGTTCCAGCGAAAAACGGGTAACGTGGCTTTCAATCGGAACGAGGTAAGGCGGTCAAGCATGGCAAGAATTTACCGGGAGGGCAAGCTGTCAAATCTAAGAAGGTCATACAGCACTAACCGCTGGTTAGATACACTGGTTTTGGTCCGACATTTCATCTTCTTCTTATACAGTGATAAGAACGTGCACAGATGTGTAATCTTGCCTGCATAATCAAAATGTCCGTGATTGTTGTGTGAATTTGAAAAAGTTGCATTTTGTAGTTTTTCCCCCTTGGTGCCGCCTTAATGGTTGCCAGCACGTCAGACAGGCAGGCACGATTTAGAAAGGTAATACAGGTCAGGACGATTCTGTTCTTGTCTTTGCTAGATATAAGTACTCTAAATCCCAGTCTTGAGCTCGATGCTACCTCATTGGCTTAACCCTTTTGGCAGAGAGGATTGAATAGGATAAACATCTGCATGTTGCCCTTGGAAAACAATTCAATGCAGAGATGATCTGTCACTCCATAAAGGAAATAGTGTTTGTTTAGATTCGATGTAAATACCACTTGACTGCTAAATACCACTTGACTTCATTTTTTGTGTAGGTGCTGCCCTCAATACGACCTGTACATTCAACTTTATTAACTAGTTTGACAAGGTGAGTTATTGAAATGTCAAGGGCATTCAACATCATTACCTAAGTTCTGAAACTCTCATTGCATTATTTACTTGTGTTTGTTCTAGACACAAATCAAGGTTACTATGCCCCACCTCACAAATCAGCTGCCACAAAAGAATCCACAGTGATCCAAAGCTGAAAGATCCCTTCACTCTAGCTCATAAAGACTTGCAGAACCTCTACGATGACATCCGTAAGGTAACTTCCCACACCACTTAGATCATAAGACCTATTGTATACTTACCACTCGTCTAGAATAGTCAGTGTTATCAGCATTTGTTACGTAGTTTTACCTTGATTACATGATTGCAGCATGTAAAACTGGCTGAAAAAATTGTTTTGTGATATATTTTGACAGGAGTTGTTTGTATCCAAACCTGAACTGAAGTCGCTATGTGACTACTACTTTGATGGGAAGGGTAAGGCCATCCGACCCGTGATAGTGGTGCTGATGGCTCGGGCCTGCAACATCCACAGCAACAAAGATGGGTGAGAGGATCTGTTTCAATCATCTGTGTCCTTTAGCTAAGAGACCTCGCCTCAAACCACAAGCCATGTGGGTGGATCGCTATAAGGAAGCGATCCCTTCCTATGATTGCTGGTTTTATTCCTTTATGGCAGGGAGTGGCAGAGCATTTCATTAAAAAAAGAACTGTCATTGAAAGCGGTCATGGATCCCTTTAAACGCCTGTCTATCTGTGTGCTTGTGTGCAGAAACCTTCTCCCTGGGCAGCGCTCCATAGCCATGATCTCAGAGATGATCCACACAGCCAGTCTGGTCCACGATGATGTCATAGACGGCTCTGACAAGCGGAGGGGCAAGACCACTATCAATGAAGTGTGGGGCGAGCGGAAGGTCCGTCTTCACAGCCAAACCATGGCTATCAAACTGTTCCACGTGGACGCTAAGTAGACTCCTTGTTAGCATACGAGCTTTAAGATGGACGAATACAGCCTGTGTGTGTTGTCTCCTTCCTCCAGGCCATATTAGCAGGAGACTTCATCCTCTCTGCAGCCTCCATGGCCTTGGCCCGCATAGGAGACACCACCGTGGTGTCAGTGCTGTCCCAGGTCATAGAGGACCTTGTACTCGGTACAGTAAAAAGATTTACTACGACAATGATACCCCACCACAAGTGTATCTAATAACGCCTTTGGATTTGAAGTGTATTGCAGTAAGCTTATGATCTAATGACTTGCCAGGCGAATTCATGCAGCTGGGCTCGAAGGAGAATGAAAACGAACGATTCAAACACTACCTTGAGAAAACGTTTAAAAAGACTGCCAGTCTCATTGCGAACAGCTGTAAAGCAGTATGTACGTTCTATCTCCACACAAATGGCCTTGACGTTGTGGAACTGTTAAGGCTGAAACTGACTGGCTTCTCTACTGTCTCCTGTAGGTGTCCATACTAGTGAACTCTGATCCCAAGGTGCATGAAATTGCCTTTGAATATGGGAAAAATGTTGGCATCGCATTTCAGGTGATTCATCGTTTCTTAACCTCAGAGCCAACTACGGTTATTAATAATGTGTTTCAAGATAGTGTGTTGTTGATTTATTTGTAAAGGCCGATAAAAGCGCTAAGAATCATAAAACAAATAGGAAGGTGGTTGCAGCAGGATGTTCATAGCGTTCTGTGGTCTCCCCCAGCTGGTTGATGATGTACTGGACTTCACTTCATGTGCCAGTCAGTTAGGGAAGCCTTCCGCTACAGACCTGAAGCTGGGCTTGGCCACCGGACCCGTCCTGTTTGCCTGCCAACAGGTAACAGAAGTTGCTTAAGCAATCAAGTAATTCTTTGTAAAGTTCTGTATTAAAAAAAAATGATTAGAATACAATATTTAAGTTATTGCCTGTGCACTTTTGGGTTCAGTTTCCTGAGCTGCACGCAATGATCATGAGGCGGTTCAGTTCCAAAGGAGACGTGAGTCGGGCCTGGCAGTATGTTCTGGAGGTAAGTCCAAACTTATAGTAAAAGAATTGTCCAAAGAAAATAGTAGACAGCAGGGCCAGTTGTCTGTTTGTCAAGGGTTACTATCTCCTCAGCTTGTAACTTAACATTTCTGGCTGTTATGGCTGCCTTTTCTCGACTATAATACTATATTCTCTGGTCTTCATTAACCGTGCTGTTCCCGTGGTTGTGTCTCCAGAGTGACGGTGTGGAGCAAACTAACTTCCTGGCCCAGCGCTACTGCCAGGAGGCCATCCGGCAGATCAGCCTGCTGAGGCCCTCTCAGGAGCGCGACGCCCTCATCAGCCTCACCGAGATGCTGCTCACCCGCAACAAGTGAGCCTCCGGGCGAGCCGCCTCGACCCCAGGCTTCACTCCAGGCAGCTACCGTGGAGGGCTAGCCCCCTCCCCCTCCCTCCCTCCCCCTCTCTGTAGGGGAGAGGCTGATCAGGGACTGGGGAGGGAAGATGTGGGGAGGAAGGCCAGGGTGCTACGTCATCTGACTGGTTCTGGTTCTGAGAGATGGTGGTTTCCTTTCTTTAACGTTATTTGGCTGGATTGTCCAGCGGACTGGACGGCACTGTGTGAACGGCACTTGTAGATAGATCAGCTGATCAGTTAACTGTGACTGAATCACGTATCCCATCAGTACAACACCGAGGGGCTACACCTAGGACTTGACCAGGAGACCTTTGGTTTTACAACACCGGTTACGCCTGCCAGTCCTAAAGATGTAAGAGTTTACTGAACAAATACTATTATATTCATGCAAGTGGTTTCCAATGCAAGCTGTCCTCAGACACCTTGTTACTTGACTGAGAAAAGACATGGCTGAAAGGATTGGACATATTCCAACCCCGGTCAACAAATAGCTGAGGATCCCGTTGGAAACCACTTCAGTCATGACTTTCACTGTATACTGTACTGTAAGTGCAACTTCCTCCCTCACTGTACTCCTTCTGAGTATATTCCATAGTATGTTGTGGCCATGAGGGGGACAGCATAATCTATGTTGCTATGGGTGCATATTTGTCATGGCCATTGGTGTGGATCTGTGTAGTAGTTATTACTTGAAGGTCCGTCCACACCCGACAGTATATATTATTTTCATGCCTTGTACAAATCAGTTATATGAAATCAATTCTATAACAAATGCCTAATAACAGCGAAGGCCTTAACATCCACAATGATTACGTATGTGTACTGATGAAATAAAAGGTGTTTTTAAAAAGCTTTCTTGTATGTGTTTTTGAATAACCACACTGACTTTTTGTACATAGTAGAAGGGTTTATTATAAAAGACTGTACACTTAATTTTTGCATTTAGCATATTATATATACAAATTAAGGGCTGTGAAACAGTATTTGTACCCATGGAATTGAGCTGTAACACTTTGATCTACTACGGCAAACAGACAAATGATCTAGGCATTAGCTGCAATATCCTGTAAACGGTGAGAAGTGCAGTTAATGTTTCTAGGAAAAGCAATCACGTTTGCGCAAAACCATCATCTGTACAGGACGGTCCGCTGAGATACTCCAACATTCTTTTTCCAGAGCGTTCGTTCAGGAACGCAAAACACCCAAAACTGATAGTCAAAGGTCTTTGTTAGGACACACTCAACTAAGGATAGACTGGGAGAAAACGACAAAAGAGAAGAACTCGGCGTCAAAATGTTTTTGTAGACCTGAGTTATGAAGCAGCTGTCCTGTAAATTATGATAATAGTTCAAAGCATTTTCTAGCGTATGGTTCTGGTCACTTGCTCACCGCTAAAACCGAGGAGGTATAGGAGTTGTCATATTGGTCTCTGTTGATCACTACATTGTAGAGCGGCAGTGTTATTAATATATACGTCATACTCGATTAGGAAGGTTGTTAAGGTGAGCCGAATGAAAATGTATAGTTTACAATTGATCATAATCAATTACCTATATTGAACATGAGATATAATTAAAGAGCCTGCATATTTAAATTATCTACAGTATTTTGCTTTGATGGAATTAACAAATTATTTGATGTCGACTTATTATTTAAAAAAGGACCCTTAAAGAGAAGTTAAGCAACTTAACAGGACCATGCCCATCAATACTTTTAAATTGCGAATCACTGTGCTTACCAGATCTACAAACGCATCATTTCAATTCCATTATGGTTTACGTTATAACTTAAAAGTATAATTCAAATGGAGAACTTAACAAATGCTTTCAATTATTCCAACAGAAGATGAAACAGTTACAATTAAATTGAGTGTACACTTACTACAAAAAGACAAACATAATACAAATGCATACATTTCTTTATATCATGCTTTTATGCCAACATTGAACTCCAGGAAACAGAGAATGCCAGAAATGTGTCAAAGACACTTTAGGTGTGTGCCACTCTTAATGATGAACTGTTAGCCTTTGTTTTTCTGCAAATGTATCAGCCGTGATCATGTGAAAAAGAGAAGGGGAGGTGGAACCCTAGATTAAACCATCTCCCTCTGGTGGTTAGAATGGGACAGCATCTTGCTTTGGAAACTGATGAAACATTCAGTGAATTTACAATACAGAGCCCCAACCAGTTGCAGCCCACACTATATACAATTAAACAGTAAGAACACTTCCACTGAAGGCATATAAGATCATGTAAGATGGCAGATGAAATCCATTCGCTCCACGAAACATTTTACTCCTTATGATCACATATTTACAAAGTAACCGCAATGAGCTAGGGACTAAAATGTTCAGGAGGTAATGCAATCATGGATGTTTGTGTTATACAGCGCATATTTGGACGGGACAAACCGTGTTGACCTATCCTTCAGCAGTGCTTACCTCGGTCTTTGGAATCCCCCAGCGGGGTCGTGACCTCTGCGGGTCTGTCTGCCGTTCAATCCTTTCTAAACGTGATTTGAAACATCATTTATGCTATACTGCTCCCTGCCCACAACACCAGAATAAACTACATGGATAGAATGCTTTGTCATTTGTCATGGGGAAAGAACAACACACGCCGGGTCTCTCTGTCACACCTTTCATAGGGCTCGTGTTACTTCCAAAGTATTGGCTGTCTAAAGATATGACGGAACAAATACAAAGGTATCCCTTTAGTCGGCGTAGTGCATGATGGCCTCCACGTAGTTGCCAGGGAACAGGCCGGTGACTCCGTTACAGACGCCCTCGTACCAGCCGTCATCGTTCTTCTTGATGATGTAGATGATGGACCCCTCCATGAAGGAGAGCTCGTCATCCTTATCCTGGCAGTAATCGTAGATGGCCACCACTAAAAGAAGGAGAACAGGAACAATAAAGTACACAGAGATGGATGAAATGGTAGCGCGCTACCGTAAGGTGGGTTTATATGTTGTTTGTATGTCTCAGGCATGTGTCGCTTCCCACGGAATGGGATGTCTTAATCGTGCTATGGCTAGGATGTAATAGGTTGGAGCACCATGGGTAATTTGAAAAGTAGCAATGCTTTTTGTAATCAACTTAACAGTCTGGTCACATCTACTAACACAAAATTAAAGGCCTAATTAAAGGCCCTAACTCTAACTCTCTAATTATATTGAAATTAATTGACATACATTTTTTGGGCTGGAAGAAATCTACATTCAAAAGTGTTCTGTATGAAGGCTGGGCTAAACATGTTTGTGGCAACCAAAAAGAGTTAATAATCCAGGAAGTTTAGAAGTGAAAAACATTTAGTAGAGGGGAATATTACTATTCCAGAGTGGAAAGCGTGGTTGATTTAACTTTGAGAAATGGCCTACTAATAACATACTTTACAACACGTTGTGGTATTTTAACTCATGGGCAATTTTGTTTATTTGATCGTTAAATTATGCTATAAAGACTGAATGGGTGTCAAACATCTAAAAAAAAAATATCCCCAGAATCTGATTTGGGCCGAAGCCGTTTGTAGACCATGTATGTGCAGACCTTTCTCCGCGTAGACCTTGGGCGCCCATTGGGGGTCTCCATCAGCGTAGGGGTCATTGTAGTGCACCAACGCCGCCTCATCCTCCTCATAGTCCACTGGGGGTGGGGGTGGCGGAGGGGGAGGAGATTCATCAAACATGGCCAGCTCCTCTGGAGGTGGAGGGGGAGGCGGAGTAGGGGTGTCTGCAACTGAAGGGCCGCGAGGGGCAGAGGGGTAAGAGACAAAGAGAGGGAGTTTAGGGACCAACGCCATGGAAACAAGGAGAAGCGCATGCTGCCATGAAGTCTTCCTGATCAGGGAATGACCCGTGGCCCGGCCGCCATGCGGGCTGAACATGCAACAAAGCCCAGGAGTGGAACAAAATCAAATAAAACCATGCAGTGATCACCGTGCAACAAGCAGATGAAAGTGTGTGTGTGTCAGAGGGTGTGAGGGTGACCATAGTGCTACAACCATGCATTAGCATCCTGGCGTTTCTCTTTAGGAATTCTTATCCTTTTCTAGGCCTTTGAGAAACTCTTCAACTGAACTCTCCCCGACACTCTCTCACACTCTCACACTCTCTCTCTCTCTCTCTCTCTCTCTCTCTCTCTCTCTCTCTCTCTCTCTCTCTCTCTCTCTCTCTCTCTCTCTCTCTCTCTCTCTCTCTCTCTCTCTCTCTCTCTCTCTCTCTCTCTCTCTCTCTCTCTCTCTCTCTCTCTCTCTCTCTCTCTCTCTCTCTCTCTCTCTCTCTCTCTCTCTCACTTCCACTTCCACTTCCACTTCCACTTCCACTTCCACTTCCACTTCTACTTTTCTCACGAGATTATGATTTGCAGGGACATGTTGTATAACATTGTGCAATAATTACTGAACAATAAAAGCACTCAGGCCTTGTCGGAGCTGACAGAACAACGGGATAAACCGCTGTTTCATTTTAATCTTTCGGCTAAGTGACTACAAGGCAAGAAGAGAAAAAAGTGAGCCTGTAGAACATCAAGCTCAACAGAAAGGCTTTTAATGTATCACTTAACGTCAAGATTTAAATTCATGAATATGTTGGTCGGAGGAACAGGCGTTTTGTTTATTGAGCAATGCCTCACTTCATAGGCCTTGCCACTTGACCGTGTAGTAGCGGTCTACTGTCAGCAGGGGGCAGCAGGGCGTCCAGGTCCCTCGTAATCCCATTTGTGTTTCCTTACACCTTGACCTAACGCAACCCGATTCCACCAGACTGATAATATCCATGTTGAGGAAACGTGAAAGCTGAAAATCATTCAGAACCAACCACAGGAAATATCCCTTCAGCAGCAAGTGTAACATCCAGAACTGCCCAGCAGGTGGCAGACTGCACCCCTCGCCATTCGTAAAGCACTGGCTGACAAGTCCACTTGGGTCGTGAGATCTGCGTGCCACAGGAAGACGTGGATGAAGTCGACCTTTTTCCAGGCACTAATTGTTGATGAAAAACGGAGGTGGTCGATAAAACAGACATGCAGGACATGCAAACATGCTAGGGGGTGAGGGGGGGGGTGAGTGGCCTGTTGACTTACTGTTCTCCTGCACCCTGGCCACAAAGCCTGTCAAAGGGATCTGTGGAGTCAGCTGGGGCATGGGGGGAGGTGGCGGAGCGATAGACACTGGAAGCACGGAGAAAAAGAGAGAAAGAGAAAGAAAGGAGGCAGAAGGAGAGACACGTTAAAGCAGAACACAGGGAGACACAGAGAAGAGGTCAGGCTGGCCCCAAACGGGATCCGTGTGACGTGAACAAAGTGGCAGAGCACAGCAACAGGTGTGTGGCAGAAAGTCAGAGGCGGTTTTGTCTACGTCTGGCCAGAGGGAGGGGGATGCAGAGCTCCAGCCAGGCTGAGGAACACACTCCCGGTGTTTCACTGGCGGTCAGAGGAACTACCCTGGTTGGAACACCCCGATCACCTTCAGGGGAGTTCAGGAGCGTGTCAACTATTGCTCCTGGCCTTTCTCTGTAATACAGCCCTTGCAAATAGCCATTACGCCAGCGGTGGGCCAACACTGTTTCCGCAACAGATGCTGTGAATGTTTCTACATCCTCCTCTATCTTAGTAAATGGCAGTTGCTGCCAGCAACAGCCCAGTGGGGGTTTATCTCCACTGTATCCTCTAGAGTCTTTTCAGGACTTTTTGATGCTGGTATGTTCAGATGAGAACGTGAGGCTTTTAACATGGGTACAGAGAGAGGCATGAATCCCTCAGCAGCAGTCAGGGTCAAAGAGAACAGGGCCGTGCCAAATATAAACGTTGAGCTTTTAGTCCGCGGCCAATGAGAGCTTTTAGGTCGTTCAATTAAAAAGGTTTTGATATATCTCCACTACGAGCTGGGCTGCCTTTTCTGTGGCTCTTTGCTTATCAGTGAAAGTAGTGTCTGGATTTCACAGACAAATAAAGAAAGAACTGGCCTTCAAATCAAGTCTCATAAAAGCCTTACTTCTGCTTTGCTGGCAGATATTGATTTGTCTGAGTTGGATCGGCTGGAGAACACAAGGACATGAGCGTCAATGCTAAATACTTTCTCTCCTCTCCTCTCCTCCTCTCCTCCTCTCTTTCCCCCCCCCCCCCCCCCCCCCCCCCCCCCCCCCCACACACACACACACACACACACACACATAAAAAGCCCTAACCTGCACTTTCAGACTTGATAAAAGTCAATAACCCTACTTTGAAAAACGACCAGGGCTTCAGAATAGTCTGCACGGCCGGTAAAGGTTGCCATGTCTCGGAGTGAGAGCATTTATGTTTATCTATTCCTATACACAGTATGGAGCCTTGTTTGACTGACAGCACAGCGGGAGGGAGGGAGAGAGGGGCTTGTCAAAGGGGTGACCGAGGTGACGTTGTGAGGTTAGCGTCTGTGGTGGCACCCTGCGAGGCTTCCTAAAACTCCTTGGTGCTCCAGTGCTCGGCCCTCCCCCATCCTGGGGGTGTCTTACTTGAGTTCTGGCCGTAGCCAGGGGTGCCCCCGTTAATGTGAGGCTGGATCTGCTGTTGTTGGAGCTGCTGCTGCTGGAGTTGGAGCTGCTGGAGCTGCTGCTGCTGCTGCAGGGAGAACTGGGACGTAACCGACGGCGCCCGGCGATAGGTGCCCGTGGCCGAAACCATGGAAACGGAGGAGGTGTTGTTGTGCCGCGAGATCTGGCGCGAGATGGTCCCGAACTGGGACATGGGGATGGGCCCCAGACCAGGCCCCGGGGCGACCGCTACAGACCACACCGGAAACAGAGGGAGGAAGAGAGGGGGAGATGGAGAGAGAGAGATTGGAGAGAGAAATACAGGGGTGGAAAAGTGAGCTCCCACACCATTCATTTTGTCAACCCAAATAAAAGAGAATTGATTAGAGACTGAAAAACAGATTAACAACAGACAGCTTTCACCACCAATTATGAATACCAATGACAAAGGGGCCCCCCAGCCCACGGGGGGAGGAAACACTTGTCTTTAGTCATTTTGAAGAACACGCAGGGAATACCCTGGTGTTTTGGAAAGCAAGGAGAAAGCAGAGAGAGCCGGGGGGCAAAAGAGACTTGGCAACAGCAACAGGACGCATCATTGGCCAGCCTGGGAACGGTTGGCTCACCGACGACCCATGAATTTCAATCAAGATTACCTCGTTAGGGGGGTTAGGGACCAGCACATCCATCTGATACGGTTTGTGAGAACATAGATTCAAAGCTGTATGCTGAAGAGCTGGAGGCTATGTCTAGTGTGCTGACAAGCTCAACAGAATGGCAGTGTTGTTGTAGATCCCAACACGGCTGAAAACAAACCAATCAATTTAGCCTCCTAAAACCTGGAGTTATTTCTTGCAGCTCAGCCTTTCGATAGCAAAAATAATCCTTCCCAGTCCGATAACTTTTCATTACCGTTACCTGAACCCTGAATCGCTCATGTCTGTGCCTGTGTTTTTGTGTGATTGTATAAATGTGTGTGTGCGTGTGTGTGTGTTTATATGTGAGGGATTGTGAGGCCTAGCTTCTTTTTTCCCTCTACTCGGGTATTTCCTGTTAGCGGTGTGAGATAGCCCCCCGCCCCCTGGGGAGAAGGAGCTCCTCTCTGATCCTGATAGAGATGGGTGGAACCACAGGAAGTGGTCACACAGAGGACTGGGCATGGCAGCAGTCAAAGTCTCTACAGAGCCCCGGGGAAACCCTGGGGAAACCGGGCTTACTCCAAAACTCAGACAAGCATGTGTTGAGCTTCTTGATGTTTTGTCGCATTGGACACCACGTAACGTGTTACCTTGGGAACCTACCGTGTCAAAACAGAGAGCTGAGAAGATAGGATGGTAACAGTCATAAATCACAAAACATAAAGGTGCTTTCCCATGTCCAGTAAATTATTTTACACAAAGGAGGATCTCTCCCGAAACTACACAGTAGTCTCCACACAACTGAAAATGGGTATTCAAATTCCCCAGGACATAGTGAAAGTACATAGTTACATTACATAGGGTAAACAGAATTAGATTTGCATTAAATAGATCTTAGAGCAATATGCAAATGTCCAATCAGAGCACAAAGTGTACTTGCATGACCTAAGGCCACAACAGCAGCTGATTGGAGGATTCTGTGGCGAGCTGAAAGTCGATTGGAGAACAATCACATCAAAGCCCCCCCCCACCCCCTCCCCGTACACCAAATTCTCCAAAGCACCAGTGTCCCACAATCAGGAAACCTGTCTTTTGCTAACACACAAACATACGCACAGACAGACACACAGACACACACAGACACACACAGACACAGACAGACACAGACACACACAGACACACACAGACACACACACACAGACACACACAGACACACACACGTCCTCATGCAGTGAGAATGTGGTCGATTGCTGACTGTCCGTTGGAGCCCATCAGGGTGGAGAGGTGACGGAGGACGGCGGTGGCGGGGGTGGGGGTGGGGGGGTACGGGGGCTCACCTATGTTTGCTGCTGCCAGGGGGAGGCTGAGCCCCGGCAGAGGAGGTGGAGGAGGAGGGGGTGGGGGAGGCGGAGGAGCTGATAGGGGCAGGACTGGAACAGGTCAGCTGGGTTAGAACGGCTTCACTTCTTAGCTCGGACATGAACACCCTGACAGACTGACTGGCTGACTGGCTGACTGGCTGACTGGCTGACTGGCTGGCTGATCCTACCAATGTGTGAATGCAGGACTTCGTTAAGCTATCAGACTCAATCACATCTACTTGAACACCATCCCCTGGGGCTTTAAAGTACCGTTGAGCGTTACCAAGGTAACCACCTTGCAGACACAGCGCTGGTAAAGTCCCAAAGCTGACCTCATCTTGACAACGATACACTGATAGTCTCAACTTGTCAAAATAAAATAGTACTAAAAACGTAGAACTATCAAATTCTAAATGATTGTGTTATCATTTAATTTAGTAGCATTAGTCAGACGAACCCTATGATGAAGCAGGTTTATTATTCATACTCTCACTTACTAAGCAACTCCCTCTTCTGTCTGTCTGTCTGTCTGTCTGTCTGTCTGTCTGTCTGTCTGTCTGTCTGTCTGTCTGTCTGTCTGTCTGTCTGTCTGTCTGTCTGTCTGTCTGTCTGTCTGTCTGTCTGTCTGTCTGTCTGTCTGTCTGTCTTATACACACTCTCACACTGCTCCTTATCAATAGTAAATGAGCACATACATTATTCATTTGTAAACCAGTAAAGGTAAGAAGTCAGGGGTAAAATCATGGTCACTGGGCCGTAATCATAAATACAATGTCCTCTGTTACCACGGCAACAACCAGTGAATAGTAGGCTATCTGAAACTTGGGATGTGAAGCGTCCGTAAAGTAAACACATGGGTGACTCACCTGGTCCAGAGTTAGGGATGGAGGGCGTAGGCACGGCAATGGGAAGGCCAATGCTGCTGCTTCCGCTGTTCTCCCTGCTGCTGCTCCCCCCACTGCTACCACTGCAGAGGGCAAGGGGAGAGGAGGGGAGGGGTTCAATCAGGGCACTGTGCTCTAACACAGGGACTTATCATTACAGTGAGACTACAGTAACAAAGACCTATGACCCATGGAGGAACAGACAGGGACTTATCATTACAGTGAGACTACAGTAACAAAGACCTATGACCCATGGAGGAACAGACAGGGACTTATCATTACAGACAGACTACAGTAACAAAGACCTATGACCCATGGAGGAACAGACAGGGACTTATCATTACAGATGGACCACTAAGACCTATGACCCATGGAGGAACAAACTAGTTTGAACAGACATCTTGTGTGTGTTGTAGCAGAGGAACACAGTAGCCATGTCATCAAGTTTTGAATGCGGCCTTAAGGCTAAGCCCCACCTCGCCCTGCACTTGACCCAGTGTTCCTCAGATCTCTCTCTCTCTCTCTCTCTCTCTCTCTCTCTCTCTCTCTCTCTCTCTCTCTCTCTCTCTCTCTCTCTCTCTCTCTCTCTCTCTCTCTCTCTCTCTCTCTCTCTCTCTCTCTCTCTCTCTCTCTCTCTCTCTCTCTCTCTCTCTCTCTCTCTCTCTCTCTCTCTCTCTCTCTCTCTCTCTCTGACCTACATTCCTCACTACCCCCTCCCCTTCATCCCCCTCCCCTTTCTCTCTCAGTCGACCCCGTAGTTCAATCGATTGCCCTTCCCCCTCTCTCTCTCCCTCTATCTCCCCCTCTCTCTCTCCCCGGTCGCTCCCTGTCCTCCCATCTCATCCGGTTCATTCAAGGAATCTCCATCCTCTTCTCCTCCCTGCATATCATCCCTTCTCCCCCCCCCCCCCCCCTCCCCCTCCTCCTCCGTTATCCTCGCCATTCAAGTAATCCCCATGCTTCTCCCTTGCTGTTAACCCCCCCCTCTCACTTCCCCCCCCCCCCACCCCCTGTCTCTTTCGCCTAAGGCTTTTCAGGCACTCTCAGTAAGAGAGCCTGGCATAGAGGATCCGTTTCAACCATACTCCATGTGAAGTGTGTGTGTGTGTGTGTGTGTGTGTGTGTGTGTGTGTGTGTGTGTGTGTGTGTGTGGACGGTGTAAGTTCAAAGTCTCCATTTTGTTTTCCAGCGTCTAAATGCATCTTTACTGTTCTGGTCTTCCCGCCTCTCTGTCTCTTCATCCCATTTGTCCTCCATCTCATCTTCCTCTCTCTGAAATGAAACACTCTGCTAACTGTCTCCCCCTCCACCTACGCTTGCCTGTCTCTTGCGCCCCAGTCCACTGGCTCAACCATTTTGTTAAAGGTACAATTAGATATGACAACACACACACAACGCACTCCTTTTTACAGACACACACATAGAAAAAAAGAATACTTTTGTGTACATACACAATCATTCATTTATATACCCACAAAAAGAGCGTGGACACACACCCATAGACACAATGCCTCTGTGTAGCTGTCTGTCTTATTGAGTTTACAGCTGTGATTGGGGAGGCAGAGAGAGAGGAGCTGAATAGACATGGCTAGCCTGGGCCTCTGGAAACGAATGGTGAGGCCACAGCACTGCATCGGCCTGGGGGCTTTCTGGCCGGGTCAAGCATGGTATTACCATCAGCCTGACTGACCAGAGACAGGGCCCACGTCAGAGGGACAACGTGTATCCCACTTCTCATGCTTAGCCTAGAGTCTAGGCCCCGGACTATGATAGTACGACACTCGACTTGAAGGACAGCTTCTGGCTCATGGAAGGGTTCCATTGGCATTTCATTGACTGGTTCATATCCTTCATTTTGGCTCCTTACTCTAATGAAAGAATACATCTGTGCGTATGTGTGTGTATGTGTATGTGTATGTGTGTGTGTGTGTGTGTGTGTGTGTGTGTGTGTGTGTGTGTGTGTGTGTGTGAGGAAGTGAGACAAAGAGTCCCTGACTAATAGTGTACCCCTGCGCCTCATCATCACCAGAGAGAAGGAGGAAAAAGCCCAGAGCCCTGTATTATACATTATTATACATTATTATACACGTGAATCCCGCCCAGTCAGCATTACGCCGTCATGTGGCTAATGAAGAGACTTCAAACCGCCGTCACGGAGGTGGGAGAAGGAACCTCCCACAGCCGGCGCTCCCAGAGGAAAACCGCCCACAGCCGGCGCTCCCAGAGGAAAACCGCCCACAGCCGGCGCTCCCAGAGGAAAACCGCCCACAGCCGGCGCTCCCAGAGGAAAACCGCCCACAGCCGGCGCTCCCAGAGGAAAACCGCCCACAGCCGGCGCTCCCAGAGGAAAACCGCTCACAGCCGGCGCTCCCAGAGGAAAACCGCCCACAGCCGGCGCTCCCAGAGGAAAACCTCCCACAGCCGGCGCTCCCAGAGGAAAACCTCCCACAGCCGGCGCTCCCAGAGGAAAACCTCCCGCAGCCGGCGCTCCCAGAGGAAAACCTCCCACAGCCGGCGCTCCCAGAGGAAAACCGCCCACAGCCGGCGCTCCCAGAGGAAAACCTCCCACAGCCGGCGCTCCCAGAGGAAAACCGCCCACAGCCGGCGCTCCCAGAGGAAAACCTCCCACAGCCGGCGCTCCCAGAGGAAAACCTCCCACGGAACACTACGGGGCGTCCGCGACACGGATGACTCCCCGACTCGGTGTCCCATCGAGGGCTTTAAGAAGCGTTCGTCTATCCTTTCGGACCGGCTCAGGCTCGGGTCTGAAGGCGCCCGGCGCCTCGCGGGCAGCGTGTTAAACTCAGGGACGCTGCGGACGATGTGCTGAGTCACCTTAAGCTGACGGACGATGTGCTGAGTCACCTTAAGCTGACGGACGGAAAGGCAACCTGGAAACAGCAGCTCTACAGGGGGTCCTGGAGTGCCGCTTATCTTAGCGGGAGAGGATGGACGCCTGCACTGCGCAGGAGTGTGACGGATCACACACCCCACAGACCTCAGAGGTCACCACCCAGAATTAGGAAGGGTGTACCGTGTAACATTAGTTGCCAGGCAGGAACGTAAGAACACGGCTGAGTGGTGTGCAGATCGTTTTAAAATAACGTTTATTTGTAGCTACGAAAGGGCTTGGGATTTCTTGGGAATAAATCGACTTTTTGGTTACTCGACTCAATGTCTCCTGTTCAAAACAGCCGTGTGGTCAAACAGCTCTCAATATCATGTACTGTGTGTATGTACCGTGCGTATGTAGCGTGTGTGTGTAGGTGGTGTTGGTGTTGTATGTCTGTTACCTGTGTGTGTAGTGAATGCATTTAGTGTGTGTTACCTGCGTGTGTTACCTGTGTGTGTTACCTGTGTGTGTTATATGTGTGTGTGTGTGTGTGTGTGTGTGTTATGTGTGGGTTACCTGTGTGTGTATTATCTGGATGTTACCTGTGTATGTTACCTGTGTGTGTGTAGTGTGTTATCTCAGTGTTACCTGTGTGTGTGTGTTACCTGTGTGTGCGCTGCCTCTGGTTGAGCGAGGCTGTGCGTCCAGGGCTCTGTTGGCCCAGTCTGGCTGGGCTGGTCATGTAGTCGTTGGGCACTGTCGGAGGCTTCACTGGCTCCAGGGTCTTATAGGAGGTGTTACGGCTGAGGTCCATAACATAAACATGTTACCGGAGACAACATTCAGAACGGGAATATAAAGGCTGACTTTACAGTAATGTTACCCATTCTATAAAGGCTGACTATACAGTAATTTGACACATTCTTAAGTCACATAAAAAAGCGAATAAATATTATTAGTAACCGGTGTTGTTTTAATTTAAACCCGTCGGCCAGACAGTGTAAATATTCAGGCCTGGAGCGTCTCTAAGCCGACCCATCGATCTGACTGGCGTCCTGAGGTACAGAGACATGGCGAGGGTTCTCATGTGCAGTGAGCTAAAGCCTGGTCTTAATGTCTGCTTAGTGTCAGACACACAGTGCTGCTTCATCCTCTGTCATGGCCGGGATAAGACTGTGACACCTTTCAGACCCAGGCACTGCGGTCATGTCAACAGAAGTTGCGGAGCAATGGCAGACTTCTGTAACTAGGCAACCAGAGTAGGTTACTAGGCATGCTGAATTATTATTATTAATGAATATTTTTTTTTTTACTCTTAAAAGGCTTTCCTGCATATGTTGTATCTTTCACCTTGCATTCTGACTTGCCTGCACATTGCATTCATCCACAAAGTTATTTGAGTCATTCTTAGAGCCAGGATACATTTGACAGTGGAGCCATAATCTGGTTGGTTGGTTGTTGGTTTTAAAAGGGTAATATTGGGACCACTTTACACTAAATGTATCATTTAACTCACATTAATAGATATATCCAAGGTACAACAAAAAAGTCCATACTATAGCTCAACACGTGACTTATAAATATGATTATGATATATTTTTTATGATATGTGAACGTAATGTGTAATTTGTGTTTTTTTTAAGACCGTCTACCACAGGGACCTCTATCCTACACTAATAAGATATATTTTAATATTTAATCTCTAGTCTTACCTAATAGTTCCCATACTGTATAAGATATATTTTAATATATAATCTCCAGAGTCTTACCCAATAGTTCCCCGTCCAGACATGGGGGGGCTGGGTGGTTTCTGTGTAGGGGGGTTGGTCCTCGATAACGTTCCCCCTCGGACTGCCTGGTTGTTGCCATGTTGCTGTTAGTTCAAACAAAACCAAAAACATTGAGCTGGAAGAATATGTTGATATGGACTATAACTTTTAGTTCATCACTAATAAGGTTACTTAAATTACAGACAGGCTTCCCAGATATCAATCCTACAACTTCACATTTTTACTTTTATATTTGTAGCTGATGGTAGTATGTTCCTACAGTAAAAAGTAAAAATGAGACATATCCATAATAAATACTATAATCAGGCTTCTAAAGAGGCACATATTTTTATTATTTTCATTGAAGCCAATCTTAGTCATGGCATCCCACTGAAAATGTTGATAACTTCGGATTCATTTCTGATACATTTCTTTTTAAAAGTCATAAATGTTTAATGGGAACTCATCAACGTGTACTCATGTTATCTGGGAAACCAATAAGAAGGAAATGACATCAAGACATCTATGGATGAACTACTCTTCAATGACAAGACACGTAACAGCAGTGGTGAATGAACGGGGGGGGGGGGGGGGGGTTAAACAGGATGTGAAACGGCTGGGGGCACTATACAGGGGCTGATGGCAAATGTAGGATATAAGGACGACAATGACTACAGGGAGATCGTTCTGTTTCGAAGGCGGAGTCCTATCAATAACAGACACGGTGAAACAGGTCATGTGACAGTCAGGACTTACCTTGGCTTTCAGCCACTAAGCGTGGGCGGAAGAAAGACAAAAAGAAAAAGAAAATTAAAGAAAAGAAAGAAAGCAAGGCATGTCAAAATGGCCACGTCTAAACAGTCAACAACCCACAGCCCTGCAGACCGACAGAGCAGGTTGTCTTTTCTAGAGTTGCTATAGTAACTATTAGGCAACACCTGGCCAGACCGGTGGTTCATCTCATTCCAAGGCAGGAAAACCCCCTGAGTCTGTTCACTGCTGCCCTGCTTCACCACACCCATGACATGATGAGCTTCATGGCTGCACTACAGTGGCCATTGTTCAGTGCCGTAAGAGGAAGTATTTCAACAACTCACTAGTATTGGCAAGATTTCTGAGTCGAGCCCCACCCAAGAATTGACCACTGGGACCTTGGGTTGTGTCTGACACCACTTGGTGTGCCTGCGTGCTGCAGAAGGTAGACACCGAATAGGTATATGCTGTATGCCTGAAAAGGGGGTCAAATTTGGGGTAAAATCCCTACCATTTTGGTGGTGTTTTGTTATACGTCCTTATGTGCCTTTAAAACATGTATACCTGGCACTATCAAGTTCCCTGAAATGTTACACCTTGGGTTTGACTGCCAGCAGGGGAACACTACTAAATGGGATGTAAGCTGGAGTGGACGTGAAGGAGAGCCAGAGAGACTAGCAGTGAGCCCTAACAGCAGCAGAGTCAAGTGGTTCATAAATAATGCAGCAGAGCTGGGAGTCCCCTGCAGAGAAAGCACCACATCCTCACCAGACCACAGGAGGGATCGCCTTCGACAAACCAGGCCGTGGCAAGGTCAGCGTGTAAGACGTGGAGCCTCGGGGCCATTCAGCTAAGTTAAAATAGATATTTCGTAAGTTCATAAGTTAAAATAGATATTTCGTAAGTTCATAAGTTAAAATAGATATTTCGTAAGTTCATAAGTTAAAATAGATATTTCGTAAGTTCATAAGTTAAAATAGATATTTCGTAAGTTAAGTTAAAATAGATATTTCGTAAGTTCATCAGTTAAAATAGATATTTCGTAAGTTCATAAGTTAAAATAGATATTTCGTAAGTTCATAAGTTAAAATAGATATTTCGTAAGTTCATAAGTTAAAATAGATATTTCGTTTGGAAATGGGTCTGTGACCCGTAAGTTCATCAGTTAAAATAGATATTTCGTAAGTTCATAAGTTAAAATAGATATTTCGTAAGTTCATCGGTTAAAATAGATATTTCGTTTGGAAATGGGTCTGTGACCCGTAAGTTCATCAGTTAAAATAGATATTTCGTAAGTTCATAAGTTAAAATAGATATTTCGTAAGTTCATAAGTTAAAATAGATATTTCGTAAGTTCATCAGTTAAAATAGATATTTCGTAAGTTCATAAGTTAAAATAGATATTTCGTAAGTTCATCAGTTAAAATAGATATTTCGTAAGTTCATCAGTTAAAATAGATATTTCGTAAGTTCATAAGTTAAAATAGATATTTTGTAAGTTCATCAGTTAAAATAGATATTTCGTAAGTTCATAAGTTAAAATAGATATTTCGTAAGTTCATAAGTTAAAATAGATATTTCGTAAGTTCATAAGTTAAAATAGATATTTCGTTTGGAAATGGGTCTGTGACCCGTAAGTTCATCAGTTAAAATAGATATTTCGTAAGTTCATCAGTTAAAATAGATATTTCGTAAGTTCATAAGTTAAAATAGATATTTTGTAAGTTCATCAGTTAAAATAGATATTTCGTAAGTTCATAAGTTAAAATAGATATTTCGTAAGTTCATAAGTTAAAATAGATATTTCGTAAGTTCATAAGTTAAAATAGATATTTCGTTTGGAAATGGGTCTGTGACCCGTAAGTTCATCAGTTAAAATAGATATTTCGTAAGTTCATAAGTTAAAATAGATATTTCGTAAGTTCATCGGTTAAAATAGATATTTCGTTTGGAAATGGGTCTGTGACCCGTAAGTTCATCAGTTAAAATAGATATTTCGTAAGTTCATAAGTTAAAATAGATATTTCGTAAGTTCATAAGTTAAAATAGATATTTCGTAAGTTCATCAGTTAAAATAGATATTTCGTAAGTTCATCAGTTAAAATAGATATTTCGTAAGTTCATCAGTTAAAATAGATATTTCGTAAGTTCATAAGTTAAAATAGATATTTCGTAAGTTCATCAGTTAAAATAGATATTTTGTAAGTTCATCAGTTAAAATAGATATTTCGTAAGTTCATAAGTTAAAATAGATATTTCGTAAGTTCATAAGTTAAAATAGATATTTCGTAAGTTCATAAGTTAAAATAGATATTTCGTTTGGAAATGGGTCTGTGACCCGTAAGTTCATCAGTTAAAATAGATATTTCGTAAGTTCATAAGTTAAAATAGATATTTCGTAAGTTCATCGGTTAAAATAGATATTTCGTTTGGAAATGGGTCTGTGACCCGTAAGTTCATCAGTTAAAATAGATATTTCGTAAGTTCATAAGTTAAAATAGATATTTCGTAAGTTCATAAGTTAAAATAGATATTTCGTAAGTTCATCAGTTAAAATAGATATTTCGTAAGTTCATCAGTTAAAATAGATATTTCGTAAGTTCATCAGTTAAAATAGATATTTCGTTTGGAAACGGGCTTGCGACCTTGTGATTAGACGGCCACGTTCAGAAGGATAGCAGCCGGTGTCGTGTTAAGGAAAGACGCAGGACTGAACACTTTGTGTTTCCTTGACTTAGCATATCATGCTATGGCGCAGACTGACTGCAGCGTTGTGTAATAGCCTGGGACTAAGCTGCACTGGAGGTGGTCAATGGTTGATGGGCCGTCACAAACAAGTTGTTCTTAGGAAAGGTTTAGTCCCAGGCTATTCAGTATGTCCAGCTAATTAGGTCCTTTTGGATAGAGTATAAGTATATAAAAAATGTCGGACATGAATATCGTATAGTTACATGTACAGAAAATACAAAGTAATGGAACTATTGTGGATTGGGTACCAGATAACCATTTACAAATCTGGTTGTAACAGAATTAAGATCAAAGCCACAGGCACCAAACATGTTTGTTATGCAACTACCTGACAACACAGTGGAACGGAACCCCTGCATTAAAACAAGTTAACATCCGATATCGTCGCAGCACTTAGCAGCTCTGACTACATTACCCATCAGCTGACCAGCGAAAGAAATCTGGTCCTTTTTCATGATCAGTAATAAACACCCAGTCTAATTCCTCAGGTCAGATGATTCTGTTTGCATGACCTTTGGTATGTCACTGCGACATACACAAGGGAGAATTCACAGAGTGGATTGCGGGCATTAATAGCGCCATGCACTGCGTATCATTTGCAGACATATTGCCCTAATGACATGCCAGTCAAACACGCCCATGACGTTTTGCTGCTGAGAGCAATTTGCCCCGGTTTACTTCAGTGAGCAATGTGGCAAAGTAGAAGTGTTGTCTCGGAGCCTAGAACACTGCAGGCAGGACGATGACAGACCCAAAGAGAAAACTATTTTAAAGACCACGAGCTGCAAAGTCCTGACTGACAAGGACTTTAAATGATTCCTCATTCCAGCGTGAGCACTTAGCGCTAATCATTGTGAATTGGACTGTTTTAGCAAAGAGGGTAATTTGCATAGAAAGGGGATAAAGGTTATGTTCTTTATAGTGGGTTAGGGTGTTCTATGATGCATACCACAAAAGCTTCTCTTTATAGTGGAGTAGTGGTTAGGGTCAGGGTATTATATGGTGCATATCACAGAAGCTACTCTTTATAGTAGAGTAGGGGTTAGGGTCAGGGTATTCTATGGTGCATATCACAGAAGCTACTCTTTATAGTAGAGTAGGGGTTAGGGTTAGGGTATTCTATGGTGCATTTCACACAGCTACTCTTTATAGTACAGTAGGGGTTAGGGTCAGGGTTTTCCACGGTGCATATCACAAAAGCTTCTCTTTATAGTACAGTAGGGGTTAGGGTCAGGGTATTCTATGGTGCATTTCACACAGCTACTCTTCATAGTAGATTAGGGGTTAGGGTTAGGGTATTCTATGGTGCATTTCACACAGCTACTCTTCATAGTAGATTAGGGGTTAGGGTTAGGGTATTCTATGGTGCATTTCACACAGCTACTCTTCATAGTAGATTAGGGGTTAGGGTCAAGGTATTCTATGGTGCATATCACACAGCTACTCTTTATAGTACAGTAGGGGTTAGGGTCAGGGTATTCTATGGTGCATTTCACACAGCTACTCTTTATAGTAGAGTAGGGGTTAGGTTCAGGGTTTTCCACGGTGCATATCACACAGCTACTCGTTAGACTCTTTTGATACGCACAGACTGTCAAACTGATTGCATTGTTTCCCGCTGTGAAACCGATTCATTGCCTTACTGTGCGTCCCATGCTTTGGGTCTGTTGGCTTGAGGCAGGGCTGGATTGAAATGGCCAGTTTGGACATTGATTCTGGTCGGTAAGTAGACCCATGGCCGTGCCAGAGGCATGCTATATGGTCCTGACAGCTGTCAGCGCTCATCAGAGGTGCCGTATGAATTAATGCAGTGTATTGACGGTGAATATTGATTACCTCTTAGGCATAGGAGGAAATGAGCGCTGGGAGACTACAGATTTAAGGCTTGTGTGTGTGTGTATCAGCAAGCCTGCGTGTACCGTGTGTGTGTGTGTGTGTGTGTGTGTATGAGCAAGCCTGCGTGTACAGTGTGTGTGTGTGTGTGTGTGTGTGTGTGTGTGTGTGTGTGTGTGTGTGCGTGTGTCTTTGTTCCACCCACTCCTCCTACCTTGTCCCCTGCATATCTAATCCCTTATTTTGCAATAACTGCACCTAGCAAATCCCTCTGGGATTATGGCCATGAGTAAAGGTTGTGGGTGGGGCATTCTCAGAATGGAACCTTCCCACCAGTCTTGAAAGCCCATTGGTGGAGGCCTCAATCATTAAACAATAATAAAATACACCAGCATTTACCATTAGTTCTGTCAATGGCAATTCCATACAGTATATATTAACACCTCAATATATATTTCATGGAATTTAAAATTATTCCATTTCACAGAAATTATTATTAATCTCTGAAAGGATGTCAGGGTCAGATAACATCAGAAAGAACATTCTAATAGGCAGCACACTCTTCTGGGGTGACATACTGGTCCAGTTTGATTTGTGGCCTAGAAAATGGAAAGTGACCTGATGGCTTTTATCATGGCCTATCATCTCTACTGGTCGGCAAGGGCTGGGCCTCTAATCCAATTCATCTGACAGCAGTGATGGATTGGGTGATTTATGGACCCTCTAGAAGCCTCAGAAGCAGATACAGATCGCAAAATGGCCGCCGTCGTCAGGGATATGATGTCATTAACACTGTTGTCCGGGCGACACATACGACCCCCAAAGTCAATCCTAATGGCAACAGGGGAAATGCTGACATACAGTGTGCACATTTCAAAATACACAGGATACGGTGTTATAATACCCATTATGCCACTGTGTAGAAAAAACTGTCACTTTAGTTGCAATAACTTTAACTACTGTAAAATGTGTTTACATCCACCACTGACTCATCTTTCTCTAACAAACTGAAACATGTTTCAATACAAATATGCCATTCATCTTTAGACACAGCACTTATTATGTTCGCCATTTACTAAACTGACTGGAAATTGGCTGTCCTTACTGTCCTACTTGCACTGTCTGCCTGTATACATCATACTGGATGTTTTTGCTGCCTTTAACATATTGCCGTTTTGCACTGGTAGTTTCTGCACTACCACAACCATAACTTATACTGCTAACCTAACTTATACATAACTTATACATACTACAACAAACTTACAGTAACATATGCTGCTACCCCTAGCAATACATTGTAGACTATACATTTCTGCATATTTTTTATATATAATTTTATTGGCCATCTTTTAGCTTTAGTATATATGTCTTATCTGTGTGTTTTGAATGTGCACTTTATATGTTTACCGCAAGAGTGTGGGAAACGTCTTTTCGATTCCTTTGTATGTCTCGACATGTGAAGTAATTGACAATAAAGCTACTTTGACTTTGACTTGATTTCCAAAAGCACCAAGTCCATATCCAAGATAAATAGGAGAAAGAGATTATGAAGGTTGTCCGGGCCCGTGCGCTTTTTAAACTCATAGGCTCATAAACTCCTCTCTGCTTACCAATCTAAGAATAGAATGTGTTTTAAATATATATATATATATATATATATATATATATATATATATATATATATATATATATATATATATATATATATATATATATATCTCAAGACCTGAATGATGTAATCCGTCTTCCGTTAGTTTCTACCCCACCCACGCTGAAAGATATCGCTGCGGGGTTAGTTTGAAATCCTCTGAGTCTAAAGAACTCTCTCTCTCTCTCTCTCTAAGGAAGAGACAAAGACAATGGAACGGGGAGAAGGAGGTGGAGCAGAGAGGGACTGGAATTCCCAAAGTGAGGCTGAGAACACACTGGCAGGGAAGTCAAAACACCTTCATGAAGAGGCAGAATTCAAAGGACGCGATGAAAAGGCAACTAGCAACTAAAACTAGCAAATATTCGAACTAAAAGTGCAGCATTTTTCTCAAACAGAAACAGAAACATGACATCAGGTCACAGAGAAAAGCGACTCACCTTGACCCCATGACCCACGTCATCCAGGACGGTGTAATCCAGGGGCTTCCTGATGTACCTCACCGGGCGCTCCACGTTGGCAGGAGCTATGATCTTATGGGTCCTCGCCGTGTTCTTATTGGTGGTCAGGATTCCAATCTCCCGCCTGGCCACCTTCTCCTTATGGATGTCCACCGTCTGTAAAGCAAATACACACCTGATGAGTACTGTAAACCAACAACACACCTGACGAGTACTGTAAACCAACTACACACCTGATGAGTACTGTAAACCAACTACACACCTGATGAGTACTGTAAACCAACAACACACCTGACGAGTACTGTAAACCAACTACACACCTGATGAGTACTGTAAACCAACTACACACCTGATGAGTACTGTAAACCAACTACACACCTGATGAGTACTGTAAACCAACTACACACCTGACGAGTACTGTAAACCAACTACACACCTGATGAGTACTGTAAACCAACTACACACCTGATGAGTACTGTAAACCAACAACACACCTGACGAGTACTGTAAACCAACTACACACCTGATGAGTACTGTAAACCAACTACACACCTGATGAGTACTGTAAACCAACTACACACCTGATGAGTACTGTAAACCAACAACACACCTGACGAGTACTGTAAACTAACTACACACCGGATGAGTACTGTAAAGCAAATACACATCTGATGAGTACTGTAAACCAACTACACACCTGATGAGTACTGTAAACCAAATGGGGGGGGGGGGGGCAGGCACACCCTGAGTACTGTCAAAAAAACGTCAGACTAGGAATAAGCGGCTCACGGTTCCATTACTTAGAGGGTTGTAGGTTCTGTGAGATTCTTTTGAAGATCTTTTGTTTCAATTCAAACGCTGAGGTAGCATTGTGAGTCAGGAAACATGAAATCTAAATGCCGTGCGCATTACTTTGTCTTTAACTTGTAACCTTCATTGTCCAACCATCGAATTGAATTGTGGGAGAGAGAACACTAATACAATTCTGAGGGCTCAGACCAAAGGGTTCAATTAATTAAAGTATTTAAGAAAATATTTTGCTTCTGAAATTGCTCTTGTATTGAGAAACCGCCTTCTGCTCTTTACAAACGAATGGCATCCTCTTCTCGTTATAGCGCTTCCCTTTCTATACAAAACCACAGGCTGAAAGTGAATGTGTGTGTTTCTGTGGGTGTTTTTATGAAAGGCAGATAGAGATAGTAGTATTTAAGGCACAGAAAGGGGCCAGCTTCGTACGACAGTCTTTCCTATAACTACTTTTGTTTGACTCATTTATTCCATCATCAGCGGGATCCCCATCACAACATCCATCCTCTCAGAGCGACCACGGGGACAACCCCATGGTGAAATGGCTACATCCACATATTCCCCCCGGCTGTCTCTCCTGTAGGGCCTGGTGTCGCCCTCAGGGGAGCCCTGCAGCAGCTACCTCTGAGGGAAGGCACCAATGTCCGCAGGGAGGGTGAGGGGGTGGGTGAGGGTGAGGGTTAGGCCGAGAGTGAGGGTTAGGGTTGTGAGTTAGGGTGAGGGTGAGGGTGAGGGTTAGGGCGAGGGTTAGGGTCAGGGGGCGGGGGCTTGATCTGGGCAGGCAGGCAGTGAAACAGAGGAGCGGCGTGCTGACCAGAGCCAACCACGCTCTGGAAGCTGGTGGTAGAAGCTGGGTAAGGGTGAGGGTTAGGGTTAGGGTTGTGAGTTAGGGTGAGGGTTAGGGTTAGGGTGAGGGGACGGGGCTCCAATGGGGGAAGCTGGTGGTAGGTTAGGGTTAGGGTGAGGGTTAGGGTTGTGAGTTAGGGTTAGGGTTAGGGCGAGGGCTCCAATGGGGGAAGCTGGTGGTAGCTTTTCTATGTGGAGCGCAGCTACAAAAGACAGGAGCCAGGAATGAGGGCATCGCCAGCATCGACTTTAGAACGCTGCTATCCCGTTCACTAACTCAAAAAACATGATCTATTCATTGCCTTGAATGACAGAGTTATCAATAATGGATGATGATTTACGGGTTTTTTTCAACATGCTGCACCGAAAGAAACTAGCATGGTCGAAAATGACAGGAGAAGTATCAATATTTTAGTGCAGCCAAAGCACATGTATAATTGCTCCCATAGAGACCCCATAGAAAGACGGCCACCCCTTTCAGAGCCTGTGTGAGGTAAAGGGAAAGGCAGGAATTACAGCGGCTCGTTTTAACGTGTGGTTGGTTGCCAGGAGACAAGCTTCTCGTTGCTCCGCGGGACGACCCATACAATCCCGTCCCTGTGACATCACCAAACCAACGCACACATTTCCAAGCCAACATTCTCCAGAAGAAATTGCAGGCCAAGGCAAAAAAAAGCCGTTTGCTGAGAGAAGAGCTTAGGTTTACGCCAGCACTCTGCTACCTCAACGCAACACAACCCCCTCCCCCCCCCCTATTGAATTATAGGCACTTGCAAAGCACTGGGCAAGGGAAACAGAACTCTGATCTGGCTGATTGATTCCATTTGGAGTTCAGAGGGTTCCTGTCTGGGACGGAGCAGAGTGTGTCGGTCTGGAGAGGACAGATACCCTGGAGAAGCAGAGGGGTTGGATGGGGAGGGCCTGGAGCCTGGCAACGCTCCAACCTAGCGCCCCCACCTCGCCCCTCGAGACAGCCCCACGACAACTGCTTCTTCTGGGCCTGTTTCTCCCCCCCCCCCCCCCCCCGTCAAACAGGGATCTCAGCTGCAGAGATACACATAGTGGAGACACCGTGGTACAGGGGTATTGTAATTCAGGGAAACAAAGGGGCTTATTTACTGATGCCATCGGAAGGGCGTTGTTAATCTGTCGTGCTGGACGGGCGAAGGCCTCCGCTTCAACTAGCGGCCGTACGCACCCCAAAAAGAAGTCTATTCTGAAAGGCGTGGGAAATGAGGGGGAGGGGCCGACATACTGCTACTTATTTGGGTCTGGTTCCGTTCTTATCGGGCTGTGTGGACGCAGAGCAGTGCAGCTGGGGGAGCAGGAGGAAGTGAGAGGGCAAGACACTGTGACTTTATCTCCTTCCTGTACCCGGAGCAAACAGCCAGGCTGCTGAAATACTACAACCCCCACGTCACTCAGCGGTTGACAGGCAGAGAGGACATTTAGAGGGTTCTCTTTCAAAAAGGTCCAAAACAGTTTGGAATGCAGCTTACTCTCCCTCTAGGATGTTTTCTTAGGGGAGGTTAACAAGCCAGTGTTGAGCTATTCTTTGAGGGAGCGTTTGGAAAAGCCCATTCCTAAAACACATTGTGAGATAAACAGGCCAGAAAGAATATATTAGCCTGGTTGGAATTGGCCTAATGTAAAAACATTCTTGTGGATACATAGTCTGTCCAGTGCGAGTAAAATCCTCCATTCAATAAACCTTCCAGGTGTCTACTTGCTAAGTAGTAGAATAAATGTATGTATGTATGACAGGTTAGTGAAGACTTGGCCTGAGAAAGCAGGCAGCGTATCCCCTCCACAGTCCTGTCTAACAGTCTGTCTTTAAGATCACTCCTGGATTCTCTTTTGTTCTACGGTCGACACCTTTCTAAAATGCCTCTGTGTTTTCAGTTGCTCAGCTTGCAGTTTAGTCGGCTGATGTTTTTCAAATGCTCTGCCATCTTGATCCCTGCCCCTTGTTCCACTGGCCACACCCGGAGAACAGTCATCTTCCTCCATGACTATTTAGGGCCTCATCGGTCACCACTTGTCTCACTCCCAAACAATTTTCTCTCTCTCTCTCTCTCTCTCTCTCTCTCTCTCTCTCTCTCTCTCTCTCTCTCTCTCTCTCTCGACACTTAAGGCTGAGTGGACGATGGCGTCTGTTGCCTCGGCGGCCTCCAGTGACCTCTTGTCTCTCCCCCAAAGGTGATTTACATTTCTCTGACAGTGAAGAGGTTGGAGGGTTCGTTCGTGTTTAGGGCTCTCCATATCATCAGCAAGGGACTACAAATCCCACACACAGACAGACAGGGCAGTCCTGGGATAGGAGATGGGATTTTGAGGCCTTGCTGTACGTCTGCCTCCGAAACACTGAAATACAAATGCGGTTCTGGGAAAAGACGCAGAATGTTCTTTTTTAAAGAAGAAGAAGGTAAATCTCCAGACTTCGCCAGGTTTGATGCACTCTGAGTTTCCCTTCAGCGTCTGACAGAAAGAGAAACAACCCTCTTAGCTCTCTGGCAGCCTGGCCCATAGATGACATGAGCAATAAAACACCAGCGATGCACAACAGCAGCGCATAGGATCGACAGGCAGCCCAAGTATGGTACATGATCTGTAGGCATAAGCAAAGGGTTGGGCTGGTTCTTAGTAAACACTGTTCACTGAACACACCCTGTGTGTGTGTGTGTGTGTGTGTGTGTGTGTGTGTGTGTGTGTCGAAGGGTCAGTATGTGTGTGTGTGTGTGTCTGTCTGTGTCTGTGTCTGTGTCTGTGTGTGTGTGTGTGTGTGTGTGTGTGTGTGTAGAGGGGTGGGGTGGGGGGTAGTTAGGTCAGTTAAATGTGCCAATGGTTAATGACAGAGCTAAACCTCAGAGGATTCTATTTGGACTAGGAGGGCAGCCCTGCTGCTCAGATGTTACTGCTTACTGGCAGGAAGTCATCTTGTGTTCTTCAGAGATGGGCTATCACAACACAAATACAGAGTCTCTGTTCTCATAACACTGTCCATAAACACCAAAGGCAAACGTCTACTTCCTAAACTCAGAGACAGAGTCATCAAAAGGGCTGCTTATTTCATTAACGTGAAGAAAACATTATTTCACACGTGGTATGTCGTGGGAGTCCATGTTTGGCAGAGTGCTAAAACAAGCCTCTCTTGACAGCAAGCCTGGACTTTGAAATGCTTGTTTTCTGTGTTTAAGAAACGATAATTAACAAAGCATGCTTTTGCTCAAAAGTTAACTATAGCCAAGATAGCTAAAATGTGTGTCTGGCTTCGGATTGTTTGGTCAGCCGGTTGCAAGCCAGCATTACGTTCACGCTAACGTTATGTGGGTTGATCCAAAATGGCTGACCCTTGACCTAAAGGAGGGCCAGTTTCTCAGGGCAGGCCATAATGTACGAGACTGTCTGTGATGGGAGCCCAAACTGCAGCTCAACGATCTGGGACACTGAACTTTGGCAGCACACCCACAGGCTATCCCTCGCTCGAAAAACAGCATTCTTTTCCACAAATCTACCACCCCCCCCCATCCGTTAAACGCCTCCGACACGGAAGAGATGAAGCCAGGTGCAGAGGCGGGGAAAGACGGGACCTGCAATTGATCAAGTGGGAATTCCTCAGACTGATCGCTTTTCCCGTCGGGAAGAAAAGGAAAAGAAAACCCAAACAGCTTATCATAGGAGTCCGCACGGCACTCCGAGGTCGGCAGACTTGTTTGCCAACACAGGGAGAGGAGCCTCGTATGACTTTACCAATCCACCCGGGCTCTCTGCCAAGCTAACCTTCTGTTAGCCTATGGACCAGGCTAACCCTTTGTTAGCCTATGGACCAGGCTAACCTTCTGTTAGCCTATGGACCAGGCTAACCTTCTGTTAGCCTATGGACCAGGCTATCCTTCTGTTAGCCTATGGACCAGGCTAACCTTCTGTTACCCTATGGACCAGGCTAACCCTTTGTTAGCCTATGGACCAGGCTAACCTTCTGTTAGCCTATAGACCAGGCTAACCTTCTGTTAGCCTATGGACCAGGCTATCCTTCTGTTAGCCTATGGACCAGGCTAACCCTCTGTTAGCCTATGGACCAGGCTAACCTTCTGTTAGCCTATGGACCGGGCTAACCCTCTGTTAGGACCAAGCTACCCCTCTGTTAGCCTATAGACCAAGCTACCCCTCTGTTAGCCTATAGACCAAGCAACCCCTCTGTCAGCCTATAGACCAAGCTACCCCTCTGTTAACCTATAGACCAAGCTACCCCTCTGTCAGCCTATAGACCAAGCAACCCCTCTGTTAGCCTATAGACCAAGCTACCCCTCTGTTAGCCTATAGACCAAGCTACCCCTCTGTTAGCCTATAGACCAAGCTACCCCTCTGTCAGCCTATAGACCAAGCTACCCCTCTGTCAGCCTATAGACCAAGCTACCCCTCTGTCAGCCTATAGACCAAGCTACCCCTCTGTTAGCCTACAAACCAAGCTACCCCTCTGTTATCCTATAGACCAAGCTACCCCTCTGTTAGCCTATAGACCAAGCTACCCCTCTGTCAGCCTATAGACCAAGCTACCCCTCTGTTAGCCTATAGACCAAGCTACCCCTCTGTCAGCCTATAGACCAAGCTACCCCTCTGTCAGCCTATAGACCAAGCTACCCCTCTGTTAGCCTATAGACCAAGCTACCCCTCTGTCAGCCTATTGACCAAGCTACCCCTCTGTTAGCCTATAGACCAAGCTACCCCTCTGTTAGCCTATAGACCAAGCTACCCCTCTGTTAGCCTATAGACCAAGCTACCCCTCTGTTAGCCTATAGACCAAGCTACCCCTCTGTTAGCCTATAGACCAAGCTACCCATCTGTTAGCCTATAGACCAAGCTACCCCTCTGTTAGCCTATAGACCAAGCTACCCCTCTGTTAGCCTATAGACCGGGCTCTAGATGTTAACACAAGCCTTACAGGGAAGCCCATGCATTGCCTTTCCCCATTCAACTCGTAATCAGTTTTCCTGCCTGTGCAGCAGCACCTCAGCCGGTCGATAGCAGACCGCCGGGCGGTAATCACTTTGCCTGCGCGACTCCTGCAAACACCTCCGTGTTCTACTGTAGCTGGAGGGGGAGAACATTAGCCCTGTGTGAGGAGCACCAGCCCTGGAGGGGGAGTGTGTAATTGCATTGCCCGGGTGTTTCAGTAAGTGGGAAAGAATGGTTTGGTAATGACGTTCCACAGCGGGGAGGAGGACTGAATGACCACATAGCCAGGAACTGAGTCATTGTAAACCCTCATCCACACTCCACATGGTGCCATGTGAGGGCCGGACCACTCACACTCACACTCACACTCACACTCACACTCACACTCACACTCACACTCACACTCACACTCACACTCACACTCACACTCACACTCACACTCACACTCACACTCACACTCACACTCACACTCACACTCACACTCACACTCACACTCACACTCACACTCACACTCACACTCACACTCACACTCACACTCACACTGTTGGACCTAAGGCTACAACACACTGCAACACTCTCAACACACTGCAACACTCTCAACACACTGCAACACTCTCAACACACTGCAACACTCTCAACACACTGCAACACTCTCAACACAAGGCAACGCTCTCAACACAAGGCAACACTCTCAACACAAGGCAACACTCTCAACACACGGCAACACTCTCAACACACGGCAACACTCTCAACACAAGGCAACACTCTCAACACAAGGCAACACTCTCAACACAAGGCAACACTCTCAACACAAGGCAACACTCAACACAAGGCAACACTCTCAACACAAGGCAACACACTCAACACACGGCAACACTCTCAACACAAGGCAACACTCTCAACACAAGGCAACACTCTCAACACACTGCAACACTCTCAACACACTGCAACACTTCCAGACTCCTTAGCCCAGACAGAGTCCACAGAGTCAATAATGACAGACTCCGCACAGACATACGCCTCCACACAAAGCAAGGACACTTCATTTCCTGTTTGGAAAAATGCCATATCTCAGCAGTGGGAGGTAATAAATCTAACATGGCTGTCCAAACGCATGCACGCATGCATGCACGCACACACACACAGAAACACAGACTCACAAACACACACATACATGCAGAAACACACACACACACACACACACACACACACACACACACACACACACGTGCCCATTTAGAAAAATGCCCAAACAGAAAACCGCGTCAGAGTCCTACCAACAAGATCCTTTGTCTATCTTTGATATCAGAGGAGTAAATAGCATAGAGTTGAAGTGAGAGCAGGTAACTGGGCTGAGTGGTGCCCGTATGGCTGGGGCCAACCTGGTGATTTACAGTGCCGAGGGAGGGGGCAGCCTGGTGATTTACAGTGCCGAGGGAGGGGGCAGCCTGGTGATTTACAGTGCCGAGGGAGGGGGCAGCCTGGTGATTCACAGTGCCGAGGGAGGGGGCAGCCTGGTGATTTACAGTGCCGAGGGAGGGGGCAGCCTGGTGATTCACAGTGCCGAGGGAGGGGGCAGCCTGGTGATTTACAGTGCCGAGGGAGGGGGCAGCCTGGTGATTTACAGTGCCGAGGGAGGGGGCAGCCTGGTGATTTACAGTGCCGAGGGAGGGGGCAGCCTGGTGATTTACAGTGCCGAGGGAGGGGGCAGCCTGGTGATTTACAGTGCCGAGGGAGGGGGCAGCCTGGTGATTTACAGTGCCGAGGGAGGGGGCAGCCTGGTGATTTACAGTGCCGAGGGAGGGGGCAGCCTGGTGATTCACAGTGCCGAGGGAGGGGCAGTGCTGTCTGGACGGGGCTCTGTTGGTCCCATCTTGACTGAATCCAGCAAATGGCAGCTGAAGGTCCTTCACCGTCCTACCAACCCCTGTAGGGCACTGAGGGCTGGTTAGGGTTAGGGTCAGGGTTAGAGTTTGGGGTAGGGTTAGGGTTAGGGTTAGGGCCACTCCTAGTTGGTTAGGGTTAGGGTTTGGGTTAGGGTCAGGGCCACTCCTAGTTGGTTAGGGTCAGGGTTAAGTCTGTGTGGGTTAGGGTTAGGGGTAGGGTCACTCCTAGTTGGTTAGGGTTAGGGTCAGGGGTAGGGTTAGGGTGAGGTTTAGGGTTAGCGTCAAGGTCAGGTTTAGGGTTAGGGTCAGGGCCACTCCTAGTTGGTTTGCTTCCACTTCTGGGACTAGGTTCTGGCCTATTGTCTTCAGAAAGACCACGTGTTTGGAAGACCGGAATTTCCCCTGATTGTTTCCTCCAAGTGACTCACATGTTCCCCTGACATTCCACCTCCAATCAGATTGTCACATGACACGTATGCTACCTCCAAAACAGTAGCTTCCTCGTTGCAAACCTGGATGGAATATCGGAGGGAATAATTAAGCCAAGTTAATTGTTGGCTAGAGGCCACACCGTCAGGTGGTCTCAATGAAACAGTAAAATCCCTTCTTTACATTGTTCAAGTGTGTGTGTGTGTGATTCCGGAGACTCCATGCTAAAAAAGCACTGATCAGTACTCTGCTTGCATCCTGGAGCACACACACACACACACACACACACACACACACACACACACACACACACACACACGTTCCTCTTAACAGAGAGAGGTTGTCTCTGTGAGCCCGTTTCTTCCCCTGGCCAGACAAAGTGCTGGCTGTTCCCAGCCTCTTAGCAGCCACTTCACACACGCAGCCCAAGGTAGCAGTCACGACAACGACAACCCCCCCCACCCCCCTTCATCCTCAGAACCCCCCCTCCCTCTCCACCAGGACAATCCCGGGGCGAAAGCACAGATAAACACAGTGAGCTACGCCACACGTGTGTGTGTGTTCACTCCAGCATGTGTGTTCACTCCAGCGTGTGTGTTCACTCCAGCGTGTGTTCACTCCAGTGTGTGTGGTTGATTCAGTGTGTGTGTTCACTCCAGTGTGTGTGGTTGATTCAGTGTGTGTGTTCACTCCAGTGTGTGTGTTCACTCCAGTGTGTGTGGTTGATTCAGTGTGTGTGGTTGATTCAGTGTGTGTGGTTGATTCAGTGTGTGTGTTCACTCCAGTGTGTGTGTGGTTGATTCAGTGTGTGTGGTTGATTCAGTGTGCGTGGTTGATTCAGTGTGTGTGTTCACTCCAGTGTGTGTGTTCACTCCAGTGTGTGTGGTTGATTCAGTGTGTGTGGTTGATTCAGTGTGTGTGTTTGATTCAGTGTGTGTGTTCACTCCAGTGTGTGTAGTTGATTCAGTGTGTGTGGTTGATTCAGTGTGTGTGTTTGATTCAGTGTGTGTAGTTGATTCAGTGTGTGTGTTTGATTCAGTGTGTGTGTTCACTCCAGTGTGTGTAGTTGATTCAGTGTGTGTGGTTGATTCAGTGTGTGTGTTTGATTCAGTGTGTGTAGTTGATTCAGTGTGTGTAGTTGATTCAGTGTGTGTAGTTGATTCAGTGTGTGTGGTTGATTCAGTGTGTGTGGTTGATTCAGTGTGTGTGTTTGATTCAGTGTGTGTGTTTGATTCAGTGCGTGTGTTTGATTCAGTGCGTGTGTTTGATTCAGTGCGTGTGTTTGATTCAGTGTGTGTGTTTGATTCAGTGTGTGTGTTTGATTCAGAGTGTGTGGTTGATTCAGTGTGTGTGGTTGATTCAGAGTGTGTGGTTGATTCAGTGTGTGTGGTTGATTCAGTGTGTGTGGTTGATTCAGAGTGTGTGGTTGATTCAGTGTGTGTGGTTGATTCAGAGTGTGTGGTTGATTCAGTGTCCTATTGCAGTGGAAACCTAGACAGTCACAGTCTCAATGAGTACTGGGAAATTGCATTTGCAAGCAGCACCGCAGGAGGAACACCCACACCCACAACCACACCCACACGCACGCACGCACGCACGCACGCACGCACGCACGCACGCACGCACGCACGCACGCACGCACGCACGCACGCACGCCCGCCCGCCCTGACTGTATCCGAGCATGGGCTAACCAGACTTAATGTCCCTGATGCCAGGCTCGGTGTCAAATGTCTGTCAGTCAGTCAGTCAGTAAGCCACACCCCAGAGCATCCCTGTCATCACTACACCTCACTGTCTAACCTCAGAACCAGCCAGCAAGCCAAGGACAGGGGAACGGTGACATTGAAGCCTGGATGGAAGAACACATAGGGTGCTTTAAACACTTCATGTAGGATACATAGGGTGCTTTAAACACTTGATGTAGGATACATAGGGTGCTTTAAACACTTCATGTAGGATACATAGGGTGCTTTACACACTTCATGTAGGATACATAGGGTGCTTTAAACACTTGATGTAGGATACATAGGGTGCTTTAAACACTTGATGTAGGATACATAGGGTGCTTTAAACACTTCATGTAGGATACATAGGGTGCTTTAAACACTTGATGTAGGATACATAGGGTGCTTTAAACACGATGTAGGATACATAGGGTGCTTTAAACACTTGATGTAGGATACATAGGGTGCTTTAAACACGATGTAGGATACATAGGGTGCTTTAAACACTTCATGTAGGATACATAGGGTGCTTTAAACACGATGTAGGATACATAGGGTGCTTTAAACACGATGTAGGATACATAGGGTGCTTTAAACACTTGATGTAGGATACATAGGGTGCTTTAAACACGATGTAGGATACATAGGGTGCTTTAAACACGATGTAGGATACATAGGGTGCTTTAAACACTTCATGTAGGATACATAGGGTGCTTTAAACACTTGATGTAGGATACATAGGGTGCTTTAAACACTTGATGTAGGATACATAGGGTGCTTTAAACACGATGTAGGATACATAGGGTGCTTTAAACACTTCATGTAGGATACATAGGGTGCTTTAAACACGATGTAGGATACATAGGGTGCTTTAAACACTTCATGTAGGATACATAGGGTGCTTTAAACACGATGTAGGATACATAGGGTGCTTTAAACACTTCATGTAGGATACATAGGGTGCTTTAAACACGATGTAGGATACATAGGGTGCTTTAAACACTTCATGTAGGATACATAGGGTGCTTTAAACACGATGTAGGATACATAGGGTGCTTTAAACACTTCATGTAGGATACATAGGGTGCTTTAAACACGATGTAGGATACATAGGGTGCTTTAAACACTTCATGTAGGATACATAGGGTGCTTTAAACACGATGTAGGATACATAGGGTGCTTTAAACACTTCATGTAGGATACATAGGGTGCTTTAAACACGATGTAGGATACATAGGGTGCTTTAAACACTTGATGTAGGATACATAGGGTGCTTTAAACACTTGATGTAGGATACATAGGGTGCTTTAAACACTTCATGTAGGATACATAGGGTGCTTTAAACACTTGATGTAGGATACATAGGGTGCTTTAAACACTTGATGTAGGATACATAGGGTGCTTTAAACACTTCATGTAGGATACATAGGGTGCTTTAAACACTTGATGTAGGATACATAGGGTGCTTTACACACTTGATGTAGGATACATAGGGTGCTTTAAACACTTGATGTAGGATACATAGGGTGCTTTAAACACTTGATGTAGGATACATAGGGTGCTTTAAACACTTGATGTAGGATACATAGGGTGCTTTAAACACTTCATGTAGGATACATAGGGTGCTTTAAACACTTGATGTAGGATACATAGGGTGCTTTACACACTTCATGTAGGATACATAGGGTGCTTTAAACACTTCATGTAGGATACATAGGGTGCTTTACACACTTCATGTAGGATACATAGGGTGCTTTAAACACTTCATCTAGGTCTGTTTTGTTGAAAAGGGATTGTATCTGCATGAGTCCAACTGGTAAATAGTGAATGAATAGAAACGGATAAGAATGAATGAATGAAGGAGAAATTGTTTTTCTCCTCCCCTCAGTCCTCTCACACACACACACACACACACGCACACACACACAGAGTTGTGGACCAGCCCTGCAGATGAGTTTCCTCTGGCCCATTCAGCAGAAAGTCTGCTTGGCCAGGCGGTGGGCCTGATGCTAATCTCCTATGCACGAGCCGACTCACAGCAGTTTAGTAATGGCGGCCGTAAAACTGCCACAGAGAGCCTGGCCGTGTGTCTTCATTATGGACACATACACACAGAGAGAGAGAGAGAGAGAGAGAGAGAGAGAGAGAGAGAGAGAGAGAGAGAGAGAGAGAGAGAGAGAGAGAGAGAGAGAGAGAGAGAGAGAGAGAGAGAGAGAGAGAGAGAGCGAGAGAGAGAGAGAGAGAGAGAGAGAGAGAGAGAGAGAAAACGAAAGAGAAAGACACTGGTACGGCTAGGAGCAAGGGCACAACAGCAGAGGAAAAACAGCAGTTATTTTGGTAGCTAGCGGTAGACCATAGCCTTTGCATCTGAGGTGAGACCATAAAGCAGCCAAAGCAGTTTAGGAGAGCGAGCTTGACAAACTGGTTGAGCTATTTAGCTGGATCTAACTGATTTCCAGATTAAAAGCACTCTGAAAAACACACCGTGAGTCATGTAGATGGACTCAATTCTCCCAGTGCAATTCTCCCAATGAAGTCGCTTTTTCCTTGACTGAATTATAATAAGCTTAGTTTCATACACAGGAAAACAACGAATCACTCTCCTTATTGACTGCGTATCAACTAAAAGAGTGATTCGTTGTTTTCCTGTGTATGAAACTAAGCTTATTATAATTCTCTAGGCCTTTGAGAAACTCTTCAACTGATCTCTCTCTCTCTCTCTCTCTCTCTCTCTCTCTCTCTCTCTCTCTCTCTCTCTCTCTCTCTCTCTCTCTCTCTCTCTCTCTCTCTCTCTCTCTCTCTCTCTCTCTCTCTCTCTCTCTCTCTCTCTCTCTCTCTCTCTCTCTCTCTCTCTCTCTCTCTCTCTCTCTGTTTCTCTCTCCATAGCCTTGACCTTCCATTTCTGTTTTACCAGGAATTGTAGACGTTCTTTGCTACAATCTATTAGAGGCCAACACAGATAAGACCCATATAAGACACAGGGTGACCACGTGATCTTCTCAGGCCCTCCAGCCACAACCCATCGCAACCCACCCAGCTACCCTCTGGCAACCCATCCAGCTACCCTCTACCCATTTGGATGCACATGGTGGAGGGTTGGCACCCCACCTCTCCTCTCCTCATACGGCCCTCTGTCTGACCCCAGCTCCTGATGAGGGGATTAGATAAAGGGATTCACCTGGACCACGGGGTTACAGAGACGGGCAGCAGGGGGGAAACATCCCAGTTAGATAATGGAGAGACTGGAGCAGGAGATAGAAAGAGGGAGAAGGGGAGGAAGAGAGGAAGCAAGTGGTGGTGGACACGAGAGAGAGAGAGAGAGAGAGAGAGAGAGAGAGAGAGAGAGAGAGAGAGAGAGAGAGGCTTGAAGGGAAAGAAAAAAGAGGAACAGACAGACAACCAGCCATTCAGTCAAGTACACAGGCAGCTACTCAGTCAGAATAATTCACCATTAAAAGGCCTCACAGTGGCACACAGAAGGCCTACACACAAGACGACTCAGAGTAACCCAGAATAAAAAGCGGGAGAGTGGTCTGCTTGTGTGTGTGTGTGTGTGTGTGTATGTGTGTGTGTACGCTCCCCATGTCGCCTTGTTGCTTCAGAAAGTAGATGTGGTGGCTGTGGGCCACCATTTTTCTCAGCTGGGAGGTCTGTGGTTACCGTGTGTGTGTGTATGTGTGTGTGTGTGTGTGTGTGTGCGCGTTCATGTGTGTAAGAGAGATAGAGTCAATGAGTCCCTCCCATGCATGCGTGTGTGTGTGTGTGTGTGTGTGTGTGTGTGTGTGTGTGTGTGACACTACCTGGGAGATGTGGTTGATGGAGGACTCCATGTTTGTGTGTGTGTGTGTGTGTGTGTGTGTGTGTGTTTGTTTGTGTGTCTGTGTGTGTGTGTGTGTGTGTGTGTGTGTGTGTGTACCTGGGAGATGTGGTTGATGGAGGACTCCATGTTAGTGTGTGTGTGTGTGTGTGTGTGTGTTTGTGTGTGTGTGTGTACCTGGGAGATGTGGTTGATGGAGGACTCCATGCGGCGGAGCTGGGAGGCCTGGATGTCCAGCAGCTGCAGCACGTTGTTGGCTAAGGCATTGATCTGGTAGGCCACACTGGCCAGGGACTGGGTGGTGTAGGCCTTGGTCTCCTCCAGGGCTTTCCTCTTGTCCTGGGCCTGCCCCAGGGGAAGAAGAGAGAGAGGGAGGGGGAAGAGATCAAACAGAGAGGGAAGGAGAAGGAGGGAGGAACAGAGAGAAACAGAGGAGAGGGAGGGATGAAAGAGAAGAGGTCAAAGTTAGATCAAAGTGGACACTGGTGAGGTATAGACCCAAAGGAAATGGCATCCGGTTATGGGCTTGGAACAGAATGTGTCGGACATAGAATAGAATAGAATAGAATACGTTATCGTTTTGAGGAACGCATGACAACAACAGAGCCGTGTCGCTATCAGACAGGTCAAGGAGGAGTGCACAGGGGAAAGTCAGTAGGTGTGGCTGGGATAACCCTACATTGTAGGGCCTACAGCCATGTTACATAGCTGACATTACACTGGGTGGCTGGGGTAACCCTACGGCAATGTTCTGCAAGTTAGTTAGTTAGTTATGTAGTAGCAATGTTGTACACAGCAGCAGAACCAGTCTGAATGACTGGACTGACCCTCTGACGCGCACACGCACACGCACACGCACACGCACACACACACACACACACACACACACACACGCACACAATCCCACAGACCCAGACTAGTGAAGAATTATGTATTTTCGGTGGGCGACCATTCTGCACAGCTAGCAGGTTTGCGGTTACCATTGTGTGAATACATGTTTTTTTATGACTAATTAATTGAATTTATGATTCTAAAATCAAGGTTTTATGAATTCCTGATATTAGAGATATAATTCAGGTGGAAATTTAACTAGATTCTCGTCAGTTAAATAGGACTGTATATACTGTTTTCTATACAGATTCTATACAGATTTCCTTTGAACTAAAGTGTGTGCGTCCCTCTATGCATAACTGCCAAGCATAGATACTGTGCGTGAAATATGGCAATAAAACATTTCTCTCTCTCAAAAAAAAGCTCTAAATGTTCAATAACAATTTATATAGATACACACACACACACACACACACACACACACACACACACACACACACACACACACACACACACACACACACACACACACACACACACACACACACACATCCTTTCAATCTCCACATGCAGTCACACGCATTCAAATCCCCTTTCCCTATCAATAAACAAAGAAGGAACTGAACAAATGAATTGGCTCCACACAACGGGATGCTTAACATGGATTTAGCTTTGTGGAGATTGGACTGAAATTAGTTTTTTTTTTTTCTCTTTTTTTTTTTTTTATTCAGCTGGTTGAATGGGACAAGAGGTCAACAAATGGCCAATAGGCAATGTGGTTGTCATGAAAGGAAGATGGCCGATTCATTAGATTGAGACTGTCTGTTTAGGCTACCGTCTCTATTGTGCCCTTCATTTTCTCCAAATATAAGTGGGAGCTATTGTCCATCTGGTTGAAACAAAGTGATAAATTGACGTGTAATCTGGAGACCTCACTTGATACCACTTGGTTGTTTAAGCACGGGCCTCCCTGGACTTATGGGAACACAACAAAGCTGCCTTATCTGAAAAGATATTGCGCTGACGAGAAACAAAGTCTTTGTTTTTTCAAGTCAAGGGTGAATAACATGAGGACGGCCTTGGGAGACTACCTTCCCACAGCTGAAGACAGCGTGAGACACAGGTCCATTCTCAAAAAGCTTCCTACAATCCCCAGGCTCTCCAGCTCATGTTGTCTCTGTTGAGTAATGGCACAGTAGAAAGACAGAAGGACATGTGTAAACAGTAGTAGCTGTCGGCACAGGGGCTCAAGGCTAGAGCACTACTAGTTCTTCTGCGACTGACGTGCACATGGCAAACATGTGAATACAATGCTCTGGAAAAAGCTACGTGTTCACAAAGCTGAGCTTCCATCTGGTTTTCTTTGCCCCCTGTCACTACTGTAAACAGAATCAACTTAAAACACTATTACTTTAAAACTAAGCTGAGAGGGATGTATGGTAAGTTTGGGCTGGTTCCTTTTCGGAGAGTGAAACACCATCGACATGACAACCACCCAGTGTACACTGACACTTCTTCTGTTTCTCCACATCATCCACCCAGAGTATAACACCTGACGTGAGGGGAGTGAGGAGCGGATAGGCTGAGTACTCAAACAGGGCGTTGGAGCACTCAGTTGGGAAGTCGGAGGCGGCAGGAAGGAAACACCCAGACTTCCTCCATCCGAGGCAGGAAGTGTGCTTCAAGGTCACGTGAGATGTGCAGCAGCAGCTTTCCTCCTCCTCCTCCTCCTCCTCCTCCTCCTCCTAGTATGACTCCACCCTCTGTACCATGCCCTATAACTCCGCCCTCTGTACCATGCCCTATAACTCCGCCCTCTGTACCATGCCCTATAACTCCGCCCTCTGTACCATGCACTATAACTCCGCCCTCTGTACCATGCCCTATAACTCTGCCCTCTGTACCATGCCCTATAACTCCACCCTCTGTACCATGCCCTATAACGCCACCCTCTGTACCATGCCCTATAACTCCACCCTCTGTACCATGCCCTATAACTCCACCCTCTGTACCATGCCCTATAACTCCGCCCTCTGTACCATGCCCTATAACTCCACCCTCTGTACCATGCCCTATAACTCCGCCCTCTGTACCATGCCCTATAACTCCACCCTCTGTACCATGCCCTATAACTCCGCCCTCTGTACCATGCGCTATAACTCCGCCCTCTGTACCATGCCCTATAACTCCGCCCTCTGTACCATGCCCTATAACTCCACCCTCTGTACCAGGGTCAATGACTCCGCCCTCTAGACCAGGGCCAATGACTCTGCCCTCTAGACCAGGGCCAATGACTCTGCCCTCTGTATCAGTGTCAAGGCTTCATGACAATGATTGTGTTAAAGCATCTGTAGCGATTAAAAACGTGGCCTTTTAGCAGTGCAAACCAACCTAATGGTTGTAGGCTGCATTCTGGATATTAAAAACGCATCACAAAGCAACAGAAAACATAGTTTCCTTCCCAGGGAATGTTCTGCTGTTCCTGTCCTAGAACCGACTGGAAGATCCATGAACGTATTCCCACATGTCCGGAAGGGAGATTCCCGAGGGAAGCCTGGCTAAAGAACGCCTGGAATGCAGTAGCATGTCGAGCTCTTAAAACGTGCAAGTGCTATTTAAGGACTTCTTCCTAAAACAAGGAACTCACTGTATGGAGAAATAACAAACACGACATGTCAGGGGTAACAGCTCTTCTTCTGCTTAGCCTCAGTGCAACTGGTTAGAGGCCTAAAGTAGCAATATATATGGAATATGTTTATTTGGAACTGTACAGTAGGATCAAATAAATTGTATATAATATAATAAAGTGTATAATATATATATATGGTTGTGTTTATTTAGAACTGAACAGTAGGATCATATACAGTCAATTGTAGCCCACTTTCTTTCTTTAGAAAAAAGCCTACTGGTCATAATTTAGAAAAATACACGTTCCTATATTTGAGTAAATATGAACTGACACTGTTTATTCAGAATTGTACAGTAGGATCCTGCCATTGCCTTTCTTCTACCCACAGAAGTCTATTGACTTGGTCAAAGGTCTCCCTTGGCCCGTGGATCTGTAGGGCACGTGGCCTGCTGATCACACAGTACAGTGGAGAGGGACCAGAGATGCTCTCTCCACATGCAGGTATTAGATTCACAAAGTGACAGACAGAGAGACAAGAACAGTGCTGTCTATTAGTGTGAACCACAAGGTGAACAGAGAGACAAGAACAGTGCTGTCCATTAGTGTGAGCCACAAGGTGAACAGAGAGACAAGAACAGTGCTGTCTATTAGTGTGAGCCACAAGGTGAACAGAGAGACAAGAACAGTGCTGTCTATTAGTGTGAACCACAAGGTGAACGGAGAGACAAGAACAGTGCTGTCTATTAGTGTGAACCACAAGGTGAACGGAGAGACAAGAACAGTGCTGTCTATTAGTGTGAACCACAAGGTGAACAGAGAGACAAGAACAGTGCTGTCTATTAGTGTGAACCACAAGGTGAACAGAGAGACAAGAACAGTGCTGTCTATTAGTGTGAACCACAAAGTGAACAGAAGACAAGAACAGTGCTGTCTATTAGTGTGAACCACAAGGTGAACAGAGAGACAAGAACAGTGCTGTCTATTAGTGTGAACCACAAGGTGAACAGAGAGACAAGAACAGTGCTGTCTATTAGTGTGAACCACAAGGTGAACAGAGAGACAAGAACAGTGCTGTCTATTAGTGTGAACCACAAGGTGAACAGAGAGACAAGAACAGTGCTGTCTATTAGTGTGAACCACAAGGTGAACGGAGAGACAAGAACAGTGCTGTCTATTAGTGTGAACCACAAGGTGAACGGAGAGACAAGAACAGTGCTGTCTATTAGTGTGAACCACAAGGTGAACGGAGAGACAAGAACAGTGCTGTCTATTAGTGTGAACCACAAGGTGAACGGAGAGACAAGAACAGTGCTGTCTATTAGTGTGAACCACAAGCAGAAACGGAAAGAAAACATCTATTTTTACAGCATGCAGAGCAGCGACATCAAAATAGCTATCTAGATACAATATCGATATCTATCAATCTATATATCTTTACATAGGCCATGGAATTATTACACACACACCGAGGGTGTTGCAATGAGTTGAGAGCGTTTTTTGGCGGGGTGGTTCAAACATCAAACTTTACCACGCACTTGGAATTATGTTTTGTTACACAACATCTCCACGTGAAACGCAATGGAATTACTGTGTAATCCAGAGACATGGTCTGCCGGGCTCATTCCAGATTAGATAGCCATGGAGAGGGAGAGCTAAAGGTGAGTTAAAAATAGTAGCCCAGATTAAGCTGAGATGTCAAATGAAAGGACCGTGTTATAGGTGTCTATCAGGAAACTGATAACACTTTTCTCTGAATACATGTGTCTACTACCACAGAGAAGAAAGTGGGGAGGGTTGCATCGAACAGCCATACCAAGATTACGCTAACATACCTGACACATGGACCCTGACCCTAACCGCCACACCAAGACTACGACAGTGAGAGCTAACCCAACACACCTGACACATGGACCCTGACCCTAACCGCCACACCAAGACTACGACAGTGAGAGCTAACCCAACACACCTGAGACATGGACCCTGACCCTAACCGCCACACCGAGACTACGACAGTGAGAGCTAACCCAACACACCTGACATGGACCCTGACCCTAACCGCCACACCAAGACTACGACAGTGAGAGCTAACCCAACACACCTGAGACATGGACCCTAACCCTAACCCAACACACCTGAGACATGGACCCTAACCCAACACACCTGAGACATGGACCCTAACCCTAACCCTAACGCAACACACCTGAGACATGGACCCTAACCCAACACACCTGAGACTTATTACGACCATGGCCTAAGAGCTGTCCACTTGATGTACTCTATCTCAACTTGAAATCCTTTTGACAAGTAGCTCCTTTAGCTCCGGTCCAACTCTGCAGGGCGATCAGTGAAATGTTCTTTCTGCATAGGGGACAGAAAGAAGCTGACTGCAAAGCTTAAAGGTCTACCTGACCTTGTAGGACTGTTAAAAATGTTAAATGTACATCAGTGATGCTGAGAAAAGGACGTAAAAGAGGAAGCTTGCACACAACGGAAATCATCATCATCATCATCATCATCATCTTCGTCCGCTTATCCGATCGGGTCGCGGAGGCAGTAGTTCCAGCAGAGAGCCCCATCCTTCCCTTTCCCGGGCCACATCCGCCAGCTCTGACTGGGGGATTCCAAGGCGCTCCCCGACCAGCATGGAGATATAATCCCTCCACCTGGTCCTTGGTCTGCCCCGTGGCCTCCGCCCAGCTGGACGTGCCTGGAACACCTCCCTAGGGAGGCGGCCAGGTGGCATCCTAATTAGATGCCCGAACCACCTCAACGGAAATATATTAACATAACGAAGTCAGCTTGTTGTTTTTTTCTGGTTGAAATGTCACTGTTACATAATGGGGAAGGTGACTTACCAAATTACTAACGAACTTAAAATTCCTCGTTGTAATGTTTCGTTTTCCACAGCAGAATGACATCTTATTCATGAAGACCACGGAATGACCTGGCCTAACTGAATTGAAAGTGTTACTCTTTGGAATGTGGCACTTGATATTTGATATTCTCTCATCCCTCTGGTGTTTGAGTGTTCTACTTGAAATGCTTACTGGGTCACTGCAGCACAGTCAGCTCATCTTGAAACTTCCCACAGCCTTTGTGTTTAAACCAGCCAGCCCAGTGCATCAAGAAGGGTAGGCGCAGCAGTTTCCAGGAGGGGCTAAATTCCTTCATGAGTTCAATTCATTTCAAAGAGAGGCTGAACATAGCTTTACTGCAGGAAGAGTTTGAGTGCATCCCTGTGCTAATTCAACCACAGCTGCATAATAGACTATGGGGCATACTCAAAAAGCTGATAATATCTAACTACGCTTGTTGTTTTGACGAGGCCAAGAATACATATATATTAAGAAAGAAATCAGTGTGCACACGTTCTTTTTTTGAGTCCCACATTCGGAGCAGATTGTTTGAAGTCCGTTGTCTGGACCAAACCACTGTCAGATGGCATAGGGGCGGGGAGAGTGACAGGTGCTGGCAGGGAGGAATGAGCTCGGCTGGTCGGCCTAGAGCCGCAAGGCTTTCCACGCTGAGAGAGAAACCAGGCCCCTCATCCGAGCGGCCAGGGCTGCGTAATCCTGGAAGACGGAGCCGTGTGAAAATGACACATGTATCACCTCCAGGCCGGCCTGGCCGCCATCCAGCGGTAAACGCACGGTGTTCCTGCTGGGGATCGACCGGAGAGAGACGGTATCTAATCATGATTGGGAGTATTTGATAAACGTACAGGTGATGAAGTCTTTCTGTGATCGTATTAGAACACCTTTGTATGCCCCCGGCCTTAGTGGCTCATAAACGGTTTCCAGTGGGTCTGTGAAATATTAGTCGGTATCTTTTACACGTTAACTTCAACATGACTTTCAGATCCACCTTGTTGTTTTTTTCAGTCTGGTAGGGACCTGCCATGTCTGGAATACATTAGTCTTTTCTGCCAACATGGCCAGGTGGCCTATTCTCTATGTCCTTTCGTCCTTGATCACAATGGCTGTTCCCTGTTACAGGGGTTAAAAAAGTAGGGTCCTGACTTGCTGACTAGCATTTCTGAAAGACGTGGTCACAGGCCAGAACATTAAGCAGATTTTGGAGCGACTATAGAATGAACAGGCAAAATCTAAAAGTATATGGACTGATGAGTCGTTTCCTCCAACAAGACAATATAGTGAAGGGAAAGGCAAACGTTTATGCAGCATCTATCCCAAAACCCTGAAATGTGCCCTTTCTGTGAGTGACTCAAGTATTTACTGACACTGCAGTGATGCATTTCTAGGGAGTGATGGAGGGAGAATACATTTGCAGTCACTACAGTGGAAACTACAGTAGCACCCTGTCATAGGGAGCACACATTCCCCCTGGCCATCCCTCTATCAGGTAGCTTGTGTACCAACACACTGTCACTTGGCCATTTCCCCACAGTTTCACTCTTTCAAACATAAAAAGGAGCTATCAGTCAGAAAGTGGGGCAGCCTGTCACCGCCCTCGTTTACAGACTGCAACCATCTGCTGCTGAAATTTGGTGTGGTACAATTTACACCACGTAGAGGGACACACAGAGAGAGAGAGAGAGAGAGAGAGAGAGAGAGAGAGAGAGAGAGAGAGAGAGAGAGAGAGAGAGAGAGAGAGAGAGAGAGAGAGAGAGAGAGAGAGAAACGTGAGGGAACAGTGCAGGGTAACAAGTCAAGTCAAGCTGGGGCACGTTGCTATTTACATGGTTTGGTTACAGCTCATATGTGTGTGTGTGTGTGTGTGTGTGTGTGTGGGGGGGGGTGTGTTGTACATGTGTAAAAAAGATAGACATTTTGGTTGGAAGGTCTCAATAATCACCGCAAACAGGGGTTAAGGAAGAACTGGAAGAGAGCAGGTAGACTGGAAAAGTCTCATCCCCTCAGAATCGAAACATTAATCATGGACAGGGAACAGCAGCAATTGCTTTATCCACTTAACTACTTGGCATTTCTGTAACAGAATTTCTGGGATGGTACAAATGATGTTGAGGAATCTACAGAGTCTGTGACGAAAAACAAGAAAACAGTGAAACCAAAGCATCTTTGAAGTCAACTAGCGCCTAAATGACAGGGAGCCTTGGGGGTTGTAGAAATGGACTGGACACCTCCATAGCCTAGCTGGATAATATGACCATTTGTTTTCTCATTTTTCCTGGCATGACATTTTCTATCAAACATCTCTCATCTGCTTTCCATGACCATCTGGAATTGTGCAATAACTTGAGAGGTACTAACCTAAAGTGTCTGGATAACTTTGGTCAACAATAAGGACCACGATAGCACCAAGGTGTATTTCACTCACTAAGACCAAATCATGGTGGTAGATTTACAGATATTCAACTACTTTGTATAAGTAAGCCCTCTTGTCTACAGGCTTACCATGTCTGTCAGCATGATATGAAGTTAATCGAACAGCAAAAGGTGTTTTCGCAACACAAGTTTAAAGACTTTAATTTTTAAATATTAATCAAATGACAACCTTATCATAACCTGTGACCAAGCCTTTATTACTTTCACTGAATGGCCCATAGGTCTGATTAAACATCCAAACCACAAGATAACAATTTATTTGATATAATTCTGTTCTGACAGGCATTGTCACAAAGCAGGCAGTGGCCACATATGTCACCATCAATCTGATCAATGTATTGTATGTATTAACACACTATAAGCACTGTGTATAGCACAAAATTAGATAAGAAGGCATTTTCAATCTAAAAGCTCTCGAAATACTTTTTACCTTACACTTATCTGAAATCAAATGATTCAATAGTTTTCATTAAAGGCAGGATCAACAATGCTGGTTGACAGCTAGAGCAGCAAGCACAATGTTACAGAGAGCGCGCAAAGACGCTCAACGTGATACCAACTTTTGCCCAATAAAATACCAACTGTAACCAACTATCAGAATCCTGACTGAATCCTTCCCTTGTTTGCCATTAGCTTTTACCAGCTACAAGGAAACTTAGGTTATCTTCTATGAGTTGGGACCGAGTTAAGACTAGACACACCCTACATGTAAACGAACTAAATCTCACAAATAATTACAGGAAAAACTCCCAACATGTTCACAATGGAAGTACTTTTATTTAATTTTGTCAAATGTTTTTGCGTGATAAATACACTTTATACTATGCTACATGATCACGATCAGTTTATTTCAATCCGATGTTTCCTGTCTCTGTCCCCTCCGTGTCTCCCAGTTTTACGACAAAGGATTCCGAGATAACATGGACGGATAAATTAATCTATTTTAACCACTTACCTGAACATAATTGTTCTCGCAATAGTCTGCTACTCTGGTGAGATTCTGATAACTCTCTACAAGTGCTCTTTTACCGGCTGGAATCTCTTCCTCTAACAACATTTGTAGCTCTGCCATCTTACATCTCCGCAGAGCCTCCTCGCCTTCCCTTTGATTGAAACCACCAGCTCTCAGCTTCGAAAAAAAGTCCTTTGCTATTGTGGGATTCCTACCCTCGATTCGGCGCAACCTATCACCCACCCCCTATAGAAAGAAAGCACGCACACGCAAACACGCACACGCACGCACGCTCATACACGCATGCGCACACACGCACACACACACGCACACACACACATGCACACACACACACACATGCACACACACACGCACACACACACAGACACACGCACACACACAACAAAACATTGGCGTCAGACTATAGCATTCTGGGATACGTAGTGGAATGACTACAATTGCCTCATAGTATATAGTTTAAAATTGATACATCAAGGGACTGCGCATATTATGGTAATTTTTACGCCCAGTTAATGTTTCCAATACATTTTTTTTGTGTCTATATATGTTAATGGGATAAAACTAAACGAAAAAAATAACCTGTATCAAGAAGCTCTGACTGTATTGTAAACTACATATCCAGCCATTATCTATCTACAATGCATTGTGGAGCTTGTAGTAACTCGTGTTCGTTGCTCGGAGAAAAGTTGCACTACAAGCGTTGGTTTATTTTCGTCCATCTTAATTTAGCGAACTACAAATCCCTAAGTTAAAGGCGTCGGTTTAGGGTCCTTGTTATTATTGTAGGCCATTGTGCATGGCGTCGTTCGTTGTCAAAAGAGAGGTCGCTGTCTTGAAAGCAGTACGTTATTTGATGGTAAGTGGCAAATTTCGTGAAACTCAATAAACTGCTCATTGCTTGTCATATAAACTACCCCTCTAGTGTATAATTTTTCCTTTCTAGACAGTGTGTACTATATACAGAGCGACCACAAAATCCTCTTACTGGTGGTTATAATAATAGCCTTTTAGTAGGCTACCATCATGACAGCTGTCGAAATAACTGTAACGTTAACCCACGACAGCGTTCTGGTTGTTATTCGTTGGTGTTGTATTTGATCCGTTCATTAACTTCACGATTGTCACTGTTCGATGTCATCTTCTAACAACCATCATTCCATGCTGGCCCTGAAGTGCTGAAGAGATCTCTTCATCCTTACAGATTGAGGATACTAACTGTAACTACTCAAGCCAAGGTATCGACAGATTGACATGATGGACTGCGTCATTGTGGAGAATGACAGAAACTTGACCGAGTTGAGGTTTGACGCTGCTGTCAAAGTGATCAAGAGTTTACCCCCTAATGGTAAGTTTGCCACATCTCAGAGAAAAGGTAGTTGAATTGGCCAGTATGGTCATGCTTTTCACGTTATTGTCTGTTCTTTTTAATGTATAATAGGGGTGTGCTTTCATACAAGCTTTTGATTGTTTATTACTAGAATGTTAGTTTGTATTTATGGCTGGCAGTGCTTTGTGAAAACAGGTGCAGCAGCCTGGTTGGTCTTTCCTCTTGAGAGATTTAAAGGCTTAACCTAAATACTGTTCAACGCAACCACGTTTTCAGTAATACACTCACACTATGTACTACAAAATATCTTGCAAACCCATCCATAGCTTGGAGATTTCAATAATTGTACACAGGAAACCCAATGATGACAACATCATAGGCTATATTAGATTATAGCATTATGGCGTTATATTATAATGTACAAATATCATTATTGATATAAGTGCGTGCCTTTTTCTTTTTTCCTTGTTCCAAAACCAGGCTCTTTTCAGCCATCCAATGACATGATGCTCAGATTCTACAGTTTCTACAAGCAAGCCACAATAGGACCATGCAATATACCGCGACCTGGCTTTTGGGATGCAGTTGGCAAAGCTAAATGGTAATCATATAGTCGATTGATGTGCTTTTGACCCTATTCAGTCTGCTCAAAAGTCTGGTGCATTTGGTGATCTCTGGACTTGTTGTGATAGGTGAACTATAATTATCATGTCAACTTTCACCCACTAATAAAGTAGAATGCAGTTCCCTTGTTGAAACGTTTTATATAACCCACATATAAATATGGCCTTTATACTACACATTTTTGTATTGAATGTAAGTTACCACTTTACTCTACTTATTCTCCTAGCCATACGTGGTTTAAAATACACAACACTAAAGTTGATAGCTTACCACTAATTAGACAGGTCTTTATAACTAACCTCCAAGATTGATCTATGAATCTTGTGTTTATAATGTACGACTTTTACTTTTCACACTTGTGAATTACAATATATATACTATCCACATGGGTGTATGCTTATGTGTAAAACTCGGACATAAAACGTAGGCCACATAACACAGTAAATCACATAACTGTGATATGTAAAGCAATAGAACTGCAGATAGTTTCAGATTGAGCTGATATATTCGTTGCACTTCTATGTTGAACCATTTTTTTTGTAGAATTGCCAACATCTCTACAGTGTATGGGTCAATGTCCATGGAGATACACTCTAACTAATATCTCAATGCCCAGAACTAAGGTTTCCTGGTCTGTGTCAATGCCTGATTTGTTATTATTCCTCTGAAAACACGGCAACTGTCTAAAATGGACAGTTTAATTATTATTAAAGAAATATTATATATATATATATATATATATATATATATATATATATATATATATATATATATATATATATAAACATGATATTTCTTTAATAATAATTCAACTGTCCATTTTAGATTTAGATTTTATATATATATATGTGTGTATGTATCTATGTATATTTTTATAATATGTGTACTATATTTTAAGTAATTGTTTTTTAGAATGTATTGCCCTAACTCTTCGTTTGTGTCTACGTTCTCAGGGATGCCTGGGATGGTCTTGGTAGTATGTCTACAGAAGAGGCAATGACAGCGTACGTCGATGAAATGAAACTGGTAAATAATGACATGATCTTTATATTAGAGACCTGTACTAAACATTACAGTATTGTATTGTTAACGTTGTTGTTAATCCAGTATGTTACCAGTTACCACATGGCTTTGTTATCTCTGTCTTTAGATCCTGGAGGGCATGCCCATCACTGAAGAGGTGGAGAACCTCCTGAAAGTTCTGGGCCCATTTTATGAGATGGTGGATGAGAAGAAAAAGATCACTCAAGTGTCTGACCTGACTACCGGTAATCCTCACTACCTATTCCTGTCTATTCTTATATTTACTGAGTATAAAATTTTGGTTTTCATATATTTAAAATTTTTGATTTTACCCCGGTCATATCCTCAGAGCGTTTGACCAAATTTGCACAGCAACTTGACGGCAAGTGTTCACAACTAGAAATGTGTTTGGCAGCAATGCTTTGGCCAATAGTAATGTCTGTGTTTTTACCTAATAGCTCCTTTAGGCATTGCTTTGGCCAATAGTAATGTCTGTGTTTTTACCTAATAGCTCCTTTAGGCATTGCTTTGGCCAATAGTAATGTCTGTGTTTTTACCTAATAGCTCCTTTAGGCATTGCTTTGGCCAATAGTAATGTCTGTGTTTTTACCTAATAGCTCCTTTAGGCATTGCTTTGGCCAATAGTAATGTCTGTGTTTTTACCTAATAGCTCCTTTAGGCATTGCTTTGGCCAATAGTAATGTCTGTGTTTTTACCTAATAGCTCCTTTAGGCATTGCTTTGGCCAATAGTAATGTCTGTGTTTTTACCTAATAGCTCCTTTAGGCATTGCTTTGCACGTCCAGTAGTCATGTCCAGCTAGCTACCTAGTGGAGAATCCTTCATGGTTTATGTCCAGCTAGCTACCTAGTGGAGAATCCTTCATGGTTTATGTCCAGCTAGCTACCTAGTGGAGAATCCTTCATGGTTTATGTTCAGCTAGCTACCTAGTGGAGAATCCTTCATGGTTTATGTCCAGCTAGCTACCTAGTAGAGAATCCTTCATGGTTTATGTTCAGCTAGCGACCTAGTGGAGAATCCTTCATGGTTTATGTCCAGCTAGCTACCTAGTAGAGAATCCTTCATGGTTTATGTCCAGCTAGCTACCTAGTGGAGAATCCTTCATGGTTTATGTCCAGCTAGCTACCTAGTGGAAAATCCTTTATGGTTTATGTCCAGCTAGCTACCTAGTGGAGAATCCTTCATGGTTTATGTCCAGCTAGCTACCTAGTGGAGAATCCTTCATGGTTTATGTTCAGCTAGCTACCTAGTGGAGAGTCCTTCATGGTTTATGTTCAGCTAGCTACCTAGTATAGAATCCGTCATGGTTTATGTCCTTGTTGTTGTTAGAGATGGGAATTCAACCTTCCAAAGCCTTGTGTGTAATTAGTTGACCTTGTTAAGTTTTTCAAAACTCTGCTGCAATTTCAGGATTGTGGTCAGCTCAAGTTTATTATTCCCGTCAATAATTTATGTTCACGTTGTTTGAAAATATTCTAAATCTGTGAAAGTATAGATCTAGGCTTTTCTTTTCAATTTGGCAATTTGTTTTCCGAATGAACATGAGCCGACCCTCATCCGCAAAGTGTTTTTTATGCTTTAAACTGTCGGTTAATCACATGGCCTTTTTGATGGTGTGTCTTAGGTTTTGGGAGGATGTTGTCATCAGCCCCTTCAAAAAGTGTCACTAGGAGCATTATCAGAACTATGGAGTTGAACGGTACTTTACCCAGCGGACCGGCTGCTCCAAAGGCCAGCGCAAAAGAACTATGGGAGAATGACGAAGAAGAGAAGGAAAGAGATGAGGAAGAGGAAGATGACAAAGAAGACGGCGAGGACGAAGTTGAGGAAGAAGATGAAATTCTGTTGAAGGAAGTGAAAAAAGGTAGCGAAATGTGAACACATAGCAAGTACGGGGGAATTCAGATGAAAAAAATAAATATGTCAAATACTTTGACTTTTGCGTTTCAGACAAGGAATTAGTAGCCTACCAACCAAAGAAGGACCCATCCAGGAAACCAAAAGTGCCCTTTTCCAACGGTAAGGGGGCCAATGGTGTGGCCCACCTGACCAATGGAAATCACTCTACTAGGTCTGCCCTGAACACTGCTGACCAGGAGGAGGGACCACCACTACCTGAGGCAGAGCTAAACGGCCATCACACAGGTAACATGGACACTGGGATGAATACAGAGAATGGGCTGGATGTAAAAGGTTCATATTTGTAAATTCCATTTATTTTATGGATCATGCCGTTCCCTGTTTCTGTGCGTTGGTCTCATGTATCACTTTGGCCATGGTCAGAACCTGTCACCTCCAAGCTGGGCATGAAATTCAAAATGGCTCCTGAGACGTTGGTAGCTTAGCACCGACTCACCCACGGTGACTGTTGTCGCCTTGGACATGTGATTCGATAAGCAGCTCAGCTTTACCGCCACACAAAGCTATAGCAAGTCAGCGTTTCCCAGGGAGACGTCACAGAATCCCCACGGTGATAGACCGCCTTTCTGTTCTGCCCAACCCACACAAGCCGAGTCGAGGGCTAGCTTTGGTAGTGTGCTATAGCTTCCATTAAACCATTTCCAAATTCCTCAGAAGTCTGAAGAATTCTCTTATGTCCTGTAATCCAACCAGGTTTAGTGAGACTTTCGACTCTTATCACAAAGCAAAGAAAGGTGTTCTAAACGTAAGAAAAAGGAACCTCAGGAGACCAGAGGAGACGGTGGCTAGCTCTGCGTTGTGTTGTGCTTCCTGCAGATCCCTGTGGGGATGTGTCTGGTCACCATCACTTGGCCAGTGACTCAGACAGTGAAGTTTACTGCGACTCTGTGGACCAATTTGGCCAGGAAGCGGTGAGACTTTCTATTTTAATCACAGCAGGACTAAAAAAGAAAGAAAAAAATTAGTTTTCACTGTTTCGCATTGCACTCAGAAATGTGTTATTGTACCTTACAGATTTCAACGTAACACAACACAATACAATCTCGAGTGTACTCAGAAATGTGTTATTAGTCAGTGCACTAGGCTTCGTGTGTCAGTGTATTGGTGTGTTTCCCCCAGGGCTCTGAGGAGCCCCTCAGCTCTCTAGACATGGAGGAGGAACAGAACCTGAGCCCTGTGCCCAGCCAGGAGGCCCCAGAGACCACACAGGGTTCTCCTGAGGGGCCCCCAGAGACCACACAGGGTGCTGATGAGGGGCCCCCAGAGACCACACAGGGTGCTGATGAGGAGCCCCCAGGGCCATTACAGCGTGGAGGAGAGGATGGGGACCACAGGGGAGGGTCCTCTCAAAGAAGGAGGCAACATTCAGACAGGCCAGATAGTTCCGTGGTCAGGAGAGGACGGGGTAAGCAAACCCAGAGTAGGATTATTACAAGTTTTGTTTTTTTATTGTGTGTCATGATTTAAATTGATATGGATATGAGAAATAAATAGGTTTAAGTTGGGGAAAACACTGAGTACAATTGGACGGCAGCGGTTGAACAAAGTTCCTAACCTTAAATCTTGCTCCTCCTTTTGTAGTAGGCCGTGTTAGATTGTGTGCGTTAGGTTTTTGCGCTCCTCTCCTGCTCCTACAGGCTCCAAGTCCTCGGGCCTGAGCCCCCGAGGAGAGGGGGGCCCCATGCAGGGGAGTGGGGGTGGGGACAGAGAGCGCTGGGGAGGAATGGGCTCAGCGGCCAGTCTGGATGAGCAGATCGTCCTGGCTCTGGGCCGGCTGCAGGACGATATGCACAGTGTCCTGGAGAGACTGCACACCCTGGAAGCACTCACCGCCTCACAGGTGAGCCCCCCCCCAGTGGCCCGGCAGAGCCAAAGCACACATAGGACACTTGGATGACGATATTCATGTGTACAATGTATTCGAAGTATATTTGTAAGTGGACGCAATCAATGTGTTTTGTGCGATCGGATTTGAAGGGAGTGCGATATTCGTACCGCACACATTTATGTAGTTTTTTTTTTTTTTTTTTTTTTCTTTAGTCTTTGCAGGCAAGATCCTTGTCTCGGTCTCCGAGCCACTCACCGTCCCCACTCAGCAGAGGCAGCAGGGTAAGCTACTGATTCATGGAAAAGGCTCTCTATCTTGGTGGTGTACCATGGACTTTGAGCCGCAGAGAAAATGCCCTTTTGAATTATTCAGTAAAACCTACTTATCTGAGACTTGAACTACTGGTAAGGAATTACGTACTTTCACATCAAGAATGTTGTTGTTGTTGTTGTTGTTGTTGTTGTTGTTAATAATAATAATAATAATAATAATAATATTATTTTATTAATATCAATAATTAACTAAAACTAATAATTATTATTATTATGTTACAATTATTATTATTATTATTATTATAAAAGAACAATCCATTTCCTAATTGTTATTCAATCTAAAATGAGTTCTGTATCTTTTCCCCACAGAAACCGTCATGGTGGCCTTTTGATGTCTCTCCCAGCACTGTGGCCTTTGCTGTGATCTGGCCGTTTGTGTTGCAGCTGCTAATCCGCCTCTACCTTCAACGTAGAAGAAGGTAATTATGATCAGATCCCCTTTGAGACGTCAGCCCATGATACAAGACGCCCAACATGTAAGACGCTTACATACATAACTGGGATTTACAATGTTTAGGTTTAAATACTGCCTCTTAACCAGAAGACATTTTCCCGGTCATTTTAGGCGGACCAACTAAGGAGGACCTTACATAGATGGTCGACGGCGGCCAATGAGAGGAGCTTTTTGGTTGGCTAATGCAGCTGTTGCCTCCCCTTGGCTCAGGCCTCCCAGCTCATTAACTAGCTTTTGCACTATGGAGATGGCACTATGATTAGGAGGTTATTGAAACATCTCACCTGTACTGGCACAAGAGGTGGAATCAAAGTGAAATGTGAATGTATTTAATTGCAGCCTCTAGCTAATCAAAACATTTTTTAAGAGTTATGCAAATACTGTTGAATCAGAGTTTGGCTCTTTGGAAATTTGTTGCAGACACGTTTTATTCAACTTTTGTTTAGAATATGTCAATGTTAATGGATGCTTTACTGTAGCTTAGCATTTAGTGTTCGTTCATTTCAAAAACGAAGGCTTGACCTTAACACAAACACTGCATAATATTATTTTCTCCTCCATACAATACAGCTTAGTGATGCTGTAGTGAGGGGGTGCTGCAACGAAACATGGATCATCATTATAGTTGCTTATGCAATGCTGCTAATATAATATGTAAAATATAGTTTAAATTGAATGTAATTTGAATGTATAAGGTTTGAATGATGCACTTAACCCTGAAGAAATTTGCTAAGTTCATATTTATTGCATCAAGCAACTTGAGAGTGAGATAAAGGTATTCGTGGAAAGGTTATTTCTGAGAAGAATTATTCTTACAACTGCCTACTGCTGTAGGTCCAAGGTAGGAAGAGGTCCTGATGCAATGCACCCTGCCCTTCTGCATGGAAGGGACTTTGTTTAATGTCCCGGAATTCCAGTGTTTTTTTAGGATGTTCCTGAGGTGAAGTGCCTTCTTACTACTCTAAGGCATTCTCAAAGGGGACCTACTATTCAACAGACCACTCAACTTCTGAGAAATGCAATACTGTCTGCGTTGATACATACATACAAATTGTGTACTTGTTACTTCATACTTTGTAAAGGTTCAAATTTACTGTAATTTATCATTTTTGATGTGTGACAACAGATTTCCTTTGAATAACATGTGGAACTTGTAGAAATGAGTGATTGTATGACTTAGGAAGTGGATTGTAGAAAGCAAATGTGTTATGTAAGTTGTATACAATAGCTGTACATTCAATATATGAATAGGACTAAAAGGCAATATTTGAATAGCCTTTGTGTAACGAGGTTTGCATCTGCAATATCCCGGATGCTAATCTCTAGAGCCATTTATTTGTTAAATAGATTCTTTTTACTAAAATTGAGCTAAATCTTTATGAAACTATGTAAGCCTCAAATAAAATGTTTATGCAGTTAAGTGTCATTCATTGTTCTGAAATGCCACAAATTAGCATTTCCATTTATAAAAAAACAACACACAGGCCACTTTATTGCATTAAATATTTTATTTTTGTAAAAGGGCAATTCAGCATGTAGTGACATAAACAGTAAGTGAATATGAAAGTAGTGATATTAACCCATGTAAAGGTAGATCAGTCCCTTTCCCCCCACAGTAGACACCATTCCAACGCCATTAGCTTTACAAAGGGCGATTCGATTCAAATGGCAAAACACGGTTGCATCACAATATAAAACCGTGTGGTTTTTAAAAGACAGGCTGACTGACAGCTGATGTTTTGGTTCTATATTACACATAAAATAACGTTCTCATAATATATTACTCATTGTTTAATATATATTTTTTTTTTACTAAAACATGAACATAAATGTAGGTTGCAGAGCCCAGACATAAAGATTACATTTCTATTGAACAAAAACGGAAGTGCAGGTGTGACACATTCTTATTCAGGGTAATGTGTGGATAGGAAATGCATGTAAGCAGCTTTTCATTAGGTTTAGAAAGAGTAGAAACTGTTAAAACGTTTTATTTTTTTTTTTGCTTTTTGTGGTTAACTTTACAGACTGAAGCCAGAAACGACCAGATGCTGGGCATTGTTTCGGGCATCAAAGTATGAGGTATCCGTTTCATCTTCTGGCTGGGGTATGAAAGGCATGGCTTTGTTCTGGAGGTCGTCCCAGTCTGAGCCCTCAAACAGAGGGTGGCCCTTCAGTTCTTATGGACGAAAGAAAAACGTTACAAAGCGATCAACTTTTCACTACTGCATACACGAGACCAAACTGTCACTAAATGTAGAATTTTCAGCCTCAAAAACAGTGTGAGAATGGAGTGCCCTGTTGGAGGATCCAGACAATTCATTGATTATGAATTGGTTACCATGGGAAAGGAATCCTTACCTTTGAGGCCAGCCCGTTTTGGCGTCTCTGTGCAAAGGAGGATCTCAATAACATTCCTGGCATTGTTGGACAGCTCCTCCTCACCCTCAGGCCATGGAATATCTGAAAAGGTTCATGGCAGAATGACACTGACCACCAGGGACTACAACAGAGAGACAAATCTTTTGTGATCTAAACTTTTGGCTGCTAAAAACATTGGTATATTTAATCCTTAACAGTGATATCAAGTTTGTGATATGACTGGCCAAGTTGCTATTTGTGAAGGCAATCCACTCACCCCTGTTAAGGATGTTCTGAAAGACCAGTTGTGGGGTTTCGTCGTTGAAAGGTGGGACGCCAGTGAGAAACTCAAACAGGCATACCCCTAGAGCCCACCAATCCACACAGAAGTCTTAAAGACAAAATAAAAACAAATGATCTTCATTTTGAGATCTAATTCTAATTCATATCTACGATTTGACAGTGTGTGTGTGTAATATATCACTGCAGTGATCAAAGCAGGGATTGAGTTAGATACAATGGACAGATTACGTTTAGTTGCCCTGAAATCTTGAATTTGAATATCATACTTCACTTGCACACAATGAAGTCAATGTACACTATGAAACCCAAATCTTTTCCTTTTGAAAAACCAGATCTAAATGCCAAATGATGTTATGTCTTCTGTATATTCCTGGCATGCTATGTTATTCCCTTAAAAAAGACACACCACCTTTGGGGGCAGGGGCTAGGGAGTGAAGTCAGTGGTGCCCATTTTAATGTAGGCTGTATGTATCTAATATAAGCTGAGCTCCATGGTAAACAATGCCAACAGACTCAAACTAAATAGGAACCCTATTACCATCCTCATATTTTCACCATTCCATATTCACTTTATAAGATGTATTTTAGAATTTCATAGAATTGAGCTCTGCTGATAATAGATGAACAGCTAATATTTGATATGTATTTTAAAATCGATTACAGAAAAGAACACCCATCAGGTTAACTTTGCTCAGTGCAAACAATATCATCAGACGTTATTCTTAGTAAAAGCACTTCCAACACCAAAACAATCCAAAAATGCCAAAAGCTATTGAAATGGGAATATTAAGAATCACGATTGCAATATGCTCCCATGCCCCCATATTATTTGCAGTGGCAGCAATGTACTCTAGCAAACAGCAAGGCCATTGAAGCTGCATAGTTGGCACATGCAATGTAACTGGCACAGAGAGACTTTAACTTCCATCAACTTACCACAATGCTCAAACCCTGAAACTCCAAAAGAGAGTATGTTACATAATCTATAATGAGTGTAACGTAAAGCGAAATGCTTAGGGTTAGTCTGTATTTGTATGTTTCCTCACCATGTGGTATCCCCATGAGAATCTCTGGGGCTAAATAGTCTGGGGTTCCTAATATAGGCACACCCTCAACAGGCACCGCCCCTCTTCGGACACTTTTTGGCGTCCTGAAAGGAGTGTGGGACGTCGTCATGGGCTGAGGGGTCTGACCAAAGAAGATAAACAAACAAACACAAAAACAATGAGTGCACCACAAGGTGTAGTCTCATTTAAATTGTTACCTTAGAGGGAGAAAATGTTGAAAAGTAATAAGCATAAAGCACAGGTGTTATTATTGAAAGAGGTATTCATATTCAATAACAATACATTCTCCCCTCCTTATCCATTCCTTCACCTGGAAAAGGGAGCTGTTGGAGCTGTTTCGTTTCTGTACAGGTGTCACGGTGGCAGGTAGACTGTGATACGAGGTCTCCATATGGTCAACAGACCCCTGGCTGAGGTGAGAGTGGCAGGAAAAGTTTGACCTGTTGATGGAACTGCAGTAACTTCGGAAGGCTACGACGTTCTTGGGTTTGAGGAACGCCGGTGACTTTGAGAAACTGCAGGCCAGGTCAGGGAGACGATTGAGGAAGGAAGTTTGGGAATCCCCTCTCAGGAGAACAACATTTCCAGATATTGGCGTTTTGAGGCTGGCCACACGGGCTGTATTGGGAAGCAGTTTGAGGGGTGCCAAACATTCACTCTCCTCCGGCTCCTCGGAGGAGTTCCTTTGCTTCTGCCTGGCAGGGCTGTTGATGACCATCGACATGTCGCCAAAGGATGCCTCAGAGTCCAGGCTGAAGCTTCTGCTCAGCTCATGATCTTCCCCAAAGGCTGCTGTGAAGCTCAAGTTGACCACTGCCCTTGAGCTGTTGACAAAAACGTCTTCTCCTGGCTCCTCCAATTCACAGAGGAGGTTTTTAGTCACATGGATTGGACTGGAACGCCTATGAGCAGAGCCTTCAACCCCCTCTAGCCCTTCACTAGAGGGGCCAAAGTCTTCCAAGTGGACAGTGGAGAACACCCCAGTTAGGCCCGTCCGAAATCCCCCGCCGTCCTCGGGAATCGAGCAACACCTCCTGTACTCAGCCTCACTCTTTTTGGCCTTGGTAACAGATGTTCCTGGGCTCTTTTCCACTTCATCAAATCCTCTCTTCAGTGCTGTGCTCAGCACTGGCCTTTCCATTGCTTTTCCTTCCACAGCGTGGCCTGTGATTGGCCCAGAGAGCTTGGCGAGGGGAACAGTGGGCCCCGCCTCGTTCAACTGATGTCGCTCTCCAGCGAGAGCGTCGGCTTCCATCCTCGTGGACCGTGCTCCACTGATGGTGTCCAGCGTTCCTATGCTAGCCTGAGGGGGGACGTCATCAAGGGACGCAAATGCAGAGTCCTGCCGTGGCATGGCTCCAATCATGGAGGCAGTCACTGTTTCCCCATTGAGGCCCTTTCCAATGAATGGTTTGTTTTCTTTCTGGGAAACCAAACACAAAGAATACACTTAGTTGCATCTCTTATGACTCACTGAACATCTAAGGAAGGTAGAGTATCTTGTATGATACAGTAAACACAGTAGAGGATATACCTGCTCGGATTCCCATAGCGGACTGAAATCGCCTTCGGAGTCAGTTGTGGAGGGGATATGGCTTCTGGCAGTGCTTAGTCTTTCAAACCTTTTGTTGGACTTAAGCAGTCTGGGAGTGAGACTTTTGGCCAAAGCCTGTGGGCTGAACACGCTGTTGTTAGGTCCTGTAGAAACAACAAATCACAAAAAATAAAATCTAAAACAGACTACAATGAATTAGTTATGGTGAACTCTGCAGCTCTTTAAGCTTATTTATGGTTACAGAATTTGAGAAAAAATATAATCTGTGATTTGGGTAAATAGCCAGTTGTCTAAATGTATTTTAATAGGCAGCAATTTCAACATTAGTTGTGTAATGCAATGAAAGCATTTTAATCACCAATAAAACCAGTCTGCAGAAAGTTTAAACCTGAAAAACAAGACAGTTCACTTTAGCTGGCTCGGCCGTACACACCATTTGTATTTGAAGAGCAAAGAGGTGAGTACAGGTACTGCTTTTTCCTCATAGAGGGCGAGCAGAAAGAGTTTATCTCTGCTTTCTCACAAGACATGGGACTGAAGACTGCTGCAGATCTCTGGTGACACTTGGCCTCCATTCCAGGAGTATTATGCGTTGACTGTCAATAAAATAAAGGGTCAATGTGTAGCTTTAACAAAATAAAACTTATTCAAAAATAAGTAAACCGCTTTGAGCTTCAGAGATACTCACAAGCCCAAGAGAGCTGATTAGGGACATGACTTGGCCTGGGGTACGGAAATAATCTTTCTTCTGCTTTGCCAGGGAAGGTGTAGTCAGGATGTCAGCCAGTCTCAGTTCTGAGGAACAAACAAAGATATCCAAAGTGAACAGTAGGCAATTTTCTGGACAGAAAATAAAGCACTCATAGGTTGAGGATCTGTGATTAATGTGTTGATTGATTTATTTCCATACCTCTATCAAGCTTGACTTTGGAGAGACCAAAATCTGTTAGCTTGAGATGGCCCTCATTGGATATTAGCATATTATCTGGCTTCAGGTCCCTAAATGTTTGTGACACAACAGACAAGTTTATGTAATCCATACAGCAGCTTTTCCTCCCACCAAACCATTGATCATAACTTTCCGCATCAAGAATGACATACCTGTGGATTATGCCGTGGCGATGAAGGTAGTCCAAAGCCAGTGCTATTTCAGATACGTATTTTATAGACATATCCTCATCGAAATATCCATAAATATGAAGAAGAGATTTCACATCCCCACCATTGAGGTATTCCATTACCTGAGAACAATTGACGGCATTTTGTTTGTTACACCGGTGACTACAGCTTTATTTACGTGCATGCATGAAGACAAATAATTGTGTAATTAGTCCAAGAGCAAATTACCAGGTACACTTTTGTTGCAGTCTGAAGGGAGTAGAACAGGTGCACCACAAAGGGACTTTTACTCAGAGCCAACGCATCTCTTTCGGCCTTCAACTGATCCGTCATATTTTTGTTTACCATGTCTGCCTTCTTCATCACCTAGGGTAAATGAACCGTCTTAGAAAATAAACTGCAATACTGCATTAACTACAATTTAGGAGAAAACGTAGCTTATGTCTGTAATAAACAAACACTTGCTAAAGTCTTACATTCCTTCCCACTTCAGTGCACTCACCTTTATTGCAAAAAGGCGTGAATCAGATTTCTTCCGTGCAAGATACACTTTTCCAAAAGCACCTCGGCTGATTGGTTTTAAAACAATAAAATCTTCGATTGAAGCAGGTTTTGGCATTTTGAATGTTTTACCAACTGCACAAGCAGAAGAATCCTCCTCTACATCTTTTTCACCACCATCCATGATTACACCGTCCTGCTTTCTAATCTCAACAACAATTTTGGGTTTGTTTTGAAAATTTGAATCATGTTCCGTGTGTGGGGTCCTTCATGACGCATTATTCGTCACTTTTTAGCGTCCAACAGCTTTGTAATAACACAAAAATAAAAGACATATTTCTAAATGTGTTTTGAATATTTTTAGTTATTATTAGTTATTTTTTGAATATGAATTCTATGTACACTCCATGCAAGACTTTTCTGCTTCAATTGTTTGGTATTCAACCGCGGGCATCAGAACGGACTCCTACCGTTCTCATGTGACACCGTAGTTACATTTGAAAAATGTTTATCAAAAATATTTGGTCATATAAATAACCCTCATACAAATAAAAAAAGTTAGACTGTGTGGGAAAACGTTATGTTTATTGTATCAAATCATCAATAAATTAAGAAAAATAATTACATAAAATGTCTAAACCGGTAGTGATTCCTTAATGTTACGTCATTTTGTATGCCATGACCTTTTTCGGTAGAAACCATTTTCATCAACTGAGCTAACGTCGATAGCTGCAGCAGGGAGCGAAATAGCTAGTTGTGTAACGAGAAAAACAAAAGGACAGTGCGGGGTGTGGAGATATTCAGTTATATAGAGGGTCTGTCTTCACACCAGCCCTAATATTTCCATTCGTTTGATTACTGTGGAATGATGTTTTCACTTTCAACGACTTTTCAGCCACAGGTAACGTCATGCTATATAATATTGTCGCAATTAATAACATTAAGGCTAACTAGCCACCTAGCTTGCAAGTTAGGTTAGCTAACGTTAACCGGCTAACGTGTACCTTTAGCTTGGACCCTACTAACCTATCGCGTTAAGATAGCCCTCCAGCTGGTTAGTGTCCTGCAGTTTACCGTATGACGTTAGCTCCAAGGTAAAACTTGACAGCTGGATCGTTGTCTGATCCATTGCATTTGAAAACTTGGGTTGAAAGCAAACTTTTCGATAACCCCAACGCTAAGCCTTGTGCAAAGTTAATCATGTTTCGCAGTTTTGGTCATTTGGTCAAGCTATTGTATTTTTAATAAACATGAATAAATGGAAATGACATTGACTTGAAATGTCAGCTAAAGTGCAAGGATGCTACGGTCATTGGCTGCTGTGCGGGGTTGGATAACTGGGTGAAGCCCTGTTGCATAACTTGGCCATAACAACAACGGCCATATGGACACGTTGTCGAAATGAAGATTCCTTGTCTGTTTCCAGCATGTTCCAATAACACTGTTATTATGTCTTATGGGTTCTGTAGTATAACTGACATTGTCATGCCCATCTCTTTATGCTAACTGTATGTGTGTTCCAGGTAACCGTGCCCCTCAGCCAACTCATCAATGCCCTCCATTCCCTGAAGAGCTCGGCCACCTCTGCAGCTACAGCATCCGTTCAAAGCCTGCAGAAAGACATCAGTCCAGAGCAGGACCCTTTGCTCAAAGAGGTATCACGTTTTACCAGCCGATTGTTTAAATGGTCTATGACTAAGTAGAGAAGGTTAGGAGTTAAACTACGGAGAGTATATTTGACTGTTAATGACATTAAAGACATTAAATGTCCGAAGCTAACTCTGTGTCTGACGGATTAATACGAGCTAATGGCATACTGGTATGTCAGCCATTGTGGATCACGTTCATTTCACTTCATTCATATACTATAGTTCTTATTTATAAGTCCTATTCCGAGTCCTATTGTTTCTCGTTCTTTAAATACAATTGTGTGAGAATACTTAGCTCTAATACCTAATTGACCGTTCAACATCTCAACCAAATATGAATCTTACCTCATTGCATTGTCTCTCTCCACTGTCACTTTCTACAGCACAATGTTAGCCTCAGAGACCTGGGTCTGTCTGACCTGAGGGCGGGCCAGCTTAGTGAGCTTGTGAGCAGGTTACTACCCTCTCTAGGACACCAGGAGCCTCCTATCCCCTCATCATGGAAGACGTCCCACATCTCCGCAGACTCTTTCTATCAGAACAAACATGGTTAGTAGGAACATCTTCCCAAAGCAAACTGTCACTACTGTGACTCCTTGATCATCCAATGTATGGATTCGATAGTAGGTGCCTTTGCAAGCTGTGATTGTAAGTGCTGCGTCACTTCTGAGTTATGTTAGCAATTCAGTAATGAATATCAACGTGTACATTAATGCATAAGAATAGAAATTATTATTCTACCCATGTTTTCTTCTATTGTAGGTTTCTCTCACAGAAGGTTGGGAGTCTTTGGGAGTTCGGCAATATTCTACAGACCCAGTCGGAGTCCTTTACAAGCAATTTGCTCAGAGCTTCAACTCATGCCGGGTAAAACACTGATGCTGTTATCTCGCCAGATCCATCTTGCGTAAACATTGTTATATTAACACTCCCAACAAGACAGTCTATGAAAGGGAGCTTTAAAAACCATAAAATGTTATACAGTTTATGGATTATGTAAAATTACAAACAATTACAGCTAGTTAGATTCCAATACTGTAAATATAGTTTCCCAGCAGGTAAGGTGCTTGTGAATGTATGTTTTTATTTTTTATTTTTTAAATGTGTTATCCTGTCTCTTCAAAGGATGGGTTCCTAATCGAGGCTTCAAAACTCTAAGGAAGAGTCGCCGTCCTGAGGCAGGTTACGATGTCTCAGCAGAGCCTGAGGGCTACACACCAACCTTCATGAAGGTTAGCCATGGGTTACTGCTTCACAAGTTACAGAGCCACATTCTAATGCATTCCCCAGAGCCTAGTTTGGCAGACAGTCCAGAGTACTCAGTGTGCCTGCTGGTCCATTCTGTGTTCTGTCTGCTGACATGTTCTCTCCTTTGTAAGCTAGGCATGTTGCATATTCTACACAAAGATTTGACAAGAGTATGTTCCCTACTAAAATGGTACACAAGTATGGTTAACGATCTGATTCTTGGACAACAACATATTTTTACCAAACTAATAATCAACAGTCACTGGTTCTGCTCTTTGTTTCTAGGATATGTTACGTGAATTCAGACTTGCAACGTATTCAACAATCCTGTAAATCTCCTGGATTTACAACCATCTGTTTAACCAAAGATATCTCTATCACATTCCTCCTTTCACTGATAGGGGCTCCTAACAAGGGAAAAGGGACCTGAGGTGGAGAGTCTTGACCAGCTGACAAAACAAAAGAACCTTCCAGAAAACCAACAGGACTCCTTCAAAAGTGGCTTCACTGAAGGGTTCATGCGGTCTCAAGCCTTCACTCAGAGGACTCAAGGCAAGCGGCACTTATTTTCCACATCACCCTATATTATCACATACCAAGAAAGACATCAAATACACAACTGCTTACTTCAAGCTGCGCTCACTGCTGGGGTCAATAGTTCCTCTGCCCTAACTGATCTGTGTTGTCTCCGTGTGTTGGCAGACTCACTAAGGAGGACCAGACTGATTCTGTTGGTCGTCTTGCTGGTCGGCCTGTACGGTCTGTCTCGAAGCCCCTTTCTATCGGGTAAAGGATCCTTTTCTGATGCTGGTTTGTTTCTGTTTTTATTCACTCTTATTATTAGGAGTTAGTTGATAGAATTTTTCATAATCATGTACTAATATGTTCTCTAAAACGTTTCACTTGTATAGCATGAAAGATAACTGATTAGTCATCCGGCAGTGTAGTGATATTACTTTAGGCCATCTGTAAAATGTTATGACCACTGTGTTCCATCTTTTTTTGATTTGTGCATATGAGCCAGTACATTTCCCCCCCGGTCCCTACAGTGAGATTCCGCACCACATCTGGCCTGGACTCTGCCATGGACCCAGTCCAGATGAAGAACGTCACATTTGACCATGTCAAAGGCGTTGAGGAGGCCAAGAATGAGCTCCAGGACGTGGTTGAGTTTCTCAGGAACCCCCAGAAGTTCACCGTGTTGGGGGGGAAGCTACCTAAAGGTGAAGCCAGATTGCCAGATTTTGCGTATTTTCTTTTCTGTATAACATTTTTCAAATAGAATCATTTAAAAAAAATGATTTGATATATTTAAGTGCACTCATGGCTGTCTCCTTTGTATGACGTCATGAGGTAATAAGTTGTGTTTCTCTTGGCAGGCATCCTTCTGATTGGCCCTCCTGGCACAGGGAAGACCCTTCTGGCCCGGGCTGTAGCTGGAGAGGCGGACGTGCCCTTCTACTATGCCTCCGGGTCGGAGTTTGATGAGATGTTTGTCGGCGTGGGGGCTAGCCGTATCAGGAACCTCTTTAGTGAGTGGGAGGGGTTTACCTGCCCTTAATGATGTTTGTGGGTGTGGGGGCTAGCCGTATCAGGAACCTCTTTAGTGAGTGGGAGGGGTTTACCTGCCCTTAATGATGTTTGTGGGTGTGGGGGCTAGCTGTATCAGGAACCTCTTTAGTGAGTGGAGGGGTTTACCTGCCCTTAATGATGTTTGTGGGTGTGGGGGCTAGCCGTATCAGGAACCTCTTTAGTGAGTGGGAGGGGTTTACCTGCCCTTAATGATGTTTGTGGGTGTGGGGGCTAGCTGTATCAGGAACCTCTTTAGTGAGTGGGAGGGGTTTACCTGCCCTCAATGATGTTTGTGGGTGTGGGGGCTAGCCGTATCAGGAACCTCTTTAGTGAGTGGGAGGGGTTTACCTGCCCTTAATGATGTTTGTGGGTGTGGGGGCTAGCTGTATCAGGAACCTCTTTAGTGAGTGGAGGGGTTTACCTGCCCTTAATGATGTTTGTGGGTGTGGGGGCTAGCTGTATCAGGAACCTCTTTAGTGAGTGGGAGGGGTTTACCTGCCCTTATGATGCTGGTTGTTAATCAGCCACTGTTCTTAATAAATCTCCCCAGGTTTAAGGGAAACTGTACTGGTAACCATATTGGTAACTCAAGTAATACTGGTATACTTGTAACTCATGTCCTGTTTTCTTCTTTTCCCTCTCTCTTTTTCCCCTCACCCTTTCCTTTCTTTGCTCTACTTTACAGAGGAGGCTAAAGCTAATGCCCCCTGTGTGATCTTCATTGATGAGCTGGACAGCGTGGGGGGGAAGAGGATAGAGTCTCCCATGCACCCTTACTCCAGACAGACCATCAACCAGCTCCTGGCGGAGATGGACGGGTTAGTGCTGTGGTTTATGGCTTCCCTCAGTGATCACATGTTGATTGGCAAGGATGACACGGTTCATTCCCCAACATATGAAGCACAATAAACTCATACGTCCAGAAATATATGTTAACCTGTGCTAACCCAAGTGTTTTTTTCCTTTTTCACGTCACAGGTTTAAAACTAACGAGGGGGTCATCGTTATTGGTGCGACAAACTTTGCGGAGGCTTTGGATAAGTGAGTTTACAGTTAGAAGGAAAGTCTTAGTCCCACTTAGTGATTTGATTGGTTGCCATGTGTTAAAGGTTCAAAAGGTCATCTCCCCGGACTAGTAGCACAGCAGGACTGTACACTAGAGATTGAACATAGCAAAAGGCTGGTTTTGTTGAAAGACGTCGCTCTGAGGGATATTAAATGTATATTTAAGTTGCTACCCCATATCCTACACATATCAAATACCTATCACACATAGGTCATATATTTAAGTTACTACCCCATATCCTACACATATCAAATACCTATCACACATAGGTCATATATTTAAGTTACTACCCCATATCCTACACATATCAAATACCTATCACACATGGTAGGTCATATGTTTAAGTTACTACCCCATATCAAATACCTATCACACATAGGTCATATATTTAAGTTACTACCCCATATCCTACACATATCAAATACCTATCACACATAGGTCATATATTTAAGTTACTACCCCATATCCTACACATATCAAATACCTATCGCACATGGTAGGTCATATGTTTAAGTTACTACCCCATATCAAATACCTATCACACATGGTAGGTCATATGTTTAAGTTACTACCCCATATCAAATACCTATCACACATGGTTGGTCATATGTTTAAGTTACTACCCCATATCAAATACCTATCACACATAGGTCATATATTTAAGTTACTACCCCATATCCTACACATATCAAATACCTATGACACATGGTAGTTCATATGTTTAAGTTACTACCACATATCAAATACCTATACACATGGTTGGTCATATGTTTAAGTTACTACCCCATATCAAATACCTATCACACATAGGTCATATATTTAAGTTACTACCCCATATCCTACACATATCAAATACCTATCACACATGGTAGTTCATATGTTTAAGTTACTACCCCATATCAAATACCTATCACACATGGTAGTTCATATGTTTAAGTTACTACCCCATATCAAATACCTATCACACATGGTAGTTCATATGTTTAAGTTACTACCCCATATCAAATACCTATCACACATGGTAGGTCATATGTTTAAGTTACTACCCCATATCAAATACCTATCACACATGGTAGATCATATATTCTCTATTTGGGGAGAGGAGCACTACTCAAACTGAGCCTGTCTGTGTTTTGGTGTGCAGTGCCTTGATTAGACCAGGGAGGTTTGACATGCAGGTGACTGTCCCTCGCCCAGACGTGAAGGGACGCACTGAGATCCTCAACTGGTACCTGACCAAGATCACAGTGGACCCAGGTAGGTCTCTGTTAATAACACACACTTACACACACACACACACACACACACACACACACACACAATCGCAGTGGACCCTGGTAGGTCTCTGTTAATAACACACACACACACACACACACACACAAACACACACACAAGGTCACAGTGGACCCAGGTAGGTCTCTGTTAATAACACACACACACACCCACCGACACACACACACACACACAATCGCAGTGGACCCTGGTAGGTCTCTGTTAATAACACACACACACACACAAGGTCACAGTGGACCCAGGTAGGTCTCTGTTAATAACACACACACACACACACACACACACACACACACACACAATCGCAGTGGACCCTGGTAGGTCTCTGTTAATAACACACACACACACAAGGTCACAGTGGACCCAGGTAGGTCTCTGTTAATAACACACACACACACACATACACACAAGGTCACAGTGGACCCTGGTAGGTCTCTGTTAATAACACACACACACGATCCTGGTAGGTCTCTGTTAATCACACACACACACACACACACACAAGATCACAGTGGATCCTGGTAGTTCTATCTATTAATAACCCAAATGGATAAGAAAATCATCAAAGCATATTTCGAGTTCAGCATTTGCCCAGTCCAACTATCTGGAGTGTCCAGAGTTCAAGCAGTGCAGTTGTTTATGAATGGTCCAATAGATCATCTATGTAGACTGTTGAAACACTGTTACACTGACAAGCCAAGAGAGAATAGTGCTGTATTGATTCTGCAGGGTGAATAGGACCCCACTGTCTAAGACAAAGATGACAGGCAACAATAAACAACCCCTCTTTCTTTGGTGTGTGTGCCCTTTAGCCGTGGAAGCTGAGATCATTGCCCGGGGCACGGTGGGGTTCTCGGGGGCTGAGCTGGAGAACCTGGTCAACCAGGCCGCCCTGAAGGCAGCTGTGGATGGGAAAGACATGGTCACCATGACCGAGCTGGAGTTTGCCAAGGACAAGATCCTCATGGGTGAGCACACAGCACAGGACCTAATGTTCCCGGGGGAAGCCTGCCTGGTTTAAGAACATCACATGAAGCAGATTAGAGAGAGAGAGAGAGAGAGAGAGAGAGAGAGAGAGAGAGAGAGAGAGAGAGAGAGAGAGACTCATGGGAGACGTGGAGAATTGTCAGGTGGACGTATTTCCCCTTGACCTTGTACTCCTGGTCTCAGACTGTTACCTATATTTTGTGGTTCAATAATAAAGGGTAGAATGGCTACAGTTGTGTGAGATGCAGGCAGATGATTTCACAAGGTTGCTAATGTAAATATAATCTATATAAGTCGTTTACTCTTCCTTTAAGTACTCACGCCTTTTCGTTTTGCCGTGTTTGTGCTCAAGGCCCTGAGCGCAGGAGCGTCGAAATCGACAAACAGAACAAGAAAATCACGGCCTACCATGAGTCGGGCCACGCCATCGTTGCCATATACACCAAAGACGCCATGCCCATCAACAAAGCCACCATCATGCCTCGGGGGCCCACACTCGGCCACGTAAGTGTGACCGACTGCCCGGGGAGGGGCCCGGCCCCAAACACACCCTCGGGGCCTCCGCTTCCGCTGAGCGGCTTTTTCCCCCCGACATGTTCTGGCCTAAGCAGACGTTTCCTTCCTGTTTCGGTTGCCAGGTGTCCATGCTCCCGGAGAACGACCGCTGGAGTGAGACGCGGGCCCAGCTGCTGGCCCAGATGGACGTCAGCATGGGCGGCCGCGTGGCCGAGGAGCTCATCTTTGGCCACGATCACATCACCACCGGTACAGACCCTGGCTGACGGCTGTTCACAGGCCATGCCCTGAACCTGAAGTCACTAGATGATTTAAAGGAATGACCCCCTGAGATACCGCACATGTGAGTCATATGAATATTAATTCTACGGTCAATTTCCATCCCAGGGGCTTCAAGTGACTTTGACGGGGCCACCAGAATCGCCAAGATGATGGTGACCAGATTCGGCATGAGTAACAAGGTGGGCTACACCGTGGTTCCTGCATGCGTTACATAGCCTTCTCTCACTTCACACGTGGACTCGTGAGTTAGTGCATGTGGTAGGTAGGGGTGGGGATCTGAGGGCCAGCCTGTGAGAGCAGCCCCAGGCACACACATTCCAGACTTTACTCCGAGCCTCAGCCTAATCCCCTTCACCAGCCCAGAGTGGAGAGAGCAGTGTCCTGTGCTACCTCAACCTAACCTCTCCACTCTGGAAACCCCGGACCGGAAAGGGTCCATCATGCGAAATGCAGCCGTCTAACTACTCTTTAATCTCTCACACACACACACACACACACACACACACACACACACTCACACACAAGTCTATGTTAACGGATAGAATTAGTGCCTAATTTGAATGAGAATGTCTGTGTTTCACCCTGCTGTTGAGGAGCTCAAATGTGTCCGTCGTGGTTTTCAGCTTGGCGTGATGACCTACACTGACATGTCCAAGCAGAGTCCCGAGACTCAAGCAGCCATCGAGCAGGAAGTGAGAGCCCTGCTGAAGGTGTGGTACCCCACACTGCACACGGTTATGGTTCAGAGTCTTGTTACTTAAACGACACGTTAACTTCAAGAGTGAAGTGTGGCAAACAGAGTTTTCGAAAGCCTCCAGCTGGTATTAATGATGTCCTCAATGTAAAGAGTCGTAGCACATGGACAGCAGTGAAGCCATTTACTAATAGTTCACCACTATGTGTCTCTCATTGAATGCAGGACTAACCCTAACCCATTTACTAATAGTTCACCACTATGTGTCTCTCATTGAACGCAGGACTAACCCTAACCCTAACCCATTTACTAATAGTTCACCACTATGTGTCTCTCATTGAACGCAGGACTAACCCTAACCCTAACCCTAACCCATTTACTAATAGTTCACCACTATGTGTCTCTCATTGAACGCAGGACTCGTATGAGAGAGCCAAGAACATCTTGAAAACCTACAGCGCCGAGCACAAGACACTCGCTGACGCACTGCTAACACACGAAACGCTGGACGCCAAAGAGATTCAACAGGTGTTGGCAGGCAAATCCCTGGGCCCCTAGACAACGTGACAGAGCCAATCCTGTACTGTATATTTGAAGTTGTGCAGTGGTGAGGAGGTTGTTCAGTTTCTTCGTTTTTCTTCCCATTTTTCTCGTCTTCATCGTGGATGAAACATTGAGTTGATGTTTTAGCCCAACCCTTAAAGCTCCCATTGTTTTAGTCAGCGTGATTTGTCCACTCCCTTGACCTGTGCTAAAGATGAGCAAAAATCCTGTTTTGATGCCATTTGAAGAGCCGGCACACATTCATTCAAAATAAATAAATGGTTTGTCATTTAAAATGTGCTTACAAGTTGTGAGTTTGCCACCATACAAGTTTATAGATCATATTCATTTGAGTTTGATAAGGTCTTTCAAAGAGCATGCTGTCCATCACAATTTATTTGTTTCCCTGTTTTGTACATTACACCTCCTATATTTGGTACGTTATCAAATGTATGAGTTTAAACTATTTCATCTGAACAATCATGTTAAGACAAAAGTAATGGATGAAATTAAATTTGCCTTTATTTCATTTATTTTATGTTAGAGACCCAGTATTTTATAAATAATGTGAAGCTAATTGAAAACCATGCAACCTTAAAATACATTTAGAATGTCCTGAATGGCTGTATTATTATTATCCTGATGAGCTTCGCACTCTCTAAATTGTTCAGCTTATTGGTTTGAAGTCACTCATCAACTTATGTATGTTATCAGCACACTATGTTATTCAAAGCATCAATTTAAAGTTTTAATTTATTTGTGTTTTCAGAGAGTGCTGTGTTTCACAGTATTAGTAGTAAACACCCTCATGGGAAAGTGTATATATTTTAGGTGTAGGATTATGTTTGACGCTAAAATAAAGTTACTCAAAAGTATGTTTTGGTTTTGGTTTTATGGATACGAGTCATATAATTTAAATGGCTTTCTTTATAGTCTGTCATTCTGTGTTTCCTTTATGTAACGGTAGATTACATTTTTGAATTTTACATAATTCTACAGGCTATACTTTTTATGTTCTTGACTTAAAGCTATAATTTTTTACTTCTTTTGTTAGGTTTAAAACATGAATTAGCGCAGACATTATAAGCAAAACTTTCAGGAAAAGTTATATTTTATATGTAATTCCTTTTCCTGTCTTGTATTGTGTTCTTGTTTTGGGAGATTTCTGCCTTCCCAAGAATGCAAAATGGCTAAATTCCCATTAATACAGTGGTAATATCCTTCCTATTAATACAGTGGTCATATCCTTCCTATTAATACAGTGGTAACGTCCTACCCATTAATACAGTGGTAATATCCTTCCTATTAATACAGTGGTAACGTCCTTCCTATGCAACTACTTACTTTAGACCACATCAGTTTTGTTACGTACCACATCCATTTCAGATAAAAGAAAGGATTGGAAATCCATTTAACTGTCCTTTCAGGTCCTCCAAAAGGCAGAACAACCACTCATTTCAGATCCCCACTCAAGTTGTGCCTTTTGTTACAAACTGAAATGGTAAACCCCACTTAAACAAGGCAATCAACTGTTGGTTTCTCTGGCTCTTTGTTTTAATGCGACGGCCTGTGACATTACACTGGGGTTAGCTCATTTAAAGAACCAGGTAGCTCAGACCACAGCCTCAAGAAAAGACATAACAGAATGCCACCTCGAGGAATGATGTAGGTAAAATACAACAGATGGTATGTTTCCTATTGGATAAAATGGGAATGAGAAATACAGAGTAAAACTTTATATTTCAACTGCAAACAAGCAGATCAAAATGGAAGCCAGAGAGGAAGAAATAGCTATAGTTGGAATTGGGTGCAATTTTCCTGGAGGTAAGGCTCAAGTCTAATAAAACTATTATATTTGAGTGTTGAAATGCTTTCTCCAAACATAATTTGTACGCAATAAAATATGTTTATGAAAGGAAACATGGAGCAAGGTGCTATAAGTGTAATGCAATAAACTTGATTTTGTCAGGAGAAGGGCTTGAGAACTTTTGGAAAGTTATTCTGGAGGGAAGGAACTGTGTTGTAGACATTCCAGAGGAGAGGTTCGACAGAACGTATTGGTATGACCCTGACCATAACAAACCTGGCAAGACACACACAACCAAAGCTGCTCTAATCGATGGGTAAGCTCCAGGTAGATGACCATGTCTTTGTTCCTCGTTTCTGTTACATTTATTTAAATTGATCAAAATGGCTGATGGTGAGCTTCACCTCTCCTTAAGGTTCAATGAGTTTGATTACCAGTTCTTCAGCGTTCCTGAAGCAGAGGTTGACTCTATGGACCCTCAGCACAAGCTCCTGCTACAGTGCACATACAGGGCCCTCGAAGATGCTGGCATGACCATGGAGAAAATCAGTGGCACCAGAACTGGTGTTTACATAGGTAATCTATTGTATGGTGTTTAAACTGGTGTTTACATAGGTAATCTATTCTATGGTGTTTAAACTGGTGTTTACATAGGTAACCTATTCTATGGTGTTCAAACTGGTGTTTACATAGGTAACCTATTCTATGGTGTTTAAACTGGTGTTTACATAGGTAACCTATTGTATGGTGTTTAAACTGGTGTTTACATAGGTAACCTATTTTATGGTGTTTAAACTGGTGTTTACATAGGTAACCTATTGTATGGTGTTTAAACTGGTGTTTACATAGGTAACCTATTGTATGGTGTTTAAACTGCTGTTTACATAGGCAACCTATTCTATGGTGTTTAAACTGGTGTTTACATAGGTAACCTATTCTATGGTGTTTAAACTGGTGTTTACATAGGTAACCTATTCTATGGTGTTTAAACTGGTGTTTACATAGGTAATCTATTCTATGGTGTTTAAACTGGTGTTTACATAGGTAACCTATTCTATGGTGTTTAAACTGGTGTTTACATAGGTAACCTATTGTATGGCATTGCATGAATAACACAAACACTTAATCTCTTACTTTAGTCATTGATAACTAACCCTTTGTACTAGTCTCATTACAACAACCAGGGGAGGCATGGCTACTTTAAAACGAAATGTTATTCTAAGTAGTACTTATAATTAGTAATGAAGAAAGAAAAACATTGTGTTCCAGGTCTTATGAACAGGGACTATGAGACTCTGTTGAACGACGTCCCCAGCACTATAACCCATTACAGCGGCACAGGGGCAGCCATGAGTCTGGCCGCCAACAGGATCTCCTTCCTCTTTAATCTAACAGGGCCTTCCTTTGCTATCGACAGTGCCTGCTCATCATCTTTGGTGGCTCTGCATTCGGCCTGCCAGGCGATAAAGCACGGTAGGAACAGAGAATACATGTTAGTGTTATAATGCATAATATTGTAATATCCTTTTAATTTCTAGAATCTGCATAACTAAGCTTGAAAAACGGAGTAAGTTATTAAAATGCACAATTGTTAAAAAATGGCATTGACTATTTTTAAATTAAACAAAGTACTATGCAAATTATTTTGATGAAAGTGTAATAGCCACACAGAAATAGCAACACAATTTTCTTTATTTTTCTTAAACAGGGGACTGTGAGATGGCTGTTTGATCTCTGTGCGGATGTGTGTGATGGTCCTCTTCTATGTCATAACTTATAGGAGACTGTGAGATGGCTGTTTGATCTCTGTGTGGATGTGTGTGATGGTCCTCTTCTATGTCATAACTTATAGGAGACTGTGAGATGGCTGTTTGATCTCTGTGCGGATGTGTGTGATGGTCCTCTTCTATGTCATAACTTATAGGAGACTGTGAGATGGCTGTTTGATCTCTGTGCGGATGTGTGTGATGGTCCTCTTCTATGTCATAACTTATAGGAGACTGTGAGATGGCTGTTTGATCTCTGTGCGGATGTGTGTGATGGTCCTCTTCTATGTCATAACTTATAGGAGACTGTGAGATGGCTGTTTGATCTCTGTGCGGATGTGTGTGATGGTCCTCTTCTATGTCATAACTTATAGGAGACTGTGAGATGGCTGTTTGATCTCTGTGCGGATGTGTGTGATGGTCCTCTTCTATGTCATAACTTATAGGAGACTGTGAGATGGCTGTTTGATCTCTGTGCGGATGTGTGTGATGGTCCTCTTCTATGTCATAACTTATAGGAGACTGTGAGATGGCTGTTTGATCTCTGTGCGGATGTGTGTGATGGTCCTCTTCTATGTCATAACTTATAGGAGACTGTGAGATGGCTGTTTGATCTCTGTGCTGATGTGTGTGATGGTCCTCTTCTATGTCATAACTTATAGGAGACTGTGAGATGGCTGTTTGCGGTGGTGTCAGCTGTATCATAGAGCCCAGAGTCTTTGTTGCTCTCAGCAAGGCAAAGATGATCTCACCTGATGGCACCAGCAAACCTTTCTCTAGCAAAGCAGATGGCTATGGAAGAGGGGAAGGCTGTGGCATTGTTCTGCTGAAACCTCTGAAAAAGGTAAAAAAAAAAATATGTGTATAAGTAGCACATTATTTAATAAAAAAAAACATTGAGACTTTGTTCTGTAAGTGTAATTATGGCCCATCAGTTTGTAAACAAACCTGCAGTATTTTGTAGGTCGTATGAAAGGGGAGAAGGGACTCTAACATACTGTGTGGATTTGATGCAGACGACGTGTAGAACATTAACATGTTGAAAGTATTATCACAGGATATTAACACCTTTCTGTGTAATTACATGCTGTTATAACAGTCATTATGTACAACCTGTACCCTATGAACAAAGCATATGTATCACTGTCTGTGCAGGCTCTGAGAGACTGCGATCATATATGGGGCATCATAAGCAAAACAGCAGTCAACCAAGATGGCCGCACGGTGACACCAATCACCAAGCCCTCCATGGTCCAACAGGAAGAGCTTCTGCGTGGAATCTATTCAGAGTGTGACCTGGCCAGTGTCCACTACGTAGAGGCTCATGGGACTGGAACCCCGGTGGGGGACCCCATAGAGGCTGGAAGCATCTCCAAAGTCATTGCCAAAGCCAGACCTCCAGGCTCAGAGACACTCCTCATCGGTTCTGTCAAAGGCAACATCGGACACACAGAGTCAGCAGCTGGTGTGGCCGGGCTCATCAAGGTACTCCTAATGATGAAGCATGAAACCATTGTACCCTCTGTGTTCTACTCTGAGGACAGTTCCAGTATAGATGCCAGGACTCTCAATGTGAGAGTTCCTACTAAAGCAGAGAAATGGGAAAAGACAGGCTCCCAGAGCAGGGTAGCTGGTATAAATAATTTTGGCTTTGGGGGAACAAACGCACACGCAATAGTAAAAGAATACAGTCAGTCTCCTATGCCAAAAATCTATACTCAAAACAACCGAATATTGTTTGTAGTTTCTGCAGCCACGGAAAAATCACTCGCCCTGTGTATCACAAACACCTACCAAAGGCTCAGAGGAGATAACCAATCTGAGATTTTAGCTTTGGCATATACCTCAGCCTGTAGGCGGAGCCACTTTAGACACAAATATAGGAAAGCATTTGTAACTTTCTCTGCCTCCGATTTAGAAAATCAGTTGATGGCGACTTTTAAACACCAAATTGAGCCAACAAGGTCAGACGTGAGGTTAGCCTTTGTGTTCTGTGGGAACGGGGTAACATACAGGGGCATGGGCAAACTCCTGGAAGAGGAGCCTGTTTTCAGGAACAAGGTCAAAGAAATTGAGGATCTGTTCCAGAAATACAAGAGCACCAGCGTCGCGCGGAACAGAGTCAACTATTATGACAACGAAGATCACACCAACCCAGCTGTGGTCCAGCCTCTCCTCTTTGCCATTCAGGTGGGCATTGCCACCCTCCTCAAACACTGGGGCATCAAACCTGATGCCATTCTAGGACACTCTGTGGGAGAGGTGGCCGCCGCCCACTGCTCTGGGCTCTTATCTCTAGAGGATGCAGTGAAGGTCATATCTTACCGCAGTACGCTGCAGAGTCTGGTTACAGGAGGCAAAATGCTAGTGGTCAGTAACATAGCTGTGCCAGAGGTTATAGATATCCTACCAGTGTATACTGGGAAGGTTTGCTTGGCAGCGTATAACAGCCCCAGCTCCTGCACCCTCTCGGGTCATGCAGACGCAATAGACAGCCTCTATGAAAAGTTACAAACTACGTATGCGGACAAAAACATTTTTCTCCGGGCTCTTGATGTCCCAGCGGCCTACCATAGCCATATGATGGATCCCATACTGGATAACATTGAGGAAAGTATTGGGACTTTGAATAAGAACAAACTGGAATGTGAGCTTTTCTCAACCGTGACTGGAGCCTTGTACTCACACAGAGAGTTTGTCACAGGCAGATACTGGGCAAAGAATATCCGAGAGACAGTTTTATTCGAGCAGACACTCAGAGCAGTCTCCAATGAAAAGCAGTCAAAAGGGAACATGGTGTTTGTGGAGATTGGCCCTCGCATGGCTCTCCAAAGGAGCATCCGGGAGACTTTGGGGAGGGACACCGTAGTTCTCTCTTCACTGCAGCCCGAGAAAGGTCTCCAAACCATCCTAGATACTCTGGCAGCGTTGTTTGAACTGGGGGTCCAGGTTGACTGGGACCAGTTCTACAAAGGATGCGAGACATTGCCAGAACCGTTCCCCGTCTATCAGTTTGACAACCTCAAGAAAGAGGTTTGGTTTGAGGCAGTTAGAAGAAAATGGGAAGCTCCAGTTTCTTCTCAACATCCTCTGCTAGCCCAAGCCCAGCCGGGGAGCAAAGAGCTCACGTGCATTTTATCAGTGGAGAGTGCTCCCTACTTATGGGAACATAGAAGCAACGGGGTCTGCATTGCCCCTGGGGCTCTGTATGTTGAACTGGCGTATGCCTCCATCCTCGCAAGCTCGAAGCCTAAAATAGCCGTTTCCTCCCTGCAGCTTAGTGTAGCCTTCCAGGGCCTGTTCACAATCACCGCCGACGCTCAGGAATTGAAAGTGATGCTGGAGCGAAAAGGCAATGAGACCACATTCAGAGTTCAGTCTGCCACAGCAACCCTTTCATCTGGCACAATGAGATGCATACATGGGCAAACACTGGTCGATGAGGAAACTATTTGCCTGGGTGCCATTTATGAAAGATGTAAATTGGTAACAAGTGGAGATGAAATGTACACAAAACTTTGGAGGGCAGGCTTTGAATATGGATCGACTTTCAGACACCTAGGTGATGTACACTTTGGAGAGGAGTTCAGGGAGGCTGTGACAGTAATTCAAATCCCAGACCAGGTGCTAAAACAACTTCCTGAGTACATTCTCCACCCTGTGGTGTTGGATCACTTCCTTCAGATGACTGCCGTCATGGCTTTTAGAGGACTGGCTCCAAGATATGGATTCCCTTCTGGAATCGGCAGTGTGGCCGTAGCAGGACCCTTGCAACAGGAAATGGTCATCTATCTCAGAGCAACCGAGGAGACGTCCGACTACCTGGATGTGTGCGGTTGCTTTTCCACCAAAGATGGCCAAGTGATGGTGGAACTAAAACAGGTGAGAATCTTCTTTTTGGACAACTGCTCCAAAGTAGCTGAGTCCCTGTTCTTTACCAATGAAGCCATCTCCATTACTGCCCATGAGACCCAGTTGTCCTGCTTACCCAAAGCCCTCGTTTTTGAGGATACACTAGGAATCGCCAAAGCACTGCAACCTTATATTCACCCAGACTCCATCTCTATTAGGAATAGAGAGCATTGGGCATGCAATCAATTACAAGAGCTGATGTCGCAGTGTCTGAGCAATACAAAGGTTTCAGAAGTTCTGTTTGCTTGGGGAATTCAGGATCTCACTTATTTATCTACAGATAAAGCACTGGAATGCCTGGTTTACTGTTGTGAGATATTTCGGCGTATTGTCCTTTTCCTGAAAGAGAACCAGCCTTTTTGCACTATCCGAGTAATCACTTACAGATCAGCAGAGAACATTGTGGACCATGTCAGTCCTGGTTCTGTGCTCTCTGGCATGACGAGAGCGTGCGCTGCCGAGATACCAGACCTCTCCTTTCAGTTGGTGGACCTGGCTTCTGTGACAAGTGAGGACATTAAGACGTTGGTTCATGTAATACACATGTGTAAACAATCTGAGGTCACCATCAGCAATGGCCAGGTATCATCCACAAAAATAGTACGTACCCCAACACCTGTCGTCGCTGGCTGTGGAGGTGCTGTCCCTTCCATGTACGTTCAAAACTTTGTTTTGCAGACTGCTAATCCATATCAAATAGAAAATGTGTCTGCCATGTCCTGTGATATACAGGAAAACATTACCCAGGTGAAATCAGTTGAGATCCAAATAGGTAAGATTTGTGTTCATTCATCCGATTATTTCCCTGTCAGCGTTTCACATTTGAACTTTGGGCCGACTATGTACTGGAACCAACACACGTCTCAGAACCACAAGCTTCTGGCTTTGGATTTCAGCGGGACCGTCACAGCTGCAGGCAAAGATGTGAGCCATTTGAAAGTGGGAGATGAGGTTGTTTGTTGTTATCCAGTGGCTGCCACTTCCAAGGTTGTAGTCCCAGAAGCAGCATGCTACACAACAAAGAGGCTGCCATTTCTGATGGAAAATCCATGCATGTCCTATTATGTATTGGCATGGGAGATACTGCAGAAAACGCTACCCAGTCTAAAACAAAAGAGGAAAATGGCTATTATTTCTGCAAATCCTGTGTCCTGTCTGGTGAGTGTTCTAGTCCTGGCAGCTAACAGGTCAGGATGGAATGTGATTTCTCATCCGCAGTTCAACAGTGAACTCCAAGACATTGAACATTATGATGCATTTGTCTTTCTGGCCCCATTAGATATGTCCCCACTGGTAAATGTAAAAGGTGATAACAGGGAGAAAAATATCATTGTTGTGTGCGACAATCAGACGCAGTCAGCATCATCACTCCCTTTAAATTATTTTGCACAGAAGAGTGAACTCACACACATTCACAAGCTGTGCGTTTCTCAGGTTTTACAAAGAGCCAATTTAATAACACAAAAAACTAAAATCTTCAAATGGCTCAGGTCATTACGTTTGGATGCACAAACCTTATCACTGAAGAGAGACGTCTTTCAGTCAGCATGCGCAAAGGATGTGCTGCCTATTGCTGAGTCTTACTTTGAAACAGGAGTTGTGTCTCAGCTAGAGATAAACCAGGAGGGACCAGAGAGTTCTCTCTCTGAAATACCCTTTCTAACAAGGCCACGGACACTGTTCAAGCAGAATAGTGTGTACATTGTGACTGGAGGACTCTCTGGTTTAGGGTTTGAGACCGTCAGATTCATCGCTCACAACAGTGGGGGTTGTATTGTGACACTGTCCAGGCGCTCTGTGTCAAATGAAATGCAACTTGAGCTGGACACACTCCAGAAAAGATGCGGGGCATCAATAGTGAACATCCAGTGTGATGTTTCAGTTCGGGGGCAAGTGGAGAAAGCCGTAACTGAGATCGGACAAAGATTCCCGTCCAGTCCGATAAAGGGAGTGTTCCACAGTGCGGCTGTATTGCATGATGCTTTGATTGAAACGCTTGAGCAATCCCTTTTCCAGAAGGTCTTACAACCGAAGGTGAATGGGGCATTAAATCTTCATTATTCAACTCTGCACAACAAATTGGACTATTTTGTTTGCTACTCGTCAATATCCTCCTTCATTGGGAATGCCTCTCAATCCAATTATGCCGCAGCAAACTCCTTCCTAGACACATTTTGTAATTACAGAAGAAACCTCGGGCTTGCTGCACAGTCGATAAACTGGGGTCCTTTGAATCTTGGCCTCTTGTTGAATCAAGACCATTTCCAAAGGTTCCTGGAGGCTAAGGGGATGATGATAATGGATGTATGTGAGGTTCACATGGCCCTTGAAAAGTGTCTATCTATGAACAATCCACAGCAATTAATTTGCAAGTTCAACTTTAGAAATTTGAACAACCACGTTCTCTCCCGAAACGCTGCTCTGAGAGAGAGACTGTCAAGTTTAGTTGAAAATGAGCTGGAAAAAAGCATTCTGACAGCAGTCCGAGTTCCAACTCTAGTGACAACGTGCGAGACAGTGAAAGAGATGCTAAGTGAAATAAGCAACGTTTGCGTGGAGAAGATAGACGATGACACAGCACTTTGTGCTCTGGGCATAGACTCAATGGTGGCTATGACTTTACAGAACCAGATATTTCAAAGTACTGGTGTAAATATCCCTTTGGTTAAACTGCTGGACCCCAACAGCACACTGAGTACGTTGGTAGAACTCTTGAGGGAGGATAGCTGGAATGTTTTGAAATAAAGTGTGTTTTGATTATGTCATTGGTGTGCTTTTTGCACACAAATAAATACGGTCAAGAATTATTATTTGATGAACTACAATATTTTGGTATTTCAAACCTTGTTTTAAAACTTGTAGTATTCATATTGTTTGTTGGATTGCTGGATTGGATTTGCAACTTATATAACAAGTTAAAATATTATTATCATTATTATTATGATGATCTTTGCCAACCAGAAAAAAGCAGCCAAGTTACTCCTGAATTAGGCATTACAACTTCAGCCAGTTTAATCAGAGTGTAAATATTGTACGGACTCACACCAATATTTCTTTGTATGGCAAAAAATATATATAAAATACTTTGTCTGTAAAATTGGCCTAATTTGCACTATGGAGAAATCTCTCATAATTGATCTAATGTACTATAATTACAATAAAGTCAATAAGTTACCTCCTTGTCTGATATTCTTCATGAGTAACTACCGGGTCACAAAACGTTTCATTCATGAGAGCTCAATTCTGCTACAGTAGAATAGGTCAACTTTTGGGGAAATAACATATGTTCCAACCCACCCCTGTAGACAGACGAGATGATCAATATGAAAGTTAGTTTGTACTTCCAATAATTATTAATTAGTCTATGTAGGTAGGTAAATGTAGCCTAGCTTTGCACAATGACTTTAAGCCGATAGCACTAGCCTGCATGGCTCTGTCAAAAGCAATTTTGAGCCTGTGCTACTGGTTCACAGTCATTGAGCTAAGCTAGGCTACATTTACCTACCTACCTAACCATTGGAGTTGGACATTTGCGCTGGGAGGGGCAAACATTTTTCACTACTGTCAATGCGTGGCGTGTATTGACTTGGCGTGCGTATTTTAGACTTAATGTAGTGACTTATTTCAGCAATGCCCACCCCCCCCTGCCCGTTAACTCCGTGTATATACTTAACCTAAACCCAACATTGAGATTGATCATCTCACAGAACATTTGTGGTAAAAAAAAATTGTTTTGAATTCTCAAATACATCAAGTTCTGAACTGTTTTGAAAGAACTACACCACTTTGAAAAATTATAAATATTATTTTTCCGTAGATTGAAACAGGTTAAACTTTGCTGAACATGCTCAAAGTAACATATTGTCTGAAAGGCTATACTAATAATACAACTCGTAGGAGTTACAAACGCTTTGAGACATGAACTCCACATCAGCCAGAGATCATGGAAATGCTGGCAACAAGAACGCTAAATATGCACAGCCCCAAAGATGCTAAGGAAGCCCAATATGATGTCACCTTTAGAGATATACTGGTTAACACTAGGAAACACTAGATGATGTTACCTTCAGAGATATACTGGTTAACACCAGGAAACACTAGATGATGTCACCTTTAGAGATATGCTGGTTAACACTAGGAAACACTAGATGATGTTACCTTCAGAGATATGCTGGTTAACACTGGGAAACACTAGATGATGTCACCTTTAGAGATATGCTGGTTAACACTAGGAAACACTAGATGATGTTACCTTCAGAGATATACTGGTTAACACCAGGAAACACTAGATGATGTCACCTTTAGAGATATGCTGGTTGACATTAGGAAACACTAGATGATGTCACCTTCAGAGATATGCTGGTTAACACTGGGAAACACTAGATGATGTCACCTTCAGAGATATACTGGTTAACACTGGGAAACACTAGATGATGTTACCTTCAGAGATATACTGGTTAACACTGGGAAACACTAGATGATGTCACCTTCAGAGATATACTGGTTAACACTGGGAAACACTAGATGATGTCATCTTCAGGCCATAATCAACGTCATCAAAAACAAGTGCTTTTATTTTAGTGGTTTCAATAACATTTTTATATAGAATATCTTGTGACTTTAAAATTAATTAATGAAGAACGTAACATACTAACTACACCCCCCCTAATTAAATTCCTCCTCTAAGTTAGTTGACATTTAATTGGATTTATACAAAATATTGACTTTTAGACATGTAGTTAAATTACAGTGTACACATATTATAATTAGACAGTAAAGCTTTTGATTTTCTTTAAATACAAATATGAACAGGAAGTGTAAACACAAATAGATTTAAACAAATGGAAAACGGGTTAGATAATGTGCATTACAGAACAGATACATATCATATGAATATGATACATCATGGCCATTTCATATTTATATCCACAATATTGAATCTTTATTAAAAAAAAAGGTTGAGAAGGAGGGGAAAGGGGTGATGCATGTATGTGCATTGAAGCATGTGTAAACAGCAGCACACGTTGAATTGTCTCAGAGACTAGCGCAGTCGGAGTAGTTGACAGAGAAGACATTGTTTTCTGGTGGCATAATTGGTTGGCTTTTATCTGTTACACAATTTTTATCTTTAGACTCTACACTTTTGCTACCTTCCTCTGTTAAGTGGGTGTTGTGGCCTGGGGTGTACATGCGGACCTCATAAGTCTGGCTATCGACACTGAACATAGGAATAGTGCTAGCCATGCACATTTGACCACTTGGGCAGAGATTATTGTTGCCTGTTAAAGTCCAGATTGATGGGCAGGGATGAGTTCGACTAATTTGAAGGTTGTCCGGCAAAAAAGTGTGATTATCGTACATCTGCTTGTCTTGGTTTATGGGTTTGTCCTGTATGATTCCGGGTGGACAGTGGCTCATAGCTTTGTCCTCCAGCCTTTCATTCTCAATCATCCGAGGCTTACTTGAGTTATCACTGCACACATCAAAGAAGGTCAGGAACACAGGGATGAAGGTAATACCGTGGAAGAGCCCAAAAAAGATGACCAGAAACATGATTTTGAAGAATGTTCTGAAGATGTAGTTTTTGGACGCTGACAACACCACCACTCCCAATATGGTTGACAGAGCCCCCTGGACTATAGGGTAGCCCAGATGATACAGAGCCTCCACCGCCTTTTCATTGGCTGTCGGCTTGTTGTTTGAAACAAAGGCGTAGGAAATGTGGGCCGAGAAATCCACAGAGAACCCGATGCAAACCACAAGAATGATCATGGATATGGTGTCTAAGTTCACGTCCCACAGAGCCATGAAACCAGTGACGCCCACAATGATGGAGGCGATGGAGAAGGTCACCCACAGGGAACAGAGGGGGTTCGGTATCAACAAGAGAGAGATGATCAACATGGCTGCCGTGGTGACCGCTATGTTCTGAATGGTGGAGGTTACGATGACATCGTACTGATCGTAATAAATGAATGCAGGGTGGTAGACTATGAGAGGCACCGGACATGTACTCGCTATATCTCTGAGTTTGGTGAGCATGTTCATTTCGTCAATGGCAGTGGTGATGTTGACCGTTTGAAGGAAGAAGCGCGAGGCGTGGATTGCATTTTTTGTGAAATTCAGATCTTGCTTAAAGTCTGTGTAGAATCCAAGAAAATATACTAGATCGCCCTTAAAAACAGCCTCAGCACTCATATTGAGCTTTTTATGGTATCCATAGTATTTGTATGATTTCAGCCAGGATGTAAAAAGGTTTTTCTCAACAAAGGACAAGCTCTTAAAGTCCTCAATACAAGAATCCAGATCTGACATATTCTTTTCATTCCAGTATGGGAACTCCCCTTTAACAATAACCATTATATTTGGCCCATATTCACTAAAATACGCTTTTTCCTCGTTGTAGTACTTGTTCACGTATGAATCATCCGCGGCCAGATTGCGCAGATCAATCCCCTCCTGGATCTGGAAACATCCATAAACGCTAACGGCCATGTACACCGCGTACAGCAGGATGACACACACCTTGGTGCCTGACCGAGTTAGAAACGGGCCGTAATACTTCTGGAAGAAGTGATTCATCGGCTGTATCTCCTCGAAGCCGGTGTGCCGGTCATAGGCCCCGCCCACACAGCACGTGTGGTACCATTTGGAGCGGCCCACGGGGCAGTCCTCCGGAACCACCTTGCAGGTCAGCCAGTGCTTATTGGCGTTCTCCCGCCTCCCGTTGAGAACCAGGAAGGCCCCGAAGAATGTGATGCTGTAGACGTAGCAGAAGAGGATGGAGGTGCTGGTGTACAGGCAGAAGGACTGCACAGAGCGGAAGGGCGTCATGAGCCCGATGTAGAAGGCCAGCACGTCGGTCAGAGTGGTGATGGTGATGGAAATGGCTGCCTCTTTGTAGGTGTCCGCCAAGCGGTCCTCCACCTTCTTGTGCACGTTGGTCTGCTGCCAGCACGATATGAGGATGAACATGTCATCCACACCAATACCTGCCAGGGGAAATATCAGAGCAATACATGTCATCCACACCAATACCTGCCAGGGGAAATATCAGAGCAATACTGGTAGGCACTGTAGATAGAGAGAAGGCAGCTATTGTGCTAGATTTGAGTTGGCTAAATTTACAAAGATATTCTAATACTGCACCGTGCTATTAGAGTGAAGGATGTTCCCATATGAAGAGTTCAGGCAGAAACACTGTTAAGTAGCTCACATGTTAAAGCTCCTTACCCAATATCAAGAAGGGGGAGTTAGCCACAGTCATGACAAAAGGCATTCCAATATGCAGCATCATCCCAAAGGCAGACAGTACAGCCAGCCCCGCGGATATCACACCAAAGGTGGCCACCCATATTTTATTCCGCACACAATCAAACCTAGAATCAAATAAAAAAACCTGTCTGATTAAAAATCGGATTTTGCCACAATGAGACATCAAACTCTGATTCATACAAAACAGAAAGAATGCTGGATTTATTGCGATAAATGTAATGAATGCTTTAAATGATTATCCATTCGGATGTATTGCATACATACATACCTCATGCAAGATATAATGGAAAAGCATATGGCGATGACATATGTAATGGAAAAGAGGGGGATGACATCTTTTGTATTGGCCTCAAATTCCACCTGCCTTGAGAGGGACGTAGCATGGGTGACCTGAGAGGCACGCAGAACACAACATCATATATTTGGTAGCCACAGGGTTAAGAGGGTAACATGTAAAGAGGGCCATCTCACAGAACACAACATCATATATTTGGTAGCCACAGGGTTAAGAGGGTAACATGTAAAGAGGGCCATCTCACAGAACACAACATCATATATTTGGTAGCCACAGGGTTAAGACGGTAACATGTAAAGAGGGCCATCTCGCAGAACACAACATCATACATTTGGTAGCCACACTCTTTTGTCATCCTTGGCAAGAAACCCAATACTTACTAAGAGATGAACAATGCCCGTTAGGTTATGTAAGACTTGGCCCCTTATGAATGAACTACACTCATTTGCTGGAGAGAGAGATTTCTGCTGAGAGTTCAAAGACAAAGATGGGTGCTATAGGGACCAGTAACCTATTTATAATTTGGTTGGTGGCCCATAGAATCTGGCCATTGGATTTTCACAATGTAAGTCACCACAATGAGGGTTTGCAATCGTGATATAATCATTGTTTGTTGCTGTGGTCCTAGCACCAGAGATATTCACAGCAAAGCTAACTCACAATGCTGAGTAGGAATGCAAATGGATTAGATATAATGAGATCATGCATATTTCAGAATATCAAGTAAAATTATAATGAAAGCCAATTTAAAAAGCCGATTATAATACGTATATGACTGAAAGGTAAACTGTTGCATGGTCTCAACTTTTACTTTGACACTGATTTTTTTAAACTTTTGTGGCCATATTCGTTCTTCAAACGCATACATTATTGTATGGATAATTGACCGATAGGTTTCTATAAATGTAATTATTGGATTCAGCAAGGCCTGGTCTGCAATCCAACCCTAGCCATAAAACGAAGGCCTACGAGGGCTACTTACCACGATGTGATTCAATGATAGATTGGTGGGGAAAACCCTAAGGAATTCGTTAAGCCAAAAGTTTGTGGTGGAAGGGTTTCCTTCTTTAAGAAAATAAAATAGTCGTATTGCTTTTGCGCTCTTGATGACTGTTGAGTTCACTTTGACTCCACCAACGAAGTATCCAAGAAATATATTTGTAAATCCAAAACGAAAAAATGGATAGGTGATTTCGGTCTCTTCTAATTTGCTTCCATAGTGATTTACTATGTCTAATATCTTATTCGGAATACATTTATTGTATTTTCTAGCACATAAACCCTCATATGTAAGCTGCTCATTACCTGTGGATATTTGTATTTCTCGAACCTTTTTATCGAGTCTTAATATTTCTTTAATTGCTGCATCGCTAAATATGTTGGGCTCTTTTGAGACTGCAATAAAGGATGCGTAAACTCCATCAGTGTACAACCTCTGGTTGGAATATACTGAATTATTTATCGGGAAATTATTTTCCACAAATTTCCTTTCTTGCTTTGCGGGTCCATTTGTTGGTGTAAATTGGTCCTCAATGTCATTGGCCTCCCGATCAGCTAGGAAACAAAAGCCAGTTCCAAGTACAGTGGAAATGAAGAGAGGTGCGAGAAAGAACCACCAAGGATGTCTCCCCACGAACCGGCCAAACTTCTGATATCCAATAGAGAAAGGCCTCTCTATGCAGTCTGTTCGGCATCCAGCCATATTCATCGGCATTTTGGAGAGAGAAAATGGGCAAAACGTCTTAGTCTGTTACTTCTTGTTTGACATAAGGAGCAATTATCCACCAAGATGTATTCTACTGATATATGAATATATAAAATCTCATAAGTCTAAGAAAAACTTTTCCCCCGACGAAAACCTCATTTTACCAGCGTCTTGAGTTCATAATGCCTGCGGGTATTAACATTTTTCTGACGCACTTGACCATAAAGTAGCCTATCCTGAAACAAGCCTAGAGCGACCACTCTTGGGTGCAAATCAAAGTGGCCCTAGAGTTGGTTGTGAACTTCGCAGTGTTGAATGGTGAGGCAAAACCACTGTCACCATTCATAGAGTGTAAGGACTTTGCTTATAGCCTTGTGCTTTTTCATGCCTTTGTCATTGTCAGCGATGACATGTATGACATTCAAATCAGAGTTCCTTATTGGCAACAAATGATATATACATATATATATATATATATATATATATATATATATATATATATATATATATATATATATATATATTATAATATTTCAATTTGACAGATCAGGAAAATATAAGAAATACGATTTTTAAAGATGTACTTACGAGATGAGCGCATATTCAATGTTATAGTTCTCTCCCAAACTAGCAACTACGGAGAGACGTTGGGACGGAGCTGACAGAACCAACAATCAGTAATGGGGTTGCCTCTTTCATGGCAACAAAGTATGTGATTTAATTATGGCGCTGAACTGGAGTTTGGAGCACTAATTATTATCCTCGTTATAATTTGGTTAGACAGGCTATTCATGCTTGAACTTATACCCATTAACCAATATAGCCTACCAGAGTGTCAATATAGCCTACCAGAGTGTCAATTAAGTGAAAAAAGCCTTCTGTGGAGGTGTCTCGCTTATTTTACAAAAAATAAATGCTAAACATTTAAGACAATCAATTAAAACGTATCTGGTTATTCTGCATTTCTTAAAAAAATAATCATAAACGAAGTTATTATTTGATAAATTATAGTCACACATAGGCTACACACAAATCTAAGCTAAACCATCTCAACTAGTTAAACATTCCTAGGAACAGAAGTTAGGAGTAAATTAATGATTTGATCAAATATGTAGTTATAGAAAAGTGTAGAGTAGCACACATTTTATTTTTTCAATTAGGCTGCCTAAAATAATAATAATACTGGTAGCCTGCTATAAATGAAAAAGGTTTAAATTAATTATTTATTTTATTCATCTGACAATCATACAAGGATCAGTCACATTTGTTTGATAACTATTAATCACTCTACAAGATAAAGAATACAATGATAAGAAACCTTTTAATAACTCATAAAACAGGCAGTGGCACAGTAGATGAAAAACAACAATACATTGGTGAATCAAACCACCTTTTCAATTGTAGCTTTATGTCGATTTGGTCAAATTGGAAAACAAAAGACGGAGATACTCAGAATCCCCCATCATGTCATCTTTCTTAATAAAGCTATGGATCATACACAACTGGACTTACATCATTTTAGAATTGTTTAATAAAAACAGACATTTGAAAATGTTGCATTAGGTGAAAATGATGAACAAATCTCTTCTTAAACCAAGCGATTCTATTTTTAATGAACAAAATCAAAGTCAAAGGCTGGCAGCCTACTTTACAGTCTTGTTGATAAATCATGCATGTCCTGATCCTGATTCAGGAGTTCCCCTTCTGTTTCTCCCTTTAAAATGCCTATTAGTGTTGACAGTGTAGCATTGGGGTCCAGCAGATTAACCAGAGGAACATTCACACCTCTTTCTTGAAAAATTTGATTTTGTAGAGTCATGGCTTGCATCGAGTCAATTCCTAAAGCCCCAAGTGGAGACTCGTCATCTAAGTCGCCCTTGTCGACACCTATGGTTTCGCTAATCACGGACCGTACATAGTCACTTGGAGAGATCGACCCTTTGGTCTTGGTTGGTGAACTCATCTCTTGTGACTTTTTAAATGACTGCTCCACTATGGCAGAAAGACGTGCGGCTAGGGAAGAGTTCTGTGACAGGACATTGTAGCGGATGTTTTGGAAATGGAACCTGCAGACAGCCTGCTGGGGCTTGTTTATCACGAGACAGCGCTCTAAACTTTCATGAATCTCCTTCAATTCCAACAACATCATCCCCTTTGCCTCCAGAAACCTATGGAAGTGTTCTTTGTTTAGGAGGAGTCCCAGATTCAAAGCCCCCCAGTTAATCGACTGTCCGGCTAGCCCTAAATTCCGTCTGTACTGACAAAATGTGTCGAGGAAGGAATTGGCAGCACAGTAGTTTGTTTGCGACGCATTCCCTAGGAAAGCAGAGATAGAGGAGTAGCACACAAAGTAATCTAACTCGCAGTGTTGTGTTGCATGGTGCAAATTCAGAGCCCCGTTTACTTTAGGCTTCAGGACCTTCTCAAAGAGAGATTTATTAAGGCTCTCAAGAAGGCCGTCATGGAGGACTACAGCACTGTGGAACACCCCTCTGATTGGACAGGATGGAAACTGCTGGCCAATGAGATTAACTGTTCTATGCACATGCTCAGAGACCGAGACATCGCATTCCATGCAAATGATAAAGGCACCAGTTTGTTTCTTCACGTTACTGATCTCCTGCTGCATTTCTGATGATGCTTTACTTCTGGACAGTATGACAATGTGCCCTCCCCCTTTCTGAGAAATGAATCGAACTGTTTCAAAGCCCAGGCCAGAGAGGCCGCCTGTTACAATGTACACTGCCCTTTTGTGGAAGAGCTGTTTGTTTTCAAGTAGTAATGGAATGTCAGAGAGTGTGGGATTGACATCCTCATTCCCCAGTGTCACCACAGCCAGGGTCTTGGAGGTGAAGTAGGACTCTGATCCTTCCAAGGGGATAACGTCAAAGCTTCCAGACGTCCCTTTCTGAAAGATCAGGTGTTCCACAGCAAAGGACTTCCTGTCTAAGTGCAGAGCTTTCAGCCAACCATAAATGTGAGGCCTCTGTGCACACAAGGAGCCTGTTTGCAGCAGGCTTGAGATTAGCAAGATCTGGACGTGAACACTTTCCTTCGTGTTCTGGAAAACATCTTGAGCAAACGTGCCTTGTGATAGAAATTCACAGATGAAAACAATATTCCTGACACCATGAAAATTGCCAACTTTTGTAACTATTGATGGATCAAATGGAGGCAGGAGGACTAATGCATCGATGTGGGAATCATCTGCAAAATTGATGTTGCACTGGTTACCAAGAATGACATTCCATCCTGATTTGGATGACGTGAGAGTCAATATTTTCAGCAAGGCGGAGTCTGTAACAGAAGAGATGATCCCTAATGTTCTCTGTTGTTTTATTCTGGGTAACATTCTGTGCAAAATCTTCCATGCCACCACAAAGTAGGAAACACAGGGTGTGTCTTTCAGGTAAGGAAACCTTTTTGCCTTGTAGCATGCCTCCCCAGGAACTCGGATCTTTGAGGATGCGGCAGCAGGGTAACATGAAACCACATCATCTCCCACTTTCAAATGGCTCACATCTTTGCCTGCAGCTGTGACGGTCCCGCTGAAATCCAAAGCCAGAAGCTTGTGGTTCTGAGACGTGTGTTGGTTCCAGTACATAGTCGGACCAAAGTTCAAATGTGAAACGCTGACAGGGAAATAATCGGATGAATGAACACAAATCTTACTGATTTGGATCTCAACTGAGTTATCTTGCATGGGTTGAATAGCCTCCTCCTCAACGCGAACGGCAGACAGCATGGTCATCCTATATGGGTCAGCAGACTGTAGGGTATACAGCTTGGACCTTTTGGAGCAAGCGCTTCTATTCAAACTACCAATGCTTTCATTAGGGGTGTGACTAATGCATGGTTTTAAAACCAACCCGTCCTTCAGCACCAACTCAGGGTACTTATTGCAAGGGTAGGATCTGAACACCTGAGACAGGGCACCGATGTCTGGAGAGAGGACAGAACTCATATCAATGAGCTGAAAGGAAAGCTCAGCTATTTCTGCAGCGCAGGCTCTGAGCATGCCTGACAGGGCAAAGCCTGGGCTGATGTGGTCCACTGTAAGCTCTGCTGAGCGATAGGTTATCACCCTGATTGAGCCTGCGAAGGTCATGACCTTTAGCTCAAGGACGAGTTGACGGAAAATCTCACAGCAGTTTAGCATGTTTTCCAAAACAATTTCATTTGACTGGGCAGTGAGGTTTTCCTGACCCCACACAAACAATACCTCCTCAAAGGTCTTCTTAATATCTGTGATATTAAGGTTTGTCAAGGCGGCGGGGAGGCCATGTTTCAATATGTCCTTAGCATGTGAGAAAGAGATATACCTAGACTTTGAGCTCAGATGTCCCTGCATTTCTTTTGATATACCCAATTGGTCCGAGAAGACCAATGCCTTTGGAGACAGAGAGGGGGCGGTGCTCTCGTAAACGGTGGCGTAGTCATTGTGGTAGAAGTACTCGTCGACAACATGAGAACGGCTGCCAAGGTATTTGACCATCACATGCTTCAGCTCAACTAGCACTCTGCCTGCTTGGTCTGTGAAGCAGCCGCACGCTTCAAAGTCATCGGCTCCCACACGAGTTGCTCTGAGGTATACGATCATTTCCTCTTGCAGGGGCTCAAAGACTGTTAAACAACCGATTCCGGCTGGAAACCCGGGCCGTCCACCAAAAGTATGTTTGATGGAGACCGGGAGCAATTGCATGAGGAAATCTAACACAACAGGATGAATGCAGTAGTCATGCAACTGTGGCATCAACTCAGTTGGAACTGTGATGACGGAAAAGGCCTCCATCAAATCCTCCCCATAATGCACATCTCCTTTGTTTTGGAAAACAGTGCCGTACTGAAATCCACCCTGGGAAAGAAGGCCGTAAAACTCTCCCCAGCTCACAACTTCCTTGCATCTTTGGTAAATAGAGCTTAATGAAATGCTTGCCTCCTCAATGAATCTCTCTTGCTTGCAGACTATTGTGCCTGATGCATAAACTGCGGATGGAGAATGTATTTTGAAGGACGTTTCTTTCTCTTCTGGCACCAGTTGCACCTTCATCTGTGGTGCATTGTGGGTAAACACAAACGGACTGTGGAAGCTGATGCTGAGTTGGACAGTATTGAGTGGAACTCTGGGTTTAGAATGAGCCATAAAGGCAGCCAAACCCAACTCTGCATGGAAAGCACCTGGGAGAATGGGAACGCCATTGTGTTTGTGCTCATGAAGGTAGACCAGTGAGTCTAAGGTGAGATCACAGCTGAACGTGTTATTGTCACTGCCTGTCTGACTGAGAACAGGGTGATTATTTGACATTTTCTGCTGTCCTGCACCAATGATCACATCTCTCTGAGCGCAATCAAACTGGTACCTGGGAAAAGGTGTAGGGGATGTCTCGCATCCACTGTAAAGCTGATCCCAGTCAACCTGGACCCCCAGTTCAAACAGCTTTGATACAGTCGACAGCATGACCTCATGATCTTTCTCTGGCTGCACTGGGCATAGAGCTGCAGTGTCATTACCTAGAGTCTCCATTATGTTCCTTTGTAGAGCCCTCCTCGGACCTATTTCTACAAAAACCACGTTGTTCTTCCCTTTGGCTGCTGACCTCACTGCCTGCTCAAATAAGACGGGCTCTCGGATGTTCCTGGCCCAGTATTTCCCTGTGATAAAATCTGTCTGTTGGGCTTCTTTCCCTGTCACTGTTGAGAATAGCTCTGTGGCAACATGGTTAGGCTCTAAGGAACCAATGCTGTCCTCCACTTGGGACAGAATGGGGTCCATCATGTGGCTGTGATAGGCAGCAGGGACGTCCAACACACGTAAGAACAGATTCGGACTCTGGGTGGAGCTCTTTATCTCTTTGTGGAGCTTTTGAATTGCCTCTGCATCACCTGACAGGGTGCATGACTGTGGGCTGTTGAAGGCCGCCAGACAAACCTTGTTAGAGTAAGGTGGGAGGAAATGCAGGACCTCAGGCACCGGCATGCTACTGACCACAAGCATTTGACCTCCTGTGACTTTGTTCTGCAGAGCGCTGCGGTAGTAGATTACTTTAACCGCATCCTCAAGACACAACAAACCAGAGCAGTGGGCGGCGGCCACCTCTCCCACAGAGTGTCCTAGAATGGCATCAGGTTTGATGCCCCAGTGTTTGAGGAGGGTGACAATGCCCACCTGAATGGCAAAGAGGAGAGGCTGGACCACATCGGGGTCGGAGAAATCACTGCTCTCTGTCTCACTCTCCAGCCTTTCCACGATGTTCACGGTATCGAATGTTTGGAAAAGCTTGTCAATTTCCTTCATTTTATCTCGGAACACCGTTTCCTGTTTTAGCAGCTGCTTGCACATGCCATGGTAGGTGACACCATTTCCACAGATTACGAACACCAACCTTGGATCGGAGTAGGCTGGGGACATGTTTATACTTAAGGCCGATTTCAGTTGAGCCCCAAGGTCCGTCAGAGAAGAAGTGACAATGGCTTTCCTGTATTTGTGTTTCAGGTGGCTCCTCTTACAGGCCGATGTGTAAACTAAACTATCAATGTCAATTGTTTGGTTTGTCTCAATCTGCCTGATTGTGTCCTCAATCATCAAAACAATAGACTTACTTGAATTGGCAGACAAAATAAAATACTTGTCACGTCTAACATTCCTTTTTTTAGGAGCTTGTAACTTGTGTTCTTTTACAATAGCGTGTGCATTTGTTCCCCCAAAACCAAAATTGTTTACTCCCGCAACCCTTACATCAGAACTGCCCCTCCATTTCTCTGCTTTAGTAGGAACTCTCACATTGAGAGCCCTGGCATCTATACTGGAACTGTCCTCAGAGTAGAACACAGAGGGTACAATGGTTTCATGCTTCATCATTAGGAGTACCTTGATGAGCCCGGCCACACCAGCTGCTGACTCTGTGTGTCCGATGTTGCCTTTGACAGAACCGATGAGGAGTGTCTCTGAGCCTGGAGGTCTGGCTTTGGCAATGACTTTGGAGATGCTTCCAGCCTCTATTGGGTCCCCCACCGGGGTTCCAGTCCCATGAGCCTCTACGTAGTGGACACTGGCCAGGTCACACTCTGAATAGATTCCACGCAGAAGCTCTTCCTGTTGGACCATGGAGGGCTTGGTGATTGGTGTCACCGTGCGGCCATCTTGGTTGACTGCTGTTTTGCTTATGATGCCCCATATATGATCGCAGTCTCTCAGAGCCTGCACAGACAGTGATACATATGCTTTGTTCATAGGGTACAGGTTGTACATAATGACTGTTATAACAGCATGTAATTACACAGAAAGGTGTTAATATCCTGTGATAATACTTTCAACATGTTAATGTTCTACACGTCGTCTGCATCAAATCCACACAGTATGTTAGAGTCCCTTCTCCCCTTTCATACGACCTACAAAATACTGCAGGTTTGTTTACAAACTGATGGGCCATAATTACACTTACAGAACAAAGTCTCAATGTTTTTTTTTATTAAATAATGTGCTACTTATACTCATATTTTTTTTTTTACCTTTTTCAGAGGTTTCAGCAGAACAATGCCACAGCCTTCCCCTCTTCCATAGCCATCTGCTTTGCTAGAGAAAGGTTTGCTGGTGCCATCAGGTGAGATCATCTTTGCCTTGCTGAGAGCAACAAAGACTCTGGGCTCTATGATACAGCTGACACCACCGCAAACAGCCATCTCACAGTCTCCTATAAGTTATGACATAGAAGAGGACCATCACACACATCAGCACAGAGATCAAACAGCCATCTCACAGTCTCCTATAAGTTATGACATAGAAGAGGACCATCACACACATCCGCACAGAGATCAAACAGCCATCTCACAGTCTCCTATAAGTTATGACATAGAAGAGGACCATCACACACATCCACACAGAGATCAAACAGCCATCTCACAGTCTCCTATAAGTTATGATATAGAAGAGGACCATCACACACATCAGCACAGAGATCAAACAGTTGTGTTAAAACTATAAAAATGTGATGATTTAATCTTTCCCTGGCTCATTGTTTACAAAGCATAGTTACACATGAGGACATAACCCCAAGAAACACACACGTTTATTACAGTTGTATTGTTATCTCCGACGCTAAGGTAAATGAAATGAAATGTTGGGTGAAATACCTTGCCTAATGGCTTGGCATGCGAGGTGCAGAGCAACAAGGGATGATGAACAAGCACAGTCGAGAGACAGGGAGGGTCCCGTGAAGTTGAACAGGTAGGAGACTCGGTTGGCTGCAATACTCATAGCTAGTCCCGTGCCCGTACAGTGGTTGATTACGTTTGGGTGCATATGTGCGGCTGATTGCTCATAATCTCTGTTCATAAGGCCTAGAATAAAACCGTCATACAAACATTTTGACAAAACCCACACTGCACATATAAACAACAACATAGGTTTGAACTCCAGTCCAACAAGGAGTTAAGTGGTTGTGAGTGTGTGTATGTGTCAGTCATACCTAGAAACACTCCTGTGTTGGTGCCACTGGCCCTCTCCATAGGGATCCCAGCGTTCTCTAAAGCCCTATAAACACACTGGAGGAGAAGTTTCTGCTGGGGGTCCATTTGTTCTACTTCAGTTTCATTGATGCCAAAGAACTTGTGGTCAAACTCATTGAACCTGCAAAATCCGTACTGTTTTAGTGCCAATAATAAACAATGTTCACTATGAACATTCAATATTTAGTATTTGTATACATTTTTGAAAACACCAACCTTCTGTTTATTATTAAGATAAATATTAAGTAGTATTGCTGAATTCGTAGCCTTCTATAATTCTGAAACTTTTTTTAATGCAAAAAGGAAAAACACCCACCCATCAATAAGAGCAGCCTTAGCTGTTCGGGATTTTCCCGGTTTGTTGTCATCGGGGTCATACCAACTGGATAAATCAAATCGATTGCTAGGAACTGATACCGTACAATTCTTTCCACTTAAAAGAACCTTCCAGAAATTTTCGAGCCCGTCACCTGTGTTAGAAAAATAATTTAATGGTACAAAGGAATACTGACATGAAAGGACATGAAAGATGGTCTGGTTCGCAGTGGTGTCTTTCACATATTACGAAAGGTTTTGAGTTTGAAAAGAGAAATGCCAAAATAAAAGCAGGACTTCTTTTCATGTTAAAAGCTGCTTCTGGTCTTTTCAGATCATATGCAAAGCTGCTTACCTCCAGGGAAGTTGCATCCAATGCCCACAACTGCAATCTCATCTTCTGCCTCTTCCATGGTTGCTGTACATCACTGTCACCTACACTATCACTATGAAATGATGGATACAAGTTCTTCCCTACGTATTAAACCCCGTAGTTTAACATTTGTTTCCTGGTTAACCTTTGTGTTTGATCTTCAAATGTGAGTTGTCTCGTTTAAAGTTCATTCCTATATTCTTATTTTGTATAAAACATTAATGATTGACGGTAAGCGTGACCATGGAGATGTATGACTTCAGTGCACACCTTTAGTGTATGTTGGCAAGAAAAGCCCAAGGTCAATGAATGAATCGCTGGCATAAAACAATGGGAGATCTAAGATCTGGTTTCAGGCTTCACCTCGTTTTGCAAGAACAAAATCAACAATTTGAACTGACATTTTTTTAAAGACAAAATGCTTATTCTATTCGCATGTGATATTGCATAGGCTTATAATCTTGCCAATTAAACCTACAATTATAGTTGAATGTATATCCCCAGCTGCCAAAATATTCCCTATGGCAGCTCCTGATTCACATGGGATCACATCAATTCAACCAGCTTTTACAGGACTTTCGGAAAGACAAAAAGTGCTTAGTAAAGGCCCTGATCTGATGCACTTTGTCTCTATGTAGCTATTTCCTTGTTATAACTAGGCAATTGGATGCTATTTCTGAGAATTTTAACCTTCGTGAAGCCTATAAAAGAATAAAAGGACTTCTTCATAATTTTGAAGGCTGTAATGGCCTATTGGCACTTACAACATAACAGGTATGCAACCCAAAATGTTGGTGTTCATTAGTGTGGGAAAGGAGTGTGTTGTTATTATTATGCTTTTCATGGGTGTACTAACATAATGATAGAGCTGCAATCGGAATGCACATTTAAACTTTGTGAACCTTTATTGGTGATTTGCTCCGTAAATAGACCGGTCAATTATGCAGGCTTGGACGTTTTGTTTTCATTGGGTACACAACTAATAGCATAGTATAAATGAAATAGTAGCAAACATATTTACAAAATACAGTATGGTTACTAGATGTTTTTAAAAGCAGGCTCATAATCATAATATGAGCTGGTCCAGGAAATCCCCAGTGAATGCCAAGCTGTATAAAGTAATAAAGTATATAGCCTTACAAGCCAGTTAGCCAGTAGCAGTCTGGATCAAAAGTGCCATTGTTCCTCTGCCCTGTTTTCTGTCTGGACAGATCAGAACATGGCCGATAGCCATAAAAGTGCTTGGTATGTGATGTTGGTTGGCTGTTTCTCTTCCAAAGGTGCAGTGAGTGGGGGTTCTAGACCATAGCCAGTGAATGCTAGAAACAGGCCGTTTGGTTTGCTGTCAGTCACACAGGACTTTATTGCACTTTGTCTATAAAAACAGATATTAATAGATCTTTTCTCACTGTAGAAATATTCATTTCTTTAATCCTTCATCAATTGTTTCTTGTTTTTCAAGATATATCTGTCTTGCACCTAGTTCACAATTTCATAACTATAAAATGGACTACTATTGCTGAGTATTTGATCATTACAGCAATAGAAAATAAAGTGCCCTTTATCTATCATTGTTCTCACGAAAAGGGCACATGGGCACCTCAATTATTAGATACTAATTATAAAACCAAACAGGTTGGTTGGCATGAATGTAGGAATATGAATATGATCTTTGTAGGCCTTGATACATAGTTTTCTCATTATTTAAATAAAATAAAAATAAAAAAGGAGGCAGTTATCGTGGCTTTATTACCCTAAATATTTGTATTAGCAACAGAAATACTAGTAAAGTAGTAATAATAGCAAACATATCCACACAAACACAATATAGTCAAATATAGTTGTAATAAAATCTCTGATGTATAAACATAATTGTCAAATTTGTAATATCCAGGAAATCACCAGTGATTGCCAAGCTGTATAAAGTAATGAAGTATATGGCCTTACAAGCCAGTTAGTAGCAGTCTGGATCAAAAGTGCCACAGAAATACTAGTAAAGTAGTAATACTAGCAAACATATCCACACAAACACAATAGAGTCAAATATAGTTGTAATAAAATCTCTAATGAATAAACATAATTGTCAAATTTGTAATATCCAGGAAATCACCAGTGATTGCCAAGCTGTATAAAGTAATGAAGTACATGGCCTTACAAGCCAGTTAGTAGCAGTCTGGATCAAAAGTGCCACAGAAATACTAGTAAAGTAGTAATAATAGCAAACATATCCACACAAACACAATAGAGTCAAATATAGTTGTAATAAAATCTCTAATGAATAAATATAATTGTCAAATTTGTAATATCCAGGAAATCACCAGTGATTGCCAAGCTGTATAAAGTAATGAAGTATATGGCCTTACAAGCCAGTTAGTAGCAGTCTGGATCAAAAGTAGTTTAACATATGTTTCCTGGTTAACCTTTGTGTTTAGTCTTCAAATGTGAGTTGTCTCGTTTAAAGTTCATTCCTATATTCTTATTTTGTATAAAACATTAATGATTGACGGTAAACGTGACCATGGAGATGTATGACTTCAGTGCACACCTTTAGTGTATGTTGGCAAGAAAAGCCCAAGGTCAATGAATGAATCGCTGGCATAAAACAATGGGAGATCTAAGATCTGGTTTCAGGCTTCACCTCGTTTTGCAAGAACAAAATCAACAATTTGAACTGACATTTTTTTAAAGACAAAATGCTTATTCTATTCGCATGTGATATTGCATAGGCTTATAATCTTGCCAATTAAACCTACAATTATAGTTGAATGTATATCCCCAGCTGCCAAAATATTCCCTATGGCAGCTCCTGATTCACATGGGATCACATCAATTCAACCAGCTTTTACAGGACTTTCGGAAAGACAAAAAGTGCTTAGTAAAGGCCCTGATCTGATGCACTTTGTCTCTATGTAGCTATTTCCTTGTTATAACTAGGCAATTGGATGCTATTTCTGAGAATTTTAACCTTCGTGAAGCCTATAAAAGAATAAAAGGACTTCTTCATAATTTTGAAGGCTGTAATGGCCTATTGGCACTTACTTACAACATAACAGGTATGGAACCCAAAATGTTGGTGTTCATTAGTGTGGGAAAGGAGTGTGTTCTTATTATTATGCTTTTCATGGGTGTACTAACATAATGATAGAGCTGCAATCGGAATGCACATTTAAACTTTGTGAACCTTTATTGGTGATTTGCTCCGTAAATAGGCCGGTCAATTATGCAGGCTTGGACGTTTTGTTTTCATTGGGTACACAACTAATAGCATAGTATAAATGAAATAGTAGCAAACATATTTACAAAATACAGTATGGTTACTAGATGTTTTTAAAAGCAGGCTCATAATCATAATATGAGCTGGTCCAGGAAATCCCCAGTGAATGCCAAGCTGTATAAAGTAATAAAGTATATAGCCTTACAAGCCAGTTAGCCAGTAGCAGTCTGGATCAAAAGTGCCATTGTTCCTCTGCCCTGTTTTCTGTCTGGACAGATTAGAACATGGCCGATAGCCATAAAAGTGCTAGGTATGTGATGTTGGTTGGCTGTTTCTCTTCCAAAGGTGCAGTGAGTGGGGGTTCTAGACCATAGCCAGTGAATGCTAGAAACAGGCCGTTTGGTTTGCTGTCAGTCACACAGGACTTTATTGCACTTTGTCTATAAAAACAGATATTAATAGATCTTTTCTCACTGTAGAAATATTCATTTCTTTAATCCTTCATCAATTGTTTCTTGTTTTTCAAGATGTTTCTGTCTTGCACCTAGTTCACAATTTCATAACTATAAAATGGACTACTATTGCTGAGTATTTGATCATTACAGCAATAGAAAATAAAGTGCCCTTTATCTATCATTGTTCTCACGAAAAGGGCACATGGGCACCTCAATTATTAGATACTAATTATAAAACCAAACAGGTTGGTTGGCATGAATGTAGGAATATGTATATGATCTTTGTAGGCCTTGATACATAATTTTCTCATTATTTAAATAAAATAAAAATAAAAAAGGAGGCAGTTATCATGGCTTTATTACCCTAAATATTTGTATTAGCAACAGAAATACTAGTAAAGTAGTAATAATAGCAAACATATCCACACAAACACAATAGAGTCAAATATAGTTGTAATAAAATCTCTAATGTATAAACATAATTGTCAAATTTGTAATATCCAGGAAATCACCAGTGATTGCCAAGCTGTATGAAGTAATGGAGTATATTGCCTTACAAGCCAGTTAGTAGCAGTCTGGATCAAAAGTGCCATTGTTCCTCTGCCCTGTTTTCTGTATGGACAGATTAGAACATGGGTTAGGATTGTATGGCATAATCCTATGACTGGTGGGTTGTTCAGGGAAAGATCTTTGCGTAACAACTGCCCGGTTAGCATGTAGGCTACCGAAAATATTAGGAAGTGGATGTCCAACCTCTTCATCTATTTTGGTCTCATTGACTTTAGTGCTACAGATTCCAAAGAAAGTCAGAAAAATAGGAATGAAGGCAATGCCATGAAGGGACCCAAATAATATAACCAATAGCATGATCTTAAAAAAGGTTCTAAATATGTAACTCTCTGACGCAGACAACACTACCACCCCTAGAATGGTTGAAATGGCCCCCTGTATGATAGGATATCCTAAGTTAGAGAGAGCATCGATTGCTTTTTGATTAGCGGTTGGCTCTTTGCTTGATACGAAAGCATAGGAAATATGAGCAGAGAAGTCCACCGAGAACCCAATGCAGATGACCAGATTGATCATGGATACAGAGTCTAAACTGACATTCCAGATGGACATAAACCCAGCTACTCCCACGATGACAGAGGCAATGGCAAAGGTCACCCACAGAGAACATATAGGGCTAGGTATGAACATGAGAGAGATTACAAGCATAGCCAAGGTGGCTACAACAATGTTCTGGATAGTATTACTAACGATGACAGCATACTGGTCATAGAATATGAAAGCTGGATGGTAAACGACTAATGAGCCTGGACATTCCTCAGATTTGACAGTATCTCGTAACTGGTTCAAAAGATTCTTTTCATCAACTGCTGTGCTGATGTTAACTGTCTGAATGAATACACGTGAAGCATATATATCTAGCTCAGATGAAGAGAAATTCACATCTTGCTTGAACAGTTGTGTGGTAACAGATACATTGAAAAAAATTGGTAATTTATGAATAAATGTGCTCTTGTCATCAAGGTTCCAATCAAGTACCAATCCATATTTCAGGAATTCGTGAAGCCAGGATATTGTCATGCTTGGATCAACCAGTGGTCGATTGTCAAGTGTCAGATTACCAAGTTTCTGGAGACAATAGTCAAGTTGATTTTGTGACTTTTTATTCCAATATTTGAACTCGGTGTCTGTCACAACCATCATCACAGTTGGCCCGTACTCAGAAAAGTACTTATTTTGGTTATCGTAGTAACTACCGACATAAGAGCTGTCAGTTGCTAAATGTTTCAGATCAATGCCCTCTTTCATTTGAAAACAACCATAGATACTTGTGGCTAAATAACCCAAGTAAAGCAGAAGCACAACTCCCTTTACCCATGGATTAATCAGAAAGGGCCCGTAATGTTTCTCAAAAAAGTGGTGAACTGGCATGGGTTCCTCTTTTTCGGTTTCCTTGTCATAAGCTCCTCCCTCACAGCAGATGTTATATTTGTTGGATTGTGGTTTTGGAACCTTCAAGCAAGTAAGCCAGTGCCTGTTGCTGCCTTCTCTTCTCCCGTTAAGTGCCAAAAAGGCACCAAAGAAGGTGATATTGTATATGTAGCAGAAAACAACAGCAGTGCCAGTGTACATGCAGAAAGATTGTACAGAGCGAAAGGGAGTTAGCAAACCAATGTAGAAAGCCAGTGCATCAGTAAGTGTTGTAATGGTGATGGACACAGCTGCCTCTTTGTATGTGGCGGCCATGCGTGCCTCCACGCTGTCGGTAACTTTAGTTTGCTGCCAGCAGGAAATCATGATGAACATGTCATCAACTCCAATACCTGTAGAATCAATCAGCAGGTTCACAACTCATTGAACGTGGTGCAACTTAAATAAGACAGGCGTTAACACTCGCATTTACAATCCTTTTTTCTTTTGAGGATCAATACATATTTTACAATACATTTAGTTGGATGAACTTTACTATTGAACACGATCCATAATGTAAATGAGTTGAAGGATGACCTAGGATGAGGAAAGGAGCTGTTGCCACAGTCATGGAGAAAGGCATTCCACAAAGGAGCAGCAGGCCAAAACTGGACAACACCGCCAAGCCAGCGGTGAGCACTCCGAAAGAAGCCACCCATACCTTGTTCCTCACACAGTCCAACCTGGAGGAAGAGAAGAGAACACAGATAGGCTTTCACTTCTTCATTATTTTTGATTGCTGCTTGCCTTCAAATGGTTTCATTTGGTTTAAGATTACTATGAAGAAATATAGGACTACAATTACAAATAGAATTATGTGCCAATAACATTTGAATTAGCAAAGTAGGATACAAGTTTAATAACCAATGACAAAATAAATAATATTAAAATAGCTTCTGTGCTCAACCTTTAATCAATCAATCAATGAATTCCCTGATTGTGCTATTAGGTTAGTTCAATTTGCCCGTTCAAAATAAATAGACTCTACAAAAAAAAGTAGTTTACAGACCTCAGACATGAAAATATGGAGAAATTAATTGCCAGCACATATGTCACTGAGAACAGAGGAATGATGGAGTCAGAGCTCTTTTCAAATTCCTCTTCTCTAGACAAGGAGGTGAAATACGATATGTCAACCTAGCAACAAAGACATTTTAGTAGTTGTTGTATTAAATTAATTCTTGATATTTTTTCTTTCATTTATTATTTCCATTTAATATGCATTACTTGTTTACTCATATGCTGATTAAACAATAACATTTCAATAAAATGAATAAACAAAGTTACTTACCTCTTTTCCTTCTATCTGGGAGGACATGTTTATAAACTCTTGCAGCCATAAGTTATTGAGAGTAGAATTGCTATCTGTATCCTTTAGAAAATAATAAAGCCTAACTGCCTTTGCACTAATAATAAGCCCTGTTTTCTCGCTCAACTCGACACCACCAATTTGAGATCCAAGGAAAATATTGTTGTAAAATGGGTAATTTATATTATAGCCAGAGGTTTTGTTCACAACCTGAAAGAAGGAGTTGGACATGCACTTTCCACCAATCTTAACACAAAGATTATAAAAATGTTCTTTGCCTACTTGCATCTTAGTAACCTGTTCATTAAAAGCATAGATTTCATCAAAAGCCAGATCTGTTAGAATATTTTCTGGACTCGTAAAAATGATGGAGGCATACGTGCCCTCAGTGTATAGTCTTAATTGAGAGAAATCCTCCTCATGGTGCGGAAAATGTTTCTTGACAACCAGCCTCTCTTCTTTAGCTGGTCCATTAACGGGTGTAAACTGGTTTTCAATTCCTTTGGCATCATTTTCTCTTTCCTTTAGGAAGACAAATCCTCCTCCGAGACCGGCAGAAAGAAACAAAGGAATGATTAAAAACCACCAGGGATGTCGCCCAACAAAACTACCAAGTTTTCCAAAACCTTTCGATATTGGCTTTTCAATACAATTTGTATGGCATGCAGGCATTTCTTACTAACTATATAAGCTTCCGATAATCATACAAAAAAGATATCCGAAAATGTGAGAGATTTTAAAAAACAGATAGGAGAGTTATAGTTGTCTGGCATGGCAACAAGTCAAACCCCGTAGAAATAATTTGACTGAATAATGTCACCTGGGAAACTCCCATGGAGTTAAACATTAACTGCTGGGTTTGATGTGAAAAGGAAGCTACGAAGTATAGCCTTATAGCAGTGTATTATTATGGTTCAGTGTCTACAGAGATACACACAACCTGTCCACATACAGTATCTGCTACAAATTTGATAAAGGCCATTCTAATGTTTTGGTATAATCCAGTTATTTTCGACAGTTCATGATGGAACACTGATTTAGAGGTTAGATATTTCGAAAGACCAAGGACCAGGTGGAGGGATTATATCTCCATGCTGGTCGGGGAGAGCCTTGGAATCCCCCAGTCAGAGCTGGCGGATGTGGCCCGGGAAAGGGAAGGATGGGGCTCTCTGCTGGAACTACTACCTCCGCGACCCGATCGGATAAGCGGACGAAGATGATGATGATGATGATGATGATGATATTTCGAAAGAGTTCTCATGAAAGAGTAGTTTAATCTTCAGAAATGTCTAAATGTAAATATTCAGTTAAATTCATTATAAAAAGATTTTTTTTTATTTTTACCATCAGCACAGATAATTATACCATCTGGTATCTGTCATATTCTATTATATCAACATACAATTTAGTCATTTTTTGGCATGAAATATTGTAAGGATGAAAACCTTGTGGGTTTTGGCTACTCCCGTGCTGTAACGAATCCACAGCCAGACTGATACAAGTGCATGCAGAACAAATGCTTTAGTCTTCAGCCCCACAAAACAGACCGTAACAAAAAGATCTTGGCATGCAAAAGTAGATTGGATGTAGAGCCGTTAAGGTCAATGGCAACAAAAAAAAAGTCAAGAAAACTAAGCTGCATACACACAGCAGGTATGTACAATAATGCAAACTCAAAATATATCATTCATAAATTGTTTGTTTTTCACTGATGTTTCTGTCTTGCTCTTGATCACAATTTTACAACTCTACAATTGAACACTATTAATTATCTTTAGCAAGACACTCCAGTGTGCTAACTTCCTCTCAACAGAGAATAACATAAATGACTAATGAACCACAAGAGAGAAACTCATAAGTTTTCTTCTTTTAATGAAACAAAGTCATCCAGTCATTGCATACTCTTAGGTTCATGTGGAGCCTCTCACTTTGTTTATAGTTGTAATAGATTTGAATTAAAAGGTAAAGACCGCATATGGGGCGGAGGCATGTTCATTTTACTCAGTATTGTACTTTCTTTTGTACCTTCTCTTAAAAGAGTTGTGTGCCCATCAACTGGCAGGGTTATGTGATTATGAAATTATATTCAGATCGTTAGTGCATGTAATGCAATTATTTAGGACACTGCATGATATTACCACCTTCAGAGTGCTGCATATAGATTCAATATATGATTTTCAAACATATAGTGTATATTGATGTATGTGTGGAAGTACGAACACAAAGGAAAAGCATCCTTTTTAGTCTGTAAGAAACATGACCTAATGCTATCCCTTAACATTACACATACATTTAATTTTTGTTCACAATCCAGAACACAAGTTTCTCCACCAGGAAGCAGTTTTAGCTCACAATAAGCTTGCTGCTTGGTAAGACACTGTTTGGTAGAAATCGGTTTTAGCTTGACGAGTAGAACAGTAAAAAGAAAGCACACACAAAATATAGCATTCAATCAATTGACTGTACTAAAAAAAGGCTCTTTAAAACTCATCTTGGTCCAGGAGGATGAGAACCGCGTACATATATTTCTTCCAATATCTTTCTAAAAGAAGGCTTTACCCTTTTGCCTAATCCTAGCTCCGATTCTCACCTCAATGAGAAAAACTCTGTGTCTTTCAAATGAATCCTCTATATAACCTTCCTAATTATATGTGAGTATTGCAAACATGTTACTGGCGTCACACAGTGTAGGGTTCATTCATGTTTGTTGTATGTTAAACCGGTCCACTGTTTGAGACCAGTTTCCCATCTCCTCAGTGGCGGCTGGCCAATAGAAGGGCAGGCAGTATTAATTACTTGATTTTTACATAAAAAAAAAAAAATAGTAACAATAATTACTCATGTTAAGTAAACGTATGTTTTAAAATACACAATAACGTGTAATGTATAAAATATTTATCTTTATCTTTGAGGGGAAATTAGCTTACAGATTCTTCCATAGATACTGTATATATGGATCATCCCCTCTGTCTTCTGGGGCGCTAGAAAAGTTGCCCATTCAGTGCAGCAGCTCAGCCAAAAGACTATTTTTGCCAATACAAAAATGCACATAGCAACACAAATTTAGCCAATCAGCGTCCTTAAATCTGTTGCAGAAAAGGCGCTGAAGTTAAAGGCATACTTCGCCAATTTTAGAAGACATTATATGTGGTTGTTTCTGCTAAATTAAGTAAGTATATGGAACAAGTTCGGGAAGTAGTGTCAACATATGTGAAAGCACAGGATTTTTCTGGGCATTTAAATTGTGAATTAACTTTAAACCACAACGCCCGTAGCTCATTGAGCACATCAAATACCCCCCTGCCTCACTAAATGTATGAGCCTACCTGGGTTATGCATTACATTACTCTACAACCTAGTAAACCTTATACGGGAAATTGCGATAATGCTTTATAGGTACAAGAACAACTTAGCTAGCAAACGTTACCTAGCCGATAAGCAAAAAAATTATCTCGTTATTAGCTACACAAGGTTTATTGTTTGGGGAATTGTCAAGATCGACCTTTTGGCCTCCTCTCTCATCGGGTCCGTTATTCCAGAGGAAGGATCACAACAGAGACATGTATAAGTCAAATGTATTTAATCAGATCTGATACACGGTATTACACATCATACTATATTAGCTAATAAGCATCAGCATATAGTTATTAATTCGCACCTTTACCTTTTAGCTCATATCCCGCAAAGCTGAATATAAGGAGAGTGGAGAGGACTGTGACGCCCCAGTTCCTTCTGCCAGTCTGATGTCTCTTCCTTTGTCTCTAGTATATATAGTTTAGCGCCACACTCATTTGCACCCCACATGACCGACACCAGATGTTTCTGTTAATTTCTTAAACCGGACGCTTCTTCGTTCTCTAAGCCCGGGTCCCTCTTTGACCTTGGATCACAACTCCCCACAGTCTCCCCCTGGCCCCGTGCTCCTCTGCCTAAACAGGCCTCTCCTTTCACAATTACCAGGGGCCTCCCAGATTTACAACCAGCCCCTCCTTTACAGCCCTCTCATTTCCTCTGCCATAGACTAGCTGTTGTGTTCACTCACTCTTGTTCTTCCGCTACAGACGTCATTAATATCACACAATTACTAGATCACACAACTAATAGGTCACACAATTACTAGAGCACACAACTAATAGGTCACACAACTAATGGATTACCTGATGTGTATGCAACTATATCCTGAGCATGCTATTAAATCTGACAGAATTTATTTGGTTTTAAGATGAGTATGTTTAGTTGTGAGTGTCATTGTTATGGTACACTAGTATAGTGACAGAAGTTTCAATTATGAAAACACATTATTCGCAATTCATCAACTTATCCTTTTTTTTGTGAAAGGTATTTTCAGTTTTAGTAATGTTATAGTAATGCAGTTTTAGTAATGCCGCCACTGGCTACCATGAACTTATTACAAAGATGTTATCACGTTCTATAACATTCTGTACCAGTTCTTACCATAGTAATACAAGTACTGGAAAGCTATAGTTAAACTCCCCTGGTAGTTACAACATAGGACACAGACTGTACAAACAGAGCGTTGCGCATGTTTTAAAGATTGAAATGTTACACATCTGTGGTTGTGAACCCTCATTAATTGATTTGGGTAATTTCAATACTTTTAGCAGTGCAATTAGCCGTTTAATTTGCACTGTTAGCTACTGTTAAAGCAAACGTTCATGGTTGCAGGGTGAAAACAACTGAAGATTATTTACAAGTAGCCAAGTGTATAACATGATACACACTTGAAACTGCGTGCACCATAAAGGGCTTCCACAAAACAAATTAAAATCGAGTAAAAGGCTTGTTGAATTGATGTCACCTAACGTGAACAATTGCCTTCTGTTCAACTGAACATGGGGACTTTGTTTCTCAACGTACTGAGAAAGATATTCTACTCAAAGCAAAAGTTAAAGCCTAACAGTTGCTGGAAAGTTGTCACTTCACCAGCCACAAACAAGGAAGTACATTACACTGTACATACAGTGAAGGAAATAATTATTTGATCCCTTGCAGATTTTGTACGTTTGTCCACTGACAAAGAAATGAAAGGTCTATAATTTTAATGGTAGGTTTATTTTAACATTCAGAGATAGAATAAAAAAAAAAGAAATCCAGAAAATCACATTATATAAAATATATACATTGATTTGCATTTGATTGAGTGAAATAAGTATTTGATCCCCTAGCACAACATGACTTAGTACTTGGTGGAGAAACCCTTGGTGGCAAGCACGGAGGTCAGACATCTCTTGTAGTGGGTTACCAGATTTGCGCACATCTTTGCATATCCTCTCCAAATCCTTAAGGTTTCGAGGCTGTCGTTTGGCAACTCGAAGCTTCAGCTCCCTCCATAGATTTTCTATGGGATTAAGGTCTGGAGACTGGCTAGGCCACTCAATGACCTTAATGTGCTTCTTCCTGAGCCACTCCTTTGTTGTCATGGCAGTGTGTTTTGGGTCATTGTCGTGCTGGAAGACCCACCCACGACCCATTTTCAGTGTCCTGGCAGAGGGAAGGAGGTTGTCGCCCAAGATTTCACGGTACGTCACCCCGTCCATCCTCCCCTCGATGCGGTGAAGTTGTCCTGTCCCCTTAGCAGAGAAACACCCCCAAAACATAATGTTTCCACCTCCATGCTTGACGGTGGGGATGGTGTTCTTAGGGTCATAGTCAGCATTTCTCTTCCTCCAAACACGGCGAGTAGAGTTGATGCCAAAGAGCTTGATTTTGGTCTCATCTGACCACAGCACCTTCTCCCAAGCCTCCTCTGAATCATTCAGGTGTTCATTGGCAAACGTCAGACGGGCCTGCACATGTACCTTCTTTACCAGGGGGACCTTTCGGGCGCTGCAGGATTTGAATCCATTCCTGCGTAGTGTATTACCAATGGTTTTCTTGGTGACCGTGGTCCCAGCTGCCTTGAGATCATTAACAAGCTCCTCCCGTGTAGTTCTGGGCTGATCCCTCACCTTTCTCATGATCCTCGATACCCCACGAGGAGAGATCTTGCATGGAGCCCCGGACCGAGGGCGATTGATGGTCATTTTGTGTTTCTTCCACGTTCGAATAATTGCACCAACAGTTGTCTCCTTCTCACCGAGCTGCTTGCCGATGGTCTTGTAGCCAATTCCAGCCTTGTGCAGGTCTGCAATCTTGTCCCTGACGTCCTTAGACAGCTCTTTGGTCTTGCCCATGGTGGAGAGGTTGCAATCTGATTGATTGATTCTGTGGACAGGTGTCTTTTACACAGGTAAAGAGTTGAGGCAGGTGTCTCTTATACTGGTAACGGGTTGAAATTAGGAGCACTTTCTTAAAGTGAGGGGGACTAATATAGCCGGCCTGTGGGAGCCAGAATTCTTGCTAGTTGGTGCAAATCAAATGCAAATCAATGTATATATTTTATATAATGTGATTTAATGGATTTTTTTTTTAATTCTATCTCTGAATGTTAAAATAAACCTACCATTCAAATTATAGACCTTTCATTTCTTTGTCAGTGGACAAATGTACAAAATCTGCAAGGGATCAAATAATGATTTCCTTCACTGTATATATTTATTTATTTTCTGGTTGCAGTGGACGAAACTACAACTACCCTGTTAGTAATCAGATTATTCATCTTCTAGGTTCTTCCTTGTATATCTTAGTTACCGAATGATATATTGCTGTCTTGCCGTCTCACTTGATAGATTACCTGCTGGGGTGAATACTGTAACTTTGGAGAAACCATGTTTTCAGTTATGTCTCATTAATTACTTTCTGAACCAGAAACCAGGAAGTTCGGCATGCTTATATTCCATGTGTTTTTTTTTTACTTTGCTTTCTGATATCTTGGTTACTGAATGTTCCCACTGAACAAATATTTTAATGTGTAAGAAACTGATTCAGTCCCAACTCTAATATATGTATTATTAAGAGCATAAGAGATGTGATGTATGTTTTTGAACTAAATGTATGAATTTTTCTTTTAAGTTGGTATTTTGGTCAAGGTAAACATTTGCTCCGAATCTCACTCTGGTGAGTTTGCCTCTCTAAGCACATATATAAATATATGATTTTTTTTTTTTTATAAACGTTAATAAAAGTTAATTAATGCTGTACAATCTATTTTCGTTTTGCATTTTCCCCATAAGGGTTTAATGTAAGGAATGTTACATAGGTCTAAGTCTAAGAGGGAACTTTATACTATCAGCTGATGGTGTCTGAGGAATCATTTCCCTTTCCTGGATCAGCAAGCTGGTGGTGTGTGTGTGTGTGTGTGTGTGTGTCTGTGCGTGTGCGTGTGCGTGTGTGTGTGTGTGTTTGTGTGTTTATATCAAACAAAACCTGCAGGCCATCTCATTTTAAAATAATTTAAAAAAACATTTATTTTTCCGAATAAATGTAATCATTGAATTTTAAGAACAAATCCTGGAAAAACGTATTTTGTGCAATTCACCTTTACCTCTTTTTAATTTAATACAACCAAATCAAAACATTAAATACTGTACACAAAGATGTTTTTCTCACAGTTAGAAGTTTCAAAGCATGAAAAATCTTCCTTCAGGCATAGGATAAAGAAAAAATTCAATATACAAAGTCCTATCTGACTATCAGAGGTATATGGCATCAAACCTGAATTTGCCATTCAGGTGGGCATTGCCACCCTCCTCAAACACTGGGGCATCAAACCTGATGCCATTCTAGGACACTCTGTGGGAGAGGTGGCCGCCGCCCACTGCTCTGGTTTGTTGTGTCTTGAGGATGCGGTTAAAGTAATCTACTACCGCAGCGCTCTAGAGAGCAAAGTCACAGGAGACAGACAGATTTTATCACAGGGAAATACTGGGCCAGGAACATCCGAGAGCCCGTCTCATTTGAGCAGGCAGTGAGGTCAGCAGCCAAAGGGAAGAACAACGTGGTTTTTGTAGAAATAGGTCCGAGGAGGGCTCTACAAAGGAACATAATAGAGACTCTAGGTAATGACACTGCAGCTCTGTGCCCAGTGCAGCCAGAGAAAGATCATGAGGTCATGCTGTCGACTGTATCAAAGTTGTTTGAACTGGGGGTCCAGGTTGACTGGGATCAGCTTTACAGTGGATGCGAGACATCCCCTACACCTTTTCCCAGGTACCAGTTTGATTGCGCTCAGAGAGATCATTGGTGCAGGACAGCAGAAAATGTCAAATAATCACCCTGTTCTCAGTCAGACAGGCAGTGACAATAACACGTTCAGCTGTGATCTCACCTTAGACTCACTGGCCTACCTTCATGAGCACAAACACAATGGCGTTCCCATTCTCCCTGGTGCTTTCCATGCAGAGTTGGGTTTGGCTGCCTTTATGGCTCATTCTAAACCCAGAGTTCCACTCAATACTGTCCAACTCAGCATCAGCTTCCACAGTCCGTTTGTGTTTACCCACAGCTCTTCCACAAAAGGGCAGTGTACATTGTAACAGGCGGCCTCTCTGGCCTGGGCTTTGAAACAGTTCGATTCATTTCTCAGAAAGGGGGAGGGCACATTGTCATACTGTCCAGAAGTAAAGCATCATCAGAAATGCAGCAGGAGATCAGTAATGTGAAGAAACAAACTGCTGCCTTTATCATTTGCATGGAATGCGATGTCTCGGTCTCTGAGCATGTGCATAGAACAGTTAATCTCATTGGCCAGCAGTTTCCATCCTGTCCAATCAGAGGGGTGTTCCACAGTGCTGTAGTCCTCCATGACGGCCTTCTTCAGAGCCTTACTAAATCTCTCTTTGAGATGGTCCTGAAGCCTAAAGTAAACGGGGCTCTGAATTTGCACCATGCAACACAACACTGCGAGTTAGATTACTTTGTGTGCTACTCCTCTATCTCTGCTTTCCTAGGGAATGCGTCGCAAACAAACTACTGTGCTGCCAATTCCTTCCTCGACACATTTTGTCAGTACAGACGGAATTTAGGGCTAGCCGGACAGTCGATTAACTGGGGGGCTTTGAATCTGGGACTCCTCCTAAACAAAGAACACTTCCATAGGTTTCTGGAGGCAAAGGGGATGATGTTGTTGGAATTGAAGGAGATTCATGAAAGTTTAGAGCGCTGTCTCGTGATAAACAAGCCCCAGCAGGCTGTCTGCAGGTTCCATTTCCAAAACATCCGCTACAATGTCCTGTCACAGAACTCTTCCCTAGCCGCACGTCTTTCTGCCTTAGTGGAGCAGTCATTTAAAAAGTCACAAGAGATGAGTTCACCAACCAAGACCAAAGGGTCGATCTCTCCAAGTGACTATGTACGGTCCGTGATTAGCGAAACCATAGGTGTCGACAAGGGCGACTTAGATGACGAGTCTCCACTTGGGGCTTTAGGAATTGACTCGATGCAAGCCATGACTCTACAAAATCAAATTTTTCAAGAAAGAGGTGTGAATGTTCCTCTGGTTAATCTGCTGGACCCCAATGCTACACTGTCAACACTAATAGGCATTTTAAAGGGAGAAACAGAAGGGGAACTCCTGAATCAGGATCATGATTCTGTTCAGATTGAAAATATAGACATGCATTATTTATCAACAAGACTGTAAAGTAGGTTGCTAACCTGTCCTAATTTTTCTATCAGTAATATAATGAATCATTGTTTATCACTGTATAGTAAGCTGTCAGGGTGAAGTCTAATATACAGCTTATCAATCATATCTTTGTTGCCACAGAATTAGAACAGATTTCTTATTTTCTTATCATTACCTTATTTATCTTCCTCTTTAAATTATGTCTGTTTATATTTCAAAATCTACATAGATTTTGATCCTTTAGCACTGCAACACTGTTTCCCAGATGTGTAATCAACCTATAATAATCAAGCCCTATATGAAGGAACAATTTATATAATACATGTATAGAAGTAACCCTATATAATATATATGTATTGATATAATACATGTATAGAAGCAACCCTATATAATATATATGTATTGATATAATACATGTATAGAAGTAACCCTATATAATATATATGTATTGATATAATACATGTATAGAAGTCACCCTATATAATATATATGTAGTGATATAATACATGTATAGAAGGAACCCTATATAATATATATGTATTGATATAATACATGTATAGAAGTCACCCTATATAATATATATGTATTGATATAATACATGTATAGAAGTAACCCTATATAATATATATGTATTGATATAATACATGTATAGAAGTAACCCTATCTTTTATTTCCACCTGGACTAATACACATTTTAACTTAGAAATATTCCAAGGACAACGTACTGCATCTTAGCTATGTAGGTGCAGCATGTTCTGTTTTGTTTTGAGCCATTGATTATGGTGGGTAGTTTCAGCGAATTATTGTCCGTCTATTGTGCCACTACCTTTTTAAGTTATCATTTCAATGTTTCTTATCAATATGTCAACCAATTTCAAATGTGATGAATAGTTATTCAAGAATTGTATGTGATATTTGCACAAAAAATGTAAGATTGTCAAATGAATAATACAAATATCTCAAAGGAATGCTCACATCTCTGTTGAGATCACGCACAAAGGAAAAACATGAGGGATATAAAAACCGACTAAATGGACAACAAGGAACAAAAAGATTTGTATTTTATTTTTCAATTTGACAATAATTTGAAAAGTTACGTATATGTTGGCTGTTAAGGGTACATTATGCTGGGTTTCAAGACCACAAATCACTTGTCACAAATGGGTCACATGACATTTTATATGACCATTTTATGTTCCAAAACCCGATGCCACATGTCAAATCAACATTTCCATAACTTGTATTTTATCACTTGTTTCTATAAATGAGTTCAGAAGGAATCATATGTTCAACAACATGTTACTAAAGCATTATAATTGTTAAATGGGATTAAACATTACTTCTTGAATGAAAAAAACAAGATCTCCAAAATAAGCTAGTTTTGTGTTCTCCGCTTATGATGCTCATCTCCATTATCTAATAATGTTGCATGCACACATTCAGAGTTTGTCATGACTTCACCAGCGCGTTTCTTTATACGTCACTCCAGGTGTTCATGAGTTAAAGTGAAGCAGTAAGCTAAACATGAAACTTCACAGATCATTTGAAGTGTGTGACAGATACAGTGCATCCGGAAAGTATTCATACCCCTTCACTTTTTCCACATTTCATTATGTCACAGGCTAATTCCAAAATGGATTAAATAAAAAAAAATCTCAACATTCTACACAGGAGTGTCGGTGCACAGCCATTTTTAGATCTCTCCAAAGATGTTCAATCGGGTTCAAGTCTGGGATCTGGCTGGGCCACTCAAGGACATTCACAGACTTGTCCCAAAGCCACTCCTTTGTTATCTTGGCTGTGTGCTTAGGGTCGTTGTCCTGTTAGAAGGTGAACCTTCGCCCCAGTCTGAGGTCCAGAGCGCTCTGGAGCAGGTTTTTATCAAGGATCTCTCTGTACATTGCTGCATTTGTCTTTCCCTTGATCCTGACTAGTCTTCCAGTTCCTGCCGCTGAAAAACACCCCCACAGCATGATGCTGCCACCACCATGCTTCACTGTAGGGATTGTATTGGCCAGGTGATGAGCGGTGCCTGGTTTCCTCCAGAAATGACGCTTGGCATTCAGGCCAAAGAGTTCAATCTTGGATTCATCAGACCAGATCATTTTGTTTCTCATGGTCTGAGAGTCCTTTAGGTGCCTTTTGGCAAACTCCATAGGGGCTGTCATGTGCCTTTTACTGAGGAGTGGCTTCCGTCTGGCCACTCTACCATAAAGGCCAGATTGGTGAAGTGCTGCAGAGATGGTTGTCCTTCTGGAAGGTTCTCCCATCACCACAGAGGAACACTGGAGCTCTGTTAGAGTGACCATCGGGTTGTTGGTCACATCCCTGACCAAGGCCCTTCTCCCCCGATTGCTCAGTTTGGCCGGGCGGCCAGCTCTAGGAAGAGTCCTGGTGGTTCCAAACTTCTTCCATTTGCGAATGATGGAGACCACTGTACTCGTTGGGACCTTCAATGCTGCAGAAATGTTTTTGTACCCTTCCCCAGATCTTTGCCTCGATACAATCCTGTCTCGGAGGTCTACAGACAATTCCTTGGACTTCATGGCTTGGTTTGTGCTCTGACATGCACTGTCAACTGTGGGACCTTATATAAACAGGTGTGCGCCTTTCCAGATCATGTCCAATCAATTGAATTTACCACAGGTGGACTCCAATCAAGTTGTAGAAACATCTCAAGGATGATCAGTGGAAACGGGATGCCCCTGAGCTCAATTTTGAGTGTCACAGCAAAGGGTGTGAATACTTATGTACATGTGATATATATATATATATTTTTTTTTTTTATATACATTTGCAAAAAATTCTAAAAAACGTTTTTCACTTTGTCATTATGCGGTATTGTGTGTAGAATGTTGAGATTTTTTTTTATTGAATCCATTTTGGAATTAGGCTGTGACATAATAAAATGTGGAAAAAGTGAAGGGGTATGAATACTTTCCAGATGCACTGTATGTCACTGTGGGTCCTGTTGGCTAACCTTTCACTTGATGAAGTGAACAAGCACTGGGTCACCTTTGAAGGAGGGGTGGGGCCTGGTTTTCTTAACAGAATTTTACTGTTCTTAATCTGCTTATTGTCTTTTACTTCTTTTAATACATTTTTCTTTCATTTGCATATACCTTGTAAAGTGTTCTCCATTTTTTTTAAATGCGCTCTTAAAGATACAGTATGTAAGTCTAGAGAGGTGTGTAAAATAAAGCAAGAATTTGAATCACAACACTCAAAAATGTCAACCTTGTGAGTCCTCTCCATGGCTCCTCCCTTTAATCATTTAGAGTGTGCATGCGAGGTGATGGACAGGCAGGTGAACAGTTTCACTCTCATTTGGCAAAGCCACAGCTCTCATCATGGCCAGACACTATATAAACTCAATGAAACTAACATTTGAAACAGAAACATTTAAACAAGGGAAAGATCTCCATACCTGTGGGGAGAATCATACATACGCATAGCATCATTTCGTGTGTGCGACACTTGGTTCCCCTGAAATAAAGAACAGAATGCACGTATTAAGTGACTTCAGAAGGAAAGCGGAGTTTGTTATGGTAGGTGGCTAAGGTTAACTCTAACATCCTAACATAACATGACATTTTCTTTCAGACAAAACTCATTTAAAGCTTGGGTTAGCGACTTCAGATCTAAACAGGATTGACACAGAATATTTTTTATAACTAGATGCACCCATTAGATCTCGTTGAAATCACAAATGAAAACATAAACATTTATCAGGTGGAGTTTGACCAGACGCAGCGTACCCCGGTGTCAGTTGGAAATGGCTTTAACGCACCTCTCTATCTCTCTCTCTCTCTCTCTCTCTCTCTCTCTCTCTCTCTCTCTCATGGGAATTCAGTTTTCCCTCCTGCTCCCAACCTAAATATCGAATTGACTTATTTTGGTTTGCTTTTACCCTCACAGTTTAAATTTGTCCTTCGAGTTTTTGGTTCTTGCTTTCCCCCTACTCCTCTCATGGATGCTCCAGAGGTGCTCATCACTGTATGGAGAGAATCGTCCTGTGTCCCCTCAGAGTTGGAACTTGGAACTAATTAAGATTAGCATATATTCACAGCCATGGACATCTTCCTTAAATGCTGATAAATATGTGTTTTATTGATTTTTTTTAAGTTGAAAATATGGATAGAATCTTGGCTGGGGAGCTGGAGGAAGCCTGCTTCTAATCCAGCCTGGAGAGCATAAAGTCCACCTGCGTCTCTACGGTGTTCTGCAGCCCCCCTGCCAGGCGGCCTGGAGACTGGAACACATCGTCGCCCAGGGCAAACACCAGGTCTAAAATGGTCATGATCTGGCCCTAAGGATAGAGGTAGGAACAAAGGAACCACAATGGCCAATGGTAAATACACAGAGATTAAATACACAGCCTAAGGTGAGAAATTCAAATAAAGTCTGTCAGGAGAGATCAACCAATGAGGACATGAGTGGGACACACAGAGAGGAGAGGAGGCTTGAAGAGAAAAAGACATAGAAATTAACCAGGAGACACAAATATTTAAAAATAAATCTGAAACAATAAACAGTTGACGTAAAAAAAAGCTGATATTACCTGGATGAAGTTGAAAAAAGATTGCCCATTCGACGTCCAGTTCACATCAGGAGGCCGAATAGCCATTAGCAGCTCAATAAAGTGTAGCAGGAAGCCCCCTGGTCTCTAAAGAGGCAACACGTATTAGAATAATGCATCAATAGTTTCCCCTTGATTTTCTGTGTCATGTTTTAACTGACATAAACACAACATGTGCTGTGTAGTTTGCATAGAGTCTATTTACTTTGTAACTAAAATTCAGGTTTTAAATGTCCTTACAGGATTAGGGGAGGTTCCTTTCAGGATGGTGAGGAGGACCAGCTCAAATAAAACATCTAGTAGGCTGATGTGATGAATCTGAAATCCAAACCCATTGGTTTACCACATAATCAGTTTGCATGAAAAACAAGTGTAGGATTGAGTTGTAACCGAGCCTTTTTATTGAACCTATTCTTTAACATTTTAGATTATAAACTAAACTTGTTCTTTTTACAAATAGAACATACTTTATCTCTTGATATCTCTGACTTGAGATATTTTATGCTTTTACAGAATGTTATGCCGTTTTAAAAAAGAAAATACCCTGCTCCTCTTATTGCTTTTAGAATGATTTTTTTTACCATTTAGCTGGCAAGCTAAACATTGAACTGTTGAAATGATGTACTGTGTTAGTTATCACCTAACCCTCTAACTTCTATCAACCTACTCCTGCCTCAGCCAACTCCTCCTGCAGTCCCTGTCTATTGTCTGGGTTAGTCAAGTAATTCACCAGACCATCATAGGCTCTCTGAACTTCTCGCACATCCTTGAGACAAAAACAGCATGGATCTTCTTAACACTTAGGTCACTACTATAAAGACTTACATGTTCAAGATAAAAATAAGTACTAATTTAAGACATTATAAGACACTGGGCAAGAGTGGGGAAAAGGTTATGTTTGTTAGATTTGTTCAGTTCGGCATATTTGACGATCTCTGCCTACTTGTTTTGTTTATAAGGAGCTTTGTTGTCATGATTTTGTGTTTAGTGATTGCAAAGTAATAGTACATTAAAAGTTATGTTACAGCAATGAACTGTGTTTAGTGATTTCAGTGTAATGGTGTGTGTTCAGGGATTTCAAGGTAATAATCTGTGTTCAGAAGTGTTATTGTGATGGGGTTTTGGTTGAGTGATAGTCTGTGTTCAATGATTTTAGAGTGGGTTGGTCCAGCTCTTACCTGTTGGTTCAACTGGGCCAGACCTCCCATCAACGTCCTCCCAGCATGGACGATGTAGTTGAGGCTAGAGGAGGTCAGTTCCTGTGAGCAGGAGAATATAGAAACACTGTTACTGTTACTGCATCACACTGACATCCAGTCTACTGGTGGAAGAAAAGGTATTTTTTTAATTTGGCTTTACCTCAAAGGCACGGCGTACTGCGATCACTTTGGCTTGGAAATGTTCTATCCCTTTGTAAGTATAGTAGGCCCTGTGCATATAAACAATGATTCCATATCAATAAGAATCACATACACATTATGTGAATATAATATGCTGTATATGCACAACGATAAAAATGATATATAAAATGTAGAATTGAAATGAATAAATGGGACACTGTATACACATTATAAAAACATGCAGACATAGAAAATATTGAATGCAAGAAGAGCTTACTGGAGCTTGGGCAACTCAACACGTACTGTGTCCTCAGTATACTCTGCCTCCTGTGTGAGACAGCACACTATGAACAAACTCTCAATCCCACTCAGCATCTTACACAAAACACCAAGGTATCAGAAAGAAGTGAATAAAACAATGAGTCAAATAGATGGCTCAAAGTTGATCATCTTCTAGACGGATGTTTACCTGTGGTGCGCTGTCCTGGGCCCGGCATGGAAAGAAACGAGAAGCAGAGGGGCGGCTAAAACCAGGAGGTGGAGCTGGTGGAGGTTGAGGGGGAGGAGAACGAGGATGAGGAACATAAGTCTTGTCATCCGGGCCAGGAGGGCCAGATGGAGGGTCGAAGGGGCGTCCAGTGGGCGTGGGATCGTGTACCCCTCGCATGGCCTGCCAGGCGTCCGACCACTGGTGGGTCACACTTTCATCTCCTTTCTGGTCAAAGCCCTCATAGGATACGGTAACATCCACCAACTGCAGACGACACACATGTAAACACACACACATACACACACACACACACACATATACATACACACACACACACACACACATACAACAACCACTGTAAGCTGGAAATATTAGAAACTACCAGAGACATTTCACATCAACGCTGCTTAAGGGTATTCATTCAGCAGTCATTAGCTTACCTTGGCATGAAGGAGGTAATTGTACTCAGACCTCTCTTCACAAGTAAAGCATTGTAAAAGATGAACAGCTCCATCTAACAACTGGAAAGACCCAAAGAAAAATAGCTACGTCAAAAATGATTGACTTGAGTGTTGGAGAGTGGTCATTTCAGTTGTCATGAACGCCATATAAATGGAGTCCTATCTGTTCATCTGTTCATTGTAAAATGAAAGGCTATTTTCATGTGAAGGCGTTGGACTCACCTTAATCCCGGCAACTTCCTTAGTTACCTTGGAGACTGTGAGAGAGCCCTTTAAATGGAATCAAACAGGAAACCAGTCACTCAAAGTAAACTCTCAATACCCCCTGCAGGACTCTACAGAACATATTTTTGGAAACTCCATAAGTCATGGATAGACACTAGAGTACATGCACAAACACACGCCCAGCTAGGCCTACACACATGAAATGTACCTGGCAATCGAAAAGGTTAATGACAACGATATGGCTCATCCAAAGAGAAGTCTCCCTTCCACGGACAACAGTCAGGGTGTAGAATATGTCTTCCCCATTCTGTTAGAGATGAGAACAACTTATTACTGTGAGTTCTCAGTGATTTTCAAGCAGAGGTATAGGTTAATATGCCATTACACACTTTTAAATAACAGGATAATGTGTATAGTCATTTGAGCTAAATGTTGTAACTACCTGGATGTTTCCGAAGAACCTTGTGCCATAATTGCTGTCGCAGGCCCATGAGGTTGTTTGCAGCGGCAGATCCTTCCCACTGAGGTAGTCATCCAGGATCCATGTCTGAAATAAAACAAAACAACCACTGAATTTGATAGATATGTATGATAAAAGGCTCATGTAAAGACAAATAAGCTGGAAGTCACCGAGTTATTATCAGCTTCATAGGATGTGAAAGCCTACCTTTCCCCTCTGCAAAGACGCAGGCCGCTGGTCCAAAAGGCTGAACTCAGGCTCCGGCTGAAAAGCACACATGGAGAAGACAGTCAAGGGAAGAAAGCAGCAGAGGGACTCATGTCACAGGACTGCAAACAAAATATTAATCGGCGCAACATTCGCAATTCCCTTGCAACAAAGCTGCAAATGTAGTATTTGAATGTAATATGAAATTATAGTGTTAAAATATCATAAGGTATTCTTTTTTGATTCAGGATGACTTGACCTGCATGACTGGAATTGAAATGTTGAATATACAGTATGAATATTAGTATCAGTATTATCAGTAGCTGTTATCTCCAATTGTACCCGGTTCTTTTACTTTGGTAACTCCCTGACCATGTTACCTGTTCATTCTGGTGGCTGGTCTTAGCCAGGTCCTGGAGCAGCATATGTCCAGCTTCAGTCAGATAGAACACGGGCTGGCCAGCAGGAACAGAGAAGAAGCTCTGTAACAGAAAACATGTACCATTATTAATAGATGAATGAGATTAGCACTTATATTTGTACCTATTAGTGCTGTTTGGTCTCATATTTAAACCCCACATACAGAGAAGGACCTCTGTAACAGAAACATTATTTAAAGTAATGTTGCATCACTAATAAATAAATTATGTTATGGTAGGATAAAATCTGACAGACAATTAGTGGCCAAGTTTGAATTATGTTAGTGAGTTCTCATTACTGTGGGTCAAATAATACCTGGCTATCTTGGTCTGCAAACCTCCTGAGAATCTCCTGTGTCTCAGAGCTTAGCTGAAAATGTGCCTGGCATTGGTATTGTTGATCCTGTTTAAATAACACATTAAAAATAAAACACTTTTTGTTAACTTAATTCATTGATCTGAACCGTTAGTATGTTGCTACTTTCCAAACTTACATGGACAGGCAAGGGTCCATAAGGAGTCTGAGTCTCGGCCTTCACAGCCCTGGTGAAAGCATCACAGGAGCCCCAGAATCCAAGAGGCACAATTTCCAGACTGGAGGTGGACAGATTGTCCTCACTCTCTTTGTTGGTCAGAGGAGACACTGTGCCATCATGCACCAAGGAGCCCAAAGGAGATGAGACTGTAGAGGTGGATTCAGCGTCCCGACTGTCCTCCTCCATCTGTTAAAACAATAAAAAATACAAAATGACTTAATTAAAATGAGTTATATATGACCTAAGACGACAGATACATAGATACTAAAGAAATATACAGAGTGGTGGTGTATATGATGGGTTCAGTGTGAAAGACTGTCACCTGTTCATTCTGGTGGCTGGTCTTAGCCAGGTCCTGGAGCAGCATATGTCCAGTTTCAGTCAGATAGAACACAGGCTGGCCAGCAGGAACAGAGAAGAAGCTCTGTAACAGAAAATATGTACCATTATTTATAGAGATTTTGTATCACCAATGAATAAAATGTTATGGTAGTATAGAATCTGACACACAAATAGTGGCCAAGTTTGAATTATGTTAGTGAGTTCTCATTACTGTGAGTCAAATAATACCTGGCTATCTTGGTCTGCAAAGCTCCTGAGAATCTCCTGTGTCTCAGAGCTTAGCTGAAAATTTGCCTGGCATTGGTATTGTTGATCCTGTTTAAATAACACATTCAAAATAAAACACTTTTTTGTTAACTTAATTCATTGATCTGAACCGTTAGTATGTTGCTACTTTCCAAACTTACATGGACAGGCAGGGGTCCATAAGGAGTCTGAGTCTCGGCCTTCACAACCCTGGTGAAAGCATCACAGGAGCCCCAGAATCCAAGAGGCACAATTTCCAGACTGGAGGTGGACAGACTGTCCTCACTCTCTTTGTTGGTCAGAGGAGACACTGTGCCATCATGCACCAAGGAGCCCAGAGGAGATGAGACTGTAGAGGTGGATTCAGCGTGCTGGCTGTCCTCCTCCATCTGTTAAAACAATAAAAAATACAAAATTACTTTATTAAAATGAGTTCTATATGACCTAAGATGACAGATACATAGATACTAAAGAAATATACAGAGTGGTGGTGTATATGATGGGTTCAGTGTGAAAGACTGTCACCTGTTCATTCTGGTGGCTGGTCTTAGCCAGGTCCTGGAGCAGCATATGTCCAGTTTCAGTCAGATAGAACACAGGCTGGCCAGCAGGAACAGAGAAGAAGCTCTGTAACAGAAAATATGTACCATTATTTATAGACATTTTGTATCACCAATGAATAAAATGTTATGGTAGTATAGAATCTGACACACAAATAGTGGCCAAGTTTGAATTATGTTAGCGAGTTCTCATTACTGTGAGTCAAATAATACCTGGCTATCTTGGTCTGCAAAGCTCCTGAGAATCTCCTGTGTCTCAGAGCTCAGCTGAAAATTTGCCTGGCATTGGTATTGTTGATCCTGTTTAAATAACACATTAAAAATAAAACACTTTTTTGTTAACTTAATTCATTGATCTGAACCGTTAGTATGTTGCTACTTTCCAAACTTACATGGACAGGCAGGGGTCCATAAGGAGTCTGAGTCTCGGCCTTCACAACCCTGGTGAAAGCATCACAGGAGCCCCAGAATCCAAGAGGCACAATTTCCAGACTGGAGGTGGACAGATTGTCCTCACTCTCTTTGTTGGTCAGAGGAGACACTGTGCCATCATGCACCAAGGAGCCCAGAGGAGATGAGACTGTAGAGGTGGATTCAGCGTGCTGGCTTTCCTCCTCCATCTGTTAAAACAATAAAAAATACAAAATGACTTTATTAAAATGAGTTCTATATGACCTAAGATGACAGATAAATAGATACTAAAGAAATATACAGAGTTGTGGTGTATATGATGGGATCAGTGTGAATATACAGTATGAATATTAGTATCAGTATTATCAGTAGCTGTTATCTCCAATTGTACCCGGTTCTTTTACTTTGGTAACTCCCTGACCATGTTACCTGTTCATTCTGGTGGCTGGTCTTAGCCAGGTCCTGGAACAGCATATGTCCAGCTTCAGTCAGATAGAACACGGGCTGGCCAGCAGGAACAGAGAAGAAGCTCTGTAACAGAAAATATGTACCATTATTAATAGATGAATAGCATTGGTAAATGTGGTACAATATACCTATTAATAGTCTGTTTGAAAATACTGCCATCAGAACAATACATAATTATGTAGTACAACATACCTAAGGCATAGTAAACATCATTAAACAGATATTATATATAGATATTATATAATCTACATCAATACTGTGCTGGCCCATTTTATTTTATTCTGGATAAGCAACTTGGCTAGCATTGTTTCTCGTTTTATAATAGAATGAAGCCAACTGTATTAGAGTTAAATTTGTCTGATGCGATAGAATCTGAATTATTCGTCAGAGTTTAATAATATAGAATATACATAATTTGCATTACTGTGAGCCCACTAGTACCTGGCTATCTTGGTCTGCAAAGATCCTGAGAACCTCCCGTGCCACGGAGCTTAGCTGATAAATTGCCTGCCATTGGCTTTGTTCATCCTGTGTAAACAAATAGATTAAAATGAAAACACCTCCAATCTTGCTTTTCCATTGATTTGACATGTTACTGTGTGGCTACTCCTAAACTTACATTGGCATGCAGGGGTCCATAAGGAACCTGTGTCTCTGCCTTCACAACCTATTGAAGGAACACAACCAGGGGTTGGAAAACACACATATTGCAGGGTAATCTTAGCCGGAGAGACAGCCGTATATACCCCTATCATATAGGTAACTATTATCTACCTCTCTGTTTCCACAGGCAATTACACCCCAGGTACCCTCAAGAGAGGGATCCTCAGACTTTCCATTCTTTGTCTATAGAAAAAGGAAACATTTATCCGTTTTTTGTAAAGTATTGTCTTTTCTTATCATAGCCAGTTGGTGTTACTTTCCTTTGAACTATGTTTTTTTTTTTAAATGCAGCTGTGTGTATTAACAATGTTTGAACTAATTGCATTTCCAGTTGCTGTTTAGAACAGCCCGTGTTAAAACCAAAGCGATCTACCTGCACAGACACGGACCCAGACACAGTTCTGTCAGCAGGGAGCTCCTCAGCATCTGAGTCTGCTTCAACCTGTGGAGAGAAAAACAACATTATGTCAATCACATGGTTACACCACAACTGAACCCGTTTGATATCCAAAATAAGGTAATCAGCACCTGTCCATTGCATATGTCCACTCGCTGGCAATATTGATCGTCCCTATCGACATGGACATTCCTGCATGGGTAGGTCTTGGGCTCTGAGACATAAAACAAGAACGCAAGGCTCTAAGTTTAACCTGGCTTCAGACTAATACATTTACATCGTCAGGTACAGCTGTACGCTTGTACCGCCAAGCATATCTAATCGGATGTTATAAAAAGTTTTCCTACCGTCGTCTTTTGAATATTTATATTTCTTGTGCAAGTAGACCGTGCCCGCGGCAATAGCCAATCCACCGCCTACTAATCCTGCAATAAGCAGAGGCCTTCCGCGAAAGAATTTAAACGGTGCTGATAAATATCGCTTCATGTTGATCGGAGTTCATGATAATCGTGTCTTACTGTAATGCAATCAAACGCGTTGTAAAAGATTTCGAGCTGTTGTCGGAGTTTGAGCAGAACATTTGTGACGTGATCAATTCCATCGAAGATTCAAGATACATATCACAATGTATTTTATATTAAACCAAGCTTGGAATTCCAATCCAGAGCGAGCAATGACGTATAAGAACGTACGATCAAAATGGTGTTGACGATAATTCAAGGCCTCATATCTTGACCTTTTAGATGGGGGCCTAGGCTAGCATGTGAAAGTGTAGCCCTGTCCAGGGTGCTGGAAAACGATTTGGTGTCGGTCGCAAGTCAAGAGATTACCTAAAAAAAATGTAAGCTCAACTTAAAAATCAACGATTACTTCTTTCTAGAGATTGTTAATATAATTTCGTGAAACTCCATTGAACTTAACAGACAAAATACCAATCTTAAAAAGTTGTTTACATGCCCTAAATACTGATACCTTATTTTATTATCACATCTGATGATCTATTAGTGAAAAGCAGGAAGAAACAAACCTTGGTCAGAGTCCAAACAGGGAAATGACATTCCGTTCGACCCATGCTGTAGTCCAGGATGGAGAAAATAGGGGGTGTGTGGTGGCTCTTGGGAGAGTGATAAAGAGATATTTGAATTGCTCATATTAAAATACGCATCAAGAGAGAGCAATGCTGTTTCATAGCAAGTCTGTGCATTGATCAGCTTCAGAGACCTATTGGGTCGCAGAGCCCACTGGCAAAGAGCATTAGGCAGACTTTTTTTTTTTTTATTTCCAGTGCAATATTTGAATGATGCTTTATTGATATGTCCTCAAATAATAACTATGTGTGAGGTTCCACTTAGAATAAACACAGAAAGGGATATATCTACGAGGTAGCTGAAGGATTGTCTGTTTTGGAAAAAATGAATGAAACACAGCAATACAGTAAGCATACAGTAAAAATATTTGATATGGTCTTATTCACCATATTTATCCAAACAATGTTTTGCCGTATAGTTTTTGTTGTTGTTATTGTTACAATTTAAAAACAAAAGATATTTTTTGTGCTCCATTTTGTGCTGTGAATGTTGAGACAGTAAAGCCTCAAATCACCAACATCCAAGGAACTGGAAGGAAAGAACACATCTCCACGTGGCCTCACCCCTCCAAGTACAGATATATCAATTATGTTTGTAATGTGGCATGGCCCTCGAACATGGACGTGAGTCTGATAATACATGACTGATATGCTCATACAGTCTGAACCTTCTACACCCCTCCGGTCATCTGGAACAGGTGTCTCAACCGTTCCCCAAGTTAAAACGATCAAAGGGGAAGCAGCGTTTAGCTACAAAGCCACAAATGGCTGGAACCAACTTCCAGAACATCTGAGGCCCACTCAAGCCGTACTACTTTACTTTGAAATCCTGATCAAAAACGTAAAATCTATTTTACCTTTTAATTGCACTAAGATGTCTTTTTTGCAGCCCTTTCATTTTTGTAAACACATCTTGGTCCAGGATGTTGATGACAACTCAATGCATAGTTCTCTTCTAGCATTTGCTAAAAAAAGGGATTGACCCTTCTGCCTAACCATTGCCCTTGAATCTCTAGTTTATCCACCTCTATTACTGGACATCGATATTTAATTCAGGTAAAAACCTGGGTCTGAACTGGTGCTCAGTGCGGTTTAGAATTGCATCATATTTCTAGGACCTGTCCAACATCCTATACATTTTAAGTCACTGATGGTCCATTAGTCAAATGCTAATGGTAAAGTAAAACATACTGATATTACTGCTAACAAAAAGTACACACTGTTAGAAAATGTTAAGGGGGTTTACAATGCAAGTCCTGAAAACACACTGCTGATTTCATTATCTGTAGTTCTTTAATTGAAGTCGTTGGAACGGCATGACCCGCACTGTGAAAGATTAACACATCCCAAGGGATAAAGCAGTGCATGATCCAAGGATGATCCTGAGGGCTCCGATCCTCAAGGTTATAAGCTCTGTCTTTCAGTTGAGCCCTCTTTATAACCATCCTGATTATATGTGTGTATCGCTGACGTGTTACTAGCATCACACAGTGTAGGGTTCATTCATGTTTGTTGAATGTTAAACTGTTCCACTGTAACAACCAGTGTCACTGTGAGGGCTGTGTGGACATCCGTCCAGTAGAGGGTACTGAAGAGCCGTGGTGGTGAGGAAGTGTTCCTCTGACAGGTCATCAGGCTGCAACAGGTGTGTTCAATCTGGTGATTGGTCAGAGGACTGATATAAAAGGTGACTGTTTTCATTGCAGTGGGAGGATGATGGCGGGAGCGATGGTGGATTGAGAGGCGGATGCCCGGGAACCAGAACCAGAACCAGAACCAGAACCAGCTCCACACAGCCCATCCTTGGAAACTTTGTGTTTGCGACCCAATAAAACGGCGAAAGTTATCTGCAATCCTTGGTGTGCTGTACATTTGTGCCTAGAACCCTCAGTCACATTTCTGTCTTAAAAAGTTAGAATATTTTAAGATTTCAGGAGTTACACCTCGATAAGAAGCCTCATCCTGTTCTCCCCTTTTCTCTCTCTTGGCAATGTGGTCTCGGGCTCCCAACCTAACTATCAAAGGGACTGTTTTTTGGATGAACTTAGCACTCATTAGGATTAGCATATTAGCATATGTTCAGCCATGGACAGCTTCCTTAAATGCTGATAAATATGCGTTTTATTGATTTTTTTTTAAGTTGAAAATATGGATAGAATCTTGGCTGGGGAGCTGGAGGAAGCCTGCTTCTAATCCAGCCTGGAGAGCATGCTCAACGGAGTCCAGAGGAGATGAGACTGTAGAGGTGGATTCAGCGTGCTGGCTGTCCTCCTCCTCCATCTGGTAAAACAATAAAAAATACAAAATGACTATTAAAATGAGTTACATATGACCTAAGACGACAGATATAGATACTAAAGAAATATACAGAGTTGTGGTGTATATGATGGGATCAGTGTGAAAGACTGTTACCTGTTCATTCTGGTGGCTGGTCTTAGCCAGGTCCTGGAGCAGCATATGTCCAGCTTCAGTCAGATAGAACACGGGCTGGCCAGCAGGAACAGAGAAGAAGCTCTAACAGAAAATATGTACCATAATTAATAGATGAATGAGCTTAGCACTTATATTTATACCTATGAGTGCTGTTTGGTTTCATTTTTAAACCCCGTATTTACAACAGAAAAAAGCCAACTGTATTAGATCAGAGTTAAAATTGTCTGATGAGATTGAATCTGAATTATTGGTAAGTTTGATCATTTTCAAGTGAGTTCTCATTACTGTCGGTCCACAAATACCTGGCTATCTTGGTCTGCAAAGATCCTAAGAATATCCTGTGCCACAGAGCTTAGCTGATAAATATCCTGCCATTGGCTTTGTTCATCCTGTGTAAACAAATAGATTCAAAATGAAAACACCTCCAAAGTTGCTTTTCCATTGATTTGACATGTTACTGTGTGGCTACTCCAAACTTACATTGGCATGCAGGGGTCCATAAGGAACCTGTGTCTCTGCCTTCACAACCTATTGAAGGAACACAACCAGGGTTTGGAAAACACACATATTGCAGGGTAATCTTAGCCAGAGAGACAGCCATACCCCTATTATATAGGTAACTATTATCTACCTCTGTTTCCACAGGCAATTAACCCCCAGGCACCCTGAAGAGAGGTATCCTCAGACTTTCCATTCTTTGTCTACAGAAAAATAAAACATTTTTTTAATGTATTTTCTTATCCTAGCCAATGTGTATTACTTTCCTTTGTACTCTTTTTTATAATTTGAAATGCATCTATCTGTGTGTATTAACTGTCTTTAAACTTATTGTATATCCTGTTTAGAGGGTCATGTTAAAACCAAAGCGATCTACCTGCACAGACACGGACCCAGACACAGTTCTGTCAGCAGGGAGCTCCTCAGCATCTGAGTCTGCTTCAACCTGTGGAGAGAAAAACAACATTATGTCAATCACACGGTTACACTACAACTGAACCCGTTTGATAACCAAAATAAGGTAATCAGCACCTGTCCATTGCATATGCCTACTTGCTTGGAATATTGACCGTCCCTATGGACATGGATATTCCTGCGTGGGTAGGTCTTGGGCTCTGAGACATAAAACAAGAACACAAGGCTGATTTTAGATTAGTATGTTTACATTGTTAGGTACAGCTGTAAGCCTTCAACCCCACACATTTCGGATGTAATAAAAAGTTTGCCAACCGTCGTCTTCGGAATTTAGATATTTCTTGAGCAAGTAGACCGTTCCAGCGGCAATAGCCAATCCACTGCCTACTAATGTTGCAATAAGCATAGGCCTTCCACGGAGGTATTTAAACGGGGCTGATAAATATTGCTTCATGGTTGACCGGAGTTCATAAAAACTGTGTTGAACGGTAATGCTATCAAACACTTCGTGGAAGATTTCTAACTGTCCACCAAGTTTTAGCTGAACATTTGTTATGTGCTCAGTTCTATTGAAGATTCGAGACCCATGTCACAATGAATTTTATATTGAACAAGCTATGAATTCCAATCTAGAAAGAGCAATGATGTCTAAGCATACGTTTACGGACGAAACAGGTTTGACGATAAATCAAGGCCTTATATTTTGGACATTTACATGTAGGCCTAAGCCAATAGCCTGAACGAAAGTGAAGCCCTGTCCAGGGTGCTGAAAAAGTGGGCAATTTCGTCTCGGTCGCAAGTCAAGTAAATAAACTTTTAAATCAACGATCACTTCTTTCTAGAGATTGTCAATATAATTCAGCGAAATTCAGTTGAACTTGCCAGACACAATTTCCATCTTATAAATTGTATGTATCATAAATACATTTAAAAATGAATTGAGGCATTCTGTCGGGGTTGGAGGGAACATGACCTAAGTACAGGCGCGAAGATAGAAGGAAACGGGTTTTACCAAAAACAGAACAGCTTTAAAGCGGCTTACAACAGCAGGGACCACCATGCCAGCAAACCAATGCAGTGACAAATAACTTATCTAAGGCAGGGCGTAAATACAAAACAAGGGCGAACCAAAAACCAATGAAATCCAGGGAAACCTAACAGGGTAACAGGGGGCAGGTGCCAACAATAAACTAATAATCAAAGATAATTGAGAGCCAAGGCAGGTCAACTCAGCTGCCATCTGGTGGCCGATGTGGAGGCCAGCTCCTGACACACGTCCGTCCCCTTAGTGTAATGTCTTATTATTCGAGAGAAATCCTTCTCATTGTGCGGAAAATTGTTTTTTTTTTTAGTTTTTTTTTTACATATAGCCTTTCTTCTTTAACCGGTCTATTAGCAGGTGTAAACTGGTTTTCAATTCCTTTTGTATAATTTTCTCTTTCCTTTAGGAAGACAAATCCTCCTCCGAGACCGGCAGAAAGAAACAAAGGAATGATTGAAAACCACCAGGGATGTTGCCCAACAAAACGACAATGTTTTCCAAAACCTTTCGATATAGGCTTTTCAAAATACAAGATGTATGGCATTCTCATTTTTCTTTAAGCTTCAGAGGATTAAAAAAAATTACAATGTTTATTCATCTCTGCCAATCCAACAGTTTTATAATTTTCGAGTAGTAAGTCCAGCCCCCAAGAAATAATCAGACTGTACTGTCACCTGGAATTCCACTAATTAAACATTAACAACTAATCTTCATGTCGTTAGCAAATTACACAGTAAACCCTTGTAGCAGTCTTTTCATGGTTCAGCGTAAACAGCTGTAGATAGACCTATCCGTATCTGTCTATCACGAATGTGGTGAATCCCAATGCCATCCCAATGTTTTGGTATGAAGAAGTTCCTTTTCACGCTGTAATCCATTTCAAACTGATTGAAGTTAGTTCGTTTTAGAGAAGTTCTAGAAAGAGTTTTGGCATATTTTCAAATAGCGAAATGAATATATGATTTGGTCAAATTCAACATGAATTTTGAGTTTTTTTTTTGTTTTTACCGTCGAAACAGATTATTCTGCCATCTGTCACATAACATGACTTATTCTATTATATCAACACTGGCAAAGTTCTATCGCTGTTCAAATCCCACTAAATTATCACATAAGATTAATTTAACAACTGCTTCTGGTTTCATAGATAAGATAGATGCAAAACAAAAAGTGTATCTTTTATGTTATTATTCCAATTGTGAGAATGTAAGGAATCGTTATGTATATTTTTTTCTTTCCACTATGCATTGAACAAATATGCTTATCTGAAATTATGCTTTAACACATGTTAACAATATTCAAGTCCAGAATAATTTTTTTTTAGTTTTTTATTTAGTGGTATTGTTATAGGTGAACCTTCATAGCACCAAAAACATTTAATATTTGGATTTATTTCTAAATGTGGGTAATAGAAAAAGCAAAGTTATTTGAAATATAATTAATAGAAAATAGGTTTTATTTCAGTATAAAATATTATAGGTATTTTACACTGTCATAAATAGCTATGACAGTGCCACACACACACACACACACACATCCATACAGTTAAGCACCAACATGTTGATATCATATTATTTATTATTTCCTGTAGTAACATTTTTGGTACTTTGTGTATTTGACAGATATTCTGTAAATCACTGGGGCAAATTAGAATGTGCAAATGCATATGCTATATCTAAGGCTTAGCAGACATTTAATCCCAGGATATGGAGAGCAGTTTACAGCTTAGTTCCCATAGCTTCTCAGCTGTTTCATCATCTAAAGCTGCCCTTGAACAGGTGGCTGGGGCACAATCACTGTGGCAGAAAAGAAAAAACATAGGGATGTTGAACTAAATACACATTTATACAAATATTTAGGTTTACTTACTTCATGAATATGAACTGTATTATGTTAACCAAACTGTGAAATTGAAATGAGCAAGAATAATCTCTAATACCTGTAGTATCCACCGCTCTCTGTCTCTAGGGCTGGTTCTACAGCACAGTAGATAGTAGTCTGGGCTCCCTGGACAGAGTTCTTAGTGAATGGACTGATCAGCTTCATGGCAACCTGCTGAGGTCCGCTCAGATGACGCCAAAGGTCCGTTTTGACCACCCCAGGGTGGAGGGCGTAAGCGGTCACACCCGTACCTGAGACAGAATAGAAAAGAAAAACAATAGTGCCACAGCTGTTCAAAGCCTTATATTAACACAACTAAAAACATTCTTAAAAAAAACAATTACAAAGGGTTGAATAAAGAAATTTGTAACATGCAATTCCTAAAGCTGTCTTTTGGTATGAATATATATTAAACATATATATATATATATATATATATATATATATATATATATATATATATATATATATATATATATAATATTTTTTTATTATATAATATAATTATATTAAATATATTATATTTCATTGTATATTCTCTGCAGTGACTCCCATTTAGGATATCTAGGACTTGCCACTGGCTTCTGATGAGAACAGACCTTGTAGTTTCTTAACCAGTGAGCGTGTGAAAAGGATGTTGGCTAGCTTGCTCTGGCTATAGGCCGCCTTCTTGTCGTAGTTCTTCTCACTATTGATGTCTTCCAGGTTTATGGTGCCCCAGGTGTGAGCCATAGAGGACACAGTGATGATCCGAGCAGGAGCAGATCGTTTGATCAGGTCTAGCAGCAAACTAGTCAACAGGAAGTGACCTGTAACAGAAGAAGAGCAGGACCACAACTTACATTTTCCTCGGTTGTATGAGTCGACATACATTTTGAAGAGGATGTATGAGTGCGTATCAATGCTGATAGATATGGTATATAATGAAATACATGAACAAGTGAAGTTAGTAACTATATAGCCTTTTCAATTCGTTTTCTGTTTGCTTGTGTATGAAATGGTGAAAGAATTGTATGTGAAATGGCAGCAGCTAAACACAAAAGCTTGGTAAATATTCAGTGCTGCTTTATAAGAATAACTTAAAAAAAATAAGAGCAAACCATCACTACTTGGAATAAACAATCTAATTGGAACAAATCTCTAAATGCATGGTGATCATACTCACCAAAGTGATTGACACCAATCTGCATTTCGAATCCATCTGTTGTCTTTCCATAAGGACAGACCATAACTCCGGCATTGTTTATGAGGATATTGAGTTTAGTCTCCTCTGCAGAAAAAAATAAGAATATTTACATAAGAAGCAGCTATATGTATCCTGTAATCATATTAACAGCTTCCACAGAAGCATTCACAATCAAGACAATGCATGCATATACTCACTGTTGGAGAGTTCACATTAGCTTAGTGACTCTAGTAGTACATTAACATTTTGTGTGTGCAATATTTGTGTAAACCACTGAAACTACAAACAATTTGCAGTAAGCAGTGGTTGAACCCCTCTGTCCAGCCAAACCCCCTTTGACCACGTTTTACAAAGTCGTTTGAACTACTATTTCTAAGTAGCTTTAGTTAAACACATTAGATTCTTCCCCAGGGTATCTGTGTTGTAGTTCAACTTCTTCCAGTCTGACCTAATTGGTAAGTTGCAAAGATATGCTTTCACAATAGCTTCCCTAACACAGCATATACTTGAGATACAGGGGGTCACCAGAAGGCAAAACCAATGAGGAACCAATGCATATTAGGATGTTTGCTATGCTGGTGCAGAGGAAATCCTGTAGTGAAATATTTGGTAATTTCCTGCTCTCTTGTACCTTTGTTGATGGCTCCTGCAAACTCCCTGATTGACTTAGTGTCGGACAAATCGAGCTTCATGGTGATAACATTTTGGTTTCCGGAGCCCTCAATAACTTCTTTCAACGCAGTCTGTGCTTTCTCCATGTCTCTGCAAGCCATGATGACCCTGGCCCCTACAAATATGTGTTGGAGGGGAAACTAAAGTTTAGGCAAAAATAAATGAAGTACAAGAAGAAGGCTTCAAGCATGAACGGACTAGCACACATACACACACAGATGTCTTGCCTTAATACAGTATGGCCATGTAGTTCAGGTATACAGTGCTGCCAGCAGTAATATGTGGTGAGACGAAGATTTTAAAGATATTTAAAGATAATTTTTTTTTACAAATTTGAAATCAATGAATGCATTTCTCAATATGACAGCAAAATCTATAGTCTTTACCTCTCTTTGCCAGATCAAGAGCTGTTTCCTTTCCAATACCAGTGTTGGCTCCTGTGATCACCACAGTTTTGTCATTTAGTGTTGCGGTGGACGACCATGAACGAAAAAGATTTCTAAAAAAATTGCGAAATCATAGGTTTGAAAAGTGCAGGGTGTGGTATGCAGGAAAAACAGGAAATGCATCTTAACATCGGGCTAAAAGCTAATTTTCAGTGATAGTTTTTACAAAAATAAATATTACGTTAGAATAAGTTTGTCTGTCCACCAGGAGTTTCCGCTAACAATTGATAAAAGACTTGCCTTACTAACATGCTTTTTTTAAGTTGTAGCCCTATTTCAAACTGTAAACCGATTGTGTATTTTAAATAATATTTACTTCTACAGCCTATACTGTAACGCCATACAAATATTTCTCACCTCAGTGCTGCCATTTCATTTGTTACTTCAATGAAGCCAACTTCTCTCAACTGTAAATTGCAAACCTCCTTTTACCCGTATTGTGTAACATTAAATGGATTGATATGGAACACGGAACAGTTCAGATAACAAAACATTACGTGACCGACTGAAACGCAATTAAGCTATTAGCATAACAACTATTTGTGAAACGCTATGTCATCGTCTGAGAAGATCGATAACTCAAGGGCTTAAGTATTAATAACATGTTAAATAGTAAAAAAAAAAAAAAAAAAAACTATCCAGGATGACTGAGATCTGCAAACGGCGGCGGTGGAATTCCGTGAAATATCTGTGGTTATCAGTCTTTGCCTGCCGTAAAGCTGCGGGTGTGTGCTCGATTCTGTGCGACGCGTCTTCCGTCAATACATTTTTGGGGGGCGACAGAAGGTGGCGGTAGAGTACTTTTAATCACACAAATCGAATTATTGTAGGTAACGCGTAGGGACATACAGTACCTTGGCATAATACAATTAGAATCCAGTTAAATTAGGAAATATTTCAATGAAATGTGAAACGTGTGGGTTCTATAGACCTAGGCCTACTAGGCTACCAACCTATATACAAATATTTATTTCAACGTTTTTCTTTCTGATTGGTTTGAGTTGGTCAGGTCACTGATCAGTGGGTTGTGTTTTATTTGTTTTTAGATGCCTATATCAGCAGTTTGGATTCCCCATTCTTTCTCTCTTGGTTTACACGCTTCTCAGATTGTGGAATATTTTGAAGAGGCAGTGCAGTTACATGGTTGGACGATGTAGGCTGTGCGGGTCTCCCACGGAGAGATTTAGCCAACGCAGGAAACGGTCACATGGGCATGGTCACCGCTGTGAGTCAACCTGGTTTGTGTAGGTGATTCATTTTCTACTTGTGTAGGCCTAAGTAAGAGAAAGGAAGGTTTGGCTATCCTTATCATTTGTCAAATTCTATTTGAAATTAGAGTAAAAAGTACTCCTCAAATCAAGTGGAGTCCTATAGTTTAATTATCTTGTATTTTTGTTGTTTAAAGGCTCTCCACAAGGAGGCAATCTATCACCGTCTGATACTGCATCAACGGATCAACCAAACTGTCTAGACTCATTCAGTGTCTTTTTTTGTCCTTGAAACTTAACAAGTTGCTAATTTGGTCTGGTTAAATATTTCGTATCGCTTGCTCCCACTGCTCCCTCTCTCTTCCTCAATATACAGCCATTTCTAAATAACAAATACCTCCATTCATTCATGCTGTCCGTTCACTATAGCTACTAGCCTATATGTGAGTTTTTCAGGTTTTCCCCCATAAGGGCTCTATGCAAGGAAGGTTAGAACAGGAAGCTTGTAGCAAGCCATCAGCTGATAGTGTCTGAGTAAACATTTCCTTTCCCTGGATCAGCAAGCTATAGCTGTCAGTGACATTCTCCAACTGTGTGTGTGTGCGTGTGCGTGTGTGTGTGTGCAAGTTACGCATTTGAGATTATTTTTGACAATGCTTTTCTATCCGAGTGAGCGTTCTTATTCGCCGACAGTTAGTGTTTATTTGCGTGTGAGTAGGGGTCGGGCGATATAATTAGATTTGCTCTGATTAAAAACCATCATGGTTTTCACCAGTTCCCCATTTCCAGTGAACGGCTAACTCAGACTGGTTGAGAGCACCCTCATCCTGATTGTAGAACGCCTCAAGCAGTGTTTGTTGTCCCTTTCCCACAGCTTCCTTTCTTTGATTAACATAAGCAAGCAAGAAGCAGGATGAATTTGGACTGCTGGTATGGACTGGTATTGTGGTGGTAATTGCAAGATCAAACAAACTAGTAGGAGAGATTAAGTGAAAAGATGCAAATCATAAAATAAAAATACGTTTTGCATTCAAGGCTAAAAACATTCACTATGAAGATGTTATGCTATTCTATATTTTGCGACGGAGAATCTAATTTCATCTATTTGTTTATCCAGTTTTTGTGTCTATTTTTTCTTTTTCTTCCATGTTTGATTCAGCATTCATTGGTGGTGAGGAAGCATCAGTCATAACAGTTTACTGATCCTATCTCTGGCGCCTGGACAAAGGCAGCTTCCTAGGGACCAGGGACAATAGAGGCAAAGAAGAAAGTCACCGTTTGGACTTCTAAGTAAACAGGGAAGATGTACCTGTTTTTCTGGTGGAGGTGCAATTCAGAAATAAGAGAAAATGTTTTGGAGTAATCTTCATTTCGGGTTTCTGAAAATAAATGATAAGAAATGTGCTACTAATTTTGGATTTAACAACTTGTGTTTTAGGTAACTGACCGATTTTGTATAATGAATGGTTTAGTGAAACAGCTTTATTCTGATTTCAACACTGAAAGTTGATACATGGAGAGTCGTGTATGGACTGACCCTATAACAAAATGGAGCCTTGCCCACACTGCTCTCTACAACTCACTTTTCATTTGTTGCATTTTTACTGCTCTGTCAGTAATGTGAAGTATTGTGGGGGGGGGGGGGGGAAGTACTGTTGTACCATGCTATCCTTCAGAACAAACACATGCTGGTAAATAAATAATGTCTTTATCTTGCCTTATTGCACAGGTCACCCTCAGAGCTGGCTGAGCCAGTGACACACTGTTTACATTAAAACAATGTTGTCATCAAGGTCATCAAGGGCACAAGCCCCTAATGCTAACATACTATTTGCCGAGGTGCTCAGAGTGGTGTTTCTAACCCTAAGCACCGTTAAAAGGGAATAACTCACTGTCACTTTGTTAATGGCCTCTTTTTTAGCAGGGGTGTAGTTCTACGCACATCAAAAGGTATAGGTGCAAGGTTCTTAAATTATACTGTAGACATTGAAAATAGTAAAGTGGAACCTGCACACTAACTCAAAGGTATATATTTATCAAGTGACTGTCCTTTTGTTGCCGATGCCCTTACTTCTCTCCTTACTTCTCTAAGGTGAGTCTCTCACCCTCTCTCACCCTTTCCTTGAGGAGTTATGTAACACATAAATGGCCCCCATTCAACTCCGCCCCCTCCATTCTACTTAACTGATTCCATCTGGGAAGTTAATGACTTCTACAACTGCTGACCTCCGTTTGGCTGGAGCACAATCTACTCCCTACTGCTTGTTGCACTGGGGCTCTGCCACATTTAGCAGTGACATATAGGTGACAGAACCGCTTCCTTCCAAGTGTCCGTTTTGTGGATAGACACAAATTGCTGTTGATTACGTCTTCTTGGGTCCTATGGTGGCCAGACATTTTTCCTCACCAAAAGGCCGTTTTCTTGGGCCATTAATGGGAAACACTTGCAGAGCTGTAGAGTTCAGTATCAACACAGCCTTCTCTGCAGGGAAATCTTAACAGCCCCACTGTGTAGACATAAGACACACACACAAAACCTGTAAGGTCGTCGAGAGGTTGTCCTTATGTTATTGCAGCCCGAGAGTTAATCTTGGAGGGCCTGCATGGAATGTATTTCTCCCTGATGACCAGAGGAAGTGTATTTTAAAACACTTCACTTTTGTGAAAACAGGCCTCTGTTTTGTCGCACACTCCCCCCCCCCTCTTGCCCTCTTGGCCCATAATGTAAACCTAAATGTAACACAACCCTGCAAGTTGTGGTTGGCCTTATCTCGTAACTTCACTTCACACCCACTCTACAACCCCCATCTCCACGTGCTCGGGAAGTATGCAGCAGGCGTTCTAGTGAATCCTTGATACATCATTACATTCTGAGAACACTGGTCGACTATTAAATCATTTGAATTTCCCCCATCTCTTTCAGGGTTCCATTTACCCCCCATATCCTATCACTGTAATTATTTATTAAACACATTCATATATCAGAAAAAATATCTAATGATGAAGTGAACGTACACCATTTATCAACTGCAGTATTTGTGGCTTGGATTAAATACAGTAGTCAAGAAGATGGTTGATGGGTGGTTGTGAGGAATTCTGTACAGCAAGGACCCTGTCTGGGGCTGTGTCTGTCCTTGTAGCCTTGTGACTGGTCTACGTGATGTCCACCATGCATTTACCACATCAAACACTGTTTTCCTTCTCTGAAGTGTGTCCATTATATAACACACTGTTAGTACCCCCCAGCTTCCCCCAAAAACCTTTCATCTTCATGATGTTTCATCTCGCAGGCAATCTCACAACACAAAATATGACCACTCAGGAAAATCCCAGCCAAAGGAAAACAGCGAAGGGACAACGGTGAGCATGGTTCTGCAGCAGCCTCGCCGCACAGGCACTCTTCTCCCCCGCCTCCTCTGTCATGGTTGCTTTTGATGTGTATTCATCACCAAGGTGACACTGTGCAGTGACTGTTTGAAGGTGAGCAGCCAGCCACCAGGGCCCTGGTAACATCCCCCCGGGGACAACGTCAGGCTGGGCTAAAAATAGAGCTGTTTCAGGGACTCACTGTAGTAGGTCAATGCTGAACCACTTCAGCCCACGGGGCCCGACACAGCCATGTTTTAATGGGGGCCCGCTCCATGTCTGCCATGGGGTGAGACACCGGGTCGCATTTCAGTGGGAGATTCTTGTGCTGAGCGTCTTACAAAACAAGGATGCGCAATTCTTGTCAGGCTACTTTCATTTATCAAGCTTGCTTCAAAACTGTATTCGACAGTACTCACATAGACGTAAAGTGCATACTATATTATATGTCCTGCACATGGCTGTTGTCTTGGTATGTCTTTGTGACTGTGTCTTTGTGATATTGATGTTTTTTATTGGTGAGGACAAAGAAAATGTTCCCCCCTTGGTAGGGCATTAAAGTTGTATTCTATTTTATTGTATTGTATTTGATGTCGGAATATGGCAGGGGCGGGGTGCCAGGGGGGGGGGGGGGGGGGGGGGGGGGGGGGGGGGGGGGCGTTCAATGTTGCGTTTAGTGGGAAGCTACAAATTGTGTAGACCTAGAATTGCACAGTATAAATATTTTACATTTTAGGAATTGGCAGCAATTCCTTTTTTATCACACACCTTTATGAAGATATAACTTACTCTAGATTAGTTCGACTTATACTACCTCGACAACACATTTACTGTACGTGAAACCATAGAACAACGATTGGTGCTCTGTATTTTCCCTCACCAAACCATCCATCATTGTCAGACTGCCTTCAGTGCTTTTGGTTCCCCGTTTCCCACGGACTGAGCACCTTGTCCAGAGGGAGAACAGGGCCCCATGGTGTCCACCAGTCCCACACGTCCTGCAGCCTCTCTCTCTCTCTCTCTCTCTGTCTCTCTCTCTCTCCCAGTCCCACACGTCCTGCAGCCTCTCTCTCTCTCTCTCTCTCTCTCTCTCTCTCTCTCTCTCTCTCCCAGTCCCACACGTCCTGCAGCCTCTCTCTCTGTCTCTCTCTCTCTCTCTCTCCCAGTCCCACACGTCCTGCAGCCTCTCTCTCTCTCTGTCTCTCTCTCTCTCTCTCTCCCAGTCCCACACGTCCTGCAGCCTCTCTCTCTGTCTCTCTCTCTCTCTCTCCCAGTCCCACACGTCCTGCAGCCTCTCTCTCTCTCTGTCTCTCTCTCTCTCTCTCTCCCAGTCCCACACGTCCTGCAGCCTCTCTCTCTCTCTGTCTCTCTCTCTCTCTCTCTCCCAGTCCCACACGTCCTGCAGCCTCTCTCTCTCTCTGTCTCTCTCTCTCTCTCTCTCCCAGTCCCACACGTCCTGCAGCCTCTCTCTCTCTCTGTCTCTCTCTCTCTCTCTGTCTCTCTCTCTCTCTCTGTCTCTCTCTCTCTCTCTGTCTCTCTCTCTGTCTCTCTCTCTCTCTCTCTCTCTCTCTGTCTCTCTCTCTCTCTCTCTCTCTCTCTCTCTCTCTCTCTCTCTCTGTCTCTCTCTCTCTCTCTCTCTCTCTCTCTCTCTCTCTCTCTCTCTCTCTCTCTCTCTCTCTCTCTCTCTCTCTCCCAGTCCCATGCGGTCTGCAGTCTCTCTCTCTCTCTCTCTCTCTCTCTCTCTCTCTCTGTCTCTCTCTCTCTCTCTCTCTCTGTCTCTCTCTCTCTCTCTCTCTCTCTCTCTCTCTCTCTCTCTCTCTCTCTCTCTCTCTCTCCCAGTCCCATGCGGTCTGCAGTCTCTCTCTCTCTCTCTCTCTCTCTCTCTCTCTCTCTCTCTCTCTCTCTCTCTCTCTCTCTCCCAGTCTCATGCGGCCTGCAGCCTCTTTCTTTCTCTCCCAGTCCCATGCGGCCTGCAGCAGTCTCTCTCTCTCTCCCAGCCCAGCAGGCAGGTCAGATAAAGCACTGAACTTCAGTTGTCTGTGTCAGACAGCTGGGGAAACACTGGACAGCTGAAGCTATCCATCAACACTCTGCCCAATCACTTACTGTGTGGAGACAGTATGGGGGACCAAATGGGAGTTAGACATGCTCAGTTGTGGAAGCTGATATGATATTTGAGGGGGGTTGGGGGATGGTTGACCTTACTGTGCCCCAGTGAAGGTTGCTTTCACGTCCTGATTTATGTCTCATGGAGTACTCACGTAAAGATATTACTGTGGCTAGTGAAGAACCAGTGCAAAAGACAGGATGATTTCATGCAGATAATGCATTTTAGGGTCTGCTTGATTTTGAATCCATAAAGGACACATTGTAATACGTTAATGCCTTGAGTAGATTGTGCCAATGTTGTTGAAATGTGCTATTCCATATTTTCTTTGCGTTGTATATTTGTGACAGGTTTTATGTCCTTACAAAGCTAGACAAAATGGTGCTGGCTAAGTCTTTCTCTTACACAGTGTAATTGTATATCTAATTATGTAAGTAATGAGAGTTGGCTACCTTCAGCATGGAAAGCAGGTCAGTCTGCCGTCACAACAAACAGGCAGGGGGAGAGGGTTTGAGCCACAGGCACTGAGGTTACTCATGGATCACTGGCCTCAGAAAATGAATGGAGAGGAGGAACAGTACAGCCTTTGCCTGCTCCACTAGTGAAACACACGGACCTTTTCTGTCCCTTGCCCACTCAGCCCAATACGGCGGTCGACAGAGTGGCTCCATCAAATATCAAAAGCTTGGATTGGGGACAAAGATTGGATTGGGGACAAAGATTGGATTGGGGACAAAGATTGGATCGGGGACAAAGATTGGATTGGGGACATTGTTTTTTTCTTACGTCTTATATAATCTAGGTCTGGTACTTGATCGGTTTAATATCAGCTTCAATTGCTTCTGGGGCTCCAAACTGTCATTTATAAACTGTCAGCATTGGTCAAAACAACAACACTGTACAACAACAACGGGTCCTCCAAACTGACCGTTTGATCATCCCGACCAGTACTTAAGAGTGTCATTGGTTTTCTATATGAATCTCACTTTATTTGCTTTACCAGTAGTTTGTTTTCACTGAGCTTTGCAGGATGACATCTGAAGGCTGTGTGACACACCATCCCACATGGGGAAGCAACAGGCTGACCTGGAGAATGCACAGGGGTGCGTTGGCTGGACAGCTGGGTAAGGCATTAAGCACACTAGCATGTACTGTACGTGGCCCATAGCGTGCACGGCTTATGCTGCGGACCATTGCATAACGTGCGGTGATACAATCCTCCCAGTGTCCCCAGTGCATGTGGAGAAACACACCGTGGCCTCTTGGTATCCTAACGAAGTCCAACAGGGGCCCGCTTTGATTTGGGCCCATCTCCTCCTTTAGGGATTACGTTATGTACAGCCAACATAATCCAGACTTGTGTTTGAACTAGATTTCCACTCTGATCAAATTGATAAAAAAAAAAAGAAAAAAAGAAACAACATGCTCATCAGGCAGAGCCTAGTGTGAGCTGTCAGTTGTGGCAGACCTCATACTAGATGCACACTCCTGCAAATGCATGCTGTTTGATCAACATTAATCCCTCGAACGTTGTTAAACTGAGCCTGAGCATGTGACCGCTATATAATTCACCCTGTCCACCATGCGGGAGGTACTTGGAAAGCCAGTGGACTGGACTGATCAGCACCTTTTAACGTCTACCCAGAGTGTGGGCTGGCTGTAGAAGGGAACTTTGTCAATCACCTGCACTGGGCTGAGTCCAATGTCCTTCATGACGAGGTATAATGTGAGGGGGTATATTTAACATATCCCCTCCTCTCCTCAGGGTATAATGTGAGGGGGTATATGTTTAACATATCCCCTCCTCTCCTCAGGGTATAACGTGAGGGGGTATATGTTTAACATATCCCCTCCTCTCCTCAGGGTATAATGTGAGGGGGTATATGTTTAACATATCCCCTCCTCTCCTCAGGGTATAACGTGAGGGGGTATATGTTTAACATATCCCCTCCTCTCCTCAGGGTATAACGTGAGGGGGTATATGTTTAACATATCCCCTCCTCTCCTCAGGGTATAACGTGAGGGGGTATATGTTTAACATATCCCCTCCTCTCCTCAGGGTATAATGTGAGGGGGTATTTGTTTAACATATCCCCTCCTCTCCTCAGGGTATAATGTGAGGGGGTATATGTTTAACATATCCCCTCCTCTCCTCAGGGTATAATGTGAGGGGGTATTTGTTTAACATATCCCCTCCTCTCCTCGGGGTATAATGTGAGGGGGTATATGTTTAACATATCCCCTCCTCTCCTCAGGGTATATCGTGAGGAGAGGAGGGGATATGTTAAACACTGCACCACATATCCTACAGACTGTTTGACTGAAGCAGGATGTGGGCTGCATCCTAAGGAGACAGCAGACCTTATGGATACACACAAACAGAAAGGTACACACATACAGACAATGTCAGGCTTGCACACACAGAAAAACAACACACAGACACAGACAGGCTGGCATGCAGACAAGACAATTTCGAGGTCACACTCATTGGTCAATACAATCTGCAGTGTCACGTCAAAAAATAAAGACATTTTGATACAACAAACACGATCCCAAAATGTATTTCTTATTGCGCAATGTTTAATTAAAAGCCCCATTCCAGTGGGAACATCATGGGAAGGGGTGCTTTGTTATTGAAGAGCCAGAACCCTTTCCCTCCACACATTCCCCCCACAAATGAATGGACAGACAGACAAAGAAAGATGGTGTGATGGAGTGAGAGCCCGGACTGGGGGCCTCATGTGCATATCAATAAGATAGGAACAGGTTTGGGGGCTGAAATCCATTAAACTTCTTTCAGGGTCTGGCAGTGGAACATTTTCCAACCGTGTCCAACTATTGATATTCCGATCACGTCTGGGGGTGTTTGTCCCAGGGGAAATTCAGCTCACACCACACAGCCGTTACAGAATGACCTTTCAGAGCAGCACCAGGACCGAGCCAGTATGCTACCATCTTAGAAAAGAATGATCACTCATGATTAAAACTTTTTTTATAGACACACACTTTCCCTTTTGCTTTTTAAGAATGTATTTGTATCTTAGTAGGGGTGCTAATTAGAAATGATAAACAAAATCTACATGATTGTCCTATTTTATCTGCTCTGTATTCTGGCAAACAGTGTATAGACATCAGATTTGCTTCAATCCTATTTTCAACTTGCATGGATTAACAGAAAATATGGATAACACGTGTCTCAGTTGAAAGCCACCTTAAAATCCCTTAAGAGACACCTACTATAACACACACAAACTACAATGTCCTCCTTTTTATTCAACATAATGTAGTTTAGTTTCATATATTGTATTCAGGAGTGGTATCATTTTGTCTTGTCTTGCATTTTACAACATTTTCAGAATGTACCATGGATTTGTCTAAGGCTTAGATACGGTGGATCCACAATGACACTGAGATGATTGCAAATCCATCTAGAGGGGGAGGGAAGGGGATAGTTCCACGCTCTGGTTGCTATGGTTTCTTGATTTTCCCGTGGTCCTGTAGTCCATTGAAAACGTGGGGGCGAATGTAGACTGGGTCTTTTGAGGCCTGAATGCTAAAATCTACCTTTTGTATTGTGGCTTTTGTCTGGTGGTTCCAATTTGGACGCCTTGCTCCAGGCTGGCAAGGCACTGGTGGGGACAGTAAGCAACAAAGAACGCCTGATGAATTGGTCCAGCCATCAAAGCAATGTAGTCAGGACTGCTAGGAACCCTCCCAGACATTCCCACTGATAACAGTGATCTGGGTAACAGGGGGCTGTAATGGCAGACTGTTGTCTTATTTAGGGTAAACACTATGGACGCAACTGCAGGCCTTCGCTGTGCTCCCATTGTGTGAACACGCAGGACGTACAAACAGTATGGAGCTGGGGGCTTGTTGAGTGTTTCAGACCCCCTGATCCGAGGGGACACTTGGCAGAGAACTCCGTGTGTGTTAGGGGCCAAACGTGGCCCCTCGTTATCTCTCTCACTCCACAGATTCTCATTGCTCCTCTGGGCCTTTCGCTGGAGACGTAAGAACCAGACTGGAAAGTGTGTGTGGGTGTGGGCTGGAATGATTTCATCCCGAATGTGCAAAAGAAATTCACATCAGCGTCCATAGTTGAGCTCATGTGTAGAAAAGGTCGTTATTTAGTTATGGATATTTACATGTCAGATAACGGCCATTATAGTATAATTCCAATAACCGTGATTCAAATTGGTGGATTAACCTTACTTTGAAATTAACAAAATGAAAGTAGAGGATAAATATGAGAAGATGTTTGCCAAAGACATCTGTGTATTTGTCTAGATGTTTGTTTGTTTCGTTATTGTTGAAAACAATCCCTTTTGGTATATTCAAATTACTCAAACTTGATCCACTTTGACAATGCACAGCCTTGATAAGACTAATTTCAACACAATATATACTAGCTAATTTAAATGAATATGCTGTTTAATCCCAAGATGGGACGTATAAAGAATCTTTCATAACAAACTAATTTGAATAAAAACAGTTATCTGACCTAGACAGTGATCTACATGCTTTCACTGAGATTATGTGCACAAAACCATAACCGTCCAATTGAAAAAGAACCTTTGCATGAACATAATCTCCAGGCTCAACATGCTTGCAATAATATACACTATTTTGCATCAGCGTATGGAAAACATCGTCTGACTTTCCTGTTGACATCAGTATTGGACATAATCTCTGTGTTTTGGGTGTGCTGCAATTTGGTTCCCTATCTTTCCCGTAATCACTGTAATTACACCACTTTGGTCTAAGTGAGTTTTTGAACCTACACAAATACATGGAAGGCTGTTCAGTTGAAAGCTATACAGTATGTAACTAAATGCAATTTGTCCCTGCATCTGAACTTAGAAATCGTCACTTTTCAAAGGGTTTCACAGGGATACTTTAGACTCTGTATCAGATAAGACATGCATGAGGAAAAGTTTCAGCAACATTTCTTGAACAAGTTCTGTGAACACTCGAGATGAAAGTCAAAGTTCAAAACATGAAGGAGAACAGTGTTTAGAGGTAAATAATGGTACTGTACAACAAAGGTTCTAATTGAAATCCATTTCACCTCAATCAGTCTTTAAACATGTCAGCAGCAGCACACAGCACCAACCCCACGGCCCTATCTGCATGTTGTGCTAATGCTCTGGATTTTGCTAAGGCGCTTATTTTCAGCCAGCGTCGTGCTATATATTAGATAAGGAGATCTGCTCTCTAAGGATGGATCCTAAGCCCTGACCTTGGCCTGGTACTGTGACAATGGGTACTGTATTTCTCTAAATCAGCACTTGCTGATAATGATTTCCTTGTTTTAGCATTAAAATTACCCAGTGCTGTGTGTGGTTTAGTTTCCCTCCCAAGCTGCTTTTCAGTTCAGCACAGCTAATCTCCTAGGGGCAAAGTGCTGCTACATGATCAACTCTAAATGGTGATCAATAGAAACCTTTGTTCCCATGCATGCGACTTGAAATAAATAAAAGTAGATTCTATTCTATTCGGTTTTAACCACCTAAGTTAACCCAGGGTTCTGTTGAGACCCAAAATATGAGGGTGCAGTATTATAGTGTAGATGCATGAACAAGGGGGCCCATATTTCTGTTTAGCCAATCAGCATGAAAACATCCCCTACCTGTAACTAATCATGTGTACTATAAACAAAGACTTAAGAATGACTCAGCCACACAAAGACACATACTGACAGTCTCATCTTGCACTTCTACTCAAAAGTAAATTACTCTTCCTAAACTCAATTTTCCAAGGTAATATAGTAAAAAACAGAGGCACGAGCAGCGCACTAACTTAGTTTAGTACCATGTTTGTATGACGTGCCAATGTAATAAGCAGTTCTCTTCTAGCACTCATTTTCGGCTGGAATGGTCTCTAGACTGGCTCCAATCTGGAATGACTTAATGGCATTTTTTAAATCAAATGGGCTCGCGGATTTCTACAGTACATGATTGGGTAAACGTAGTCCACATTCACTTTTCTTGAAGGCTGAATGTAAAGATCTCTTGTGAATAGACACCTAATTAACTTAGCCCTCTAACTCTCTGCTAGCCTAACTATCTTCTTTGCACAACATCTACTGACAGTCCTGCCTTGATGTTAACCATGGACCTGCACACATTCCTGCCTTGATGTTAACCATGAACCTGCACACAGTCCCACAAAGCCCTTCACACGGTGGCTTTTGTTTATAGGCAGCTAGAAAGAACATACCAGCACCAGCAACACCAGAAACACCAGCTCCGCCAGCACTGGTAAGCTCAGAGAAGCTTATCGGAGTGATGCTTATCCTTGTTAGCAGACAAACCGGTTTCTCTTGTCTCACATATTTGTGAAACAACATCCTCATACAGTTACATGATGGTGCCAGATAGACTACTGTCAACGTGTTCATCGCTGACCTGCTGGCCTGGTCAGTGACGTAACGTGTCCACTCTTGGCTCTGGTTGGTCTCTCTGACTCCTCTCTGCGGGGAGGAAGTGTGATGCCAATCGGATGGCCCTTCAGGGGCCCCTGTTATGACTTTGAGTGGCCAGTTTGAATGGTGGTTCTGTTTGCTTTGGCAACACTAATGTTTGCTTGAAGTTCTGCCAGGGAGAGCATTTGGCCCCTTTAATCTTTAAGAGTGAATCAGACAGATCAGACACTGGTGACAGAAACCAAAGGGCAGTGGAAGGTTAGCATGCTTATTTTCTACCCCTCCTATAGTTCATTTAGAATTTAAAAAATCAAGGAGGATTATATTTTCACTTAAAATAGAAAACTCAATGATCCAACAATCAGTTTTAATTGTAAGTGGATGAAATTTTGCTCATTACAAACTGTATTAAGATTAAATGAATGTGAGTATATAAGTACATCCTATTCCATGCTTGTTTATTCAGATAACTTTGAGCTAATAGGGTCCAAAGCGTCTCTTCTGTGGAAATCTCCCTCATTTTGATGAGCCATATGTCAGGGAAAATTAGGTTCCAAAAAAGGGAATTGAGGTCAGGATCTGGTGCAGTGATGTCATGACGGCTTGCGGCTTTTTCAGGTTCTCAACGAACACACAGCACAGAGCCAATCAAAGACCTTGCAGTCTCAAACCTAAGCTCTCAAATTAGAATGTTCATTCTGGCCATACAGTATAGTCCTGTCATTATCCTTCAAAACAACAAATGAAGCAAAAAAGTACACAGTCTATTGTTTCCAATACCTATACATTATTTCAATTTAAACTATAGAAATACAAGAGCCCTTCTGATACCTTCTGCTCTAAAAATACAATGCCAGTGAGTATTTAAGTCAAGCTTTAGCACATAGCTACATACACTATTTACACCAAATCTCTGCCATTCACCTTGACTCCACTGATCTAACAAGTTATTTCTGTCCGACCCCAGACAAGGTCCAAGTCTAAGGAGACATTTTTATCTGAAGGAACAGCAGCTTCAAAGATTCCATCTCTCTTGTTTCCCTCCTGTGTATCTCTATCTCTATCTCTTTATCTCTATTCTATCTGTTCTATCTTTCTCTTACTCTATGGCTCTCTCTCTCTCTTTTTCTGTTTCTCTCTCTATTTCCATATTTCTCTCTTACTCTCTCTCTCCACACACACACACACACAGACACACACACACACACACACACACACACAAGCTCAACATCTCATTGTGACCCCTAGGGTCTTCGTCATTTCTGGCCATTTGTCAGATTTTCTGCGCAGCTGTCAACTCACATTCCCTGCTACAATCGTTGGGCTAGGGGGCTATCACTGAGAAGGACATTCTGGGATTTCATCTTCTGCAACACTGCACAAAATGTTTGGTCTGTTTTAGAGACGGCATGTTGGAGATATGGTACAACTGAGACAAACAATTCATTCTGCAAGCTACTGTCAGATGGGCAGTATTTAGTCATTACAGTTACAATGTAGTTACAAAGTAGTTTGTCATTTGTATTTGATCACCCTCAAAAAATGTAATGTAATTTGTAATATGTTACTTCTTGGAGCAGTATTTTGTATTTGAAAATACTCAAAAAATACTTTCAGCAGTCAATCTTGACATAAAAGGGGGATTGTTTTTTATACCAGAGAGACTAAAACTCCTGGTTTTGTAAGAGTACATTTGGTCTTATATATAAATAAAGTAGATTTTGTACTTTAAACATGCGTTTTTAAAGTGTATTATTGTCCGGTTACCGAATATGATGACTTTTTAAAGCATGTACATATTACTTTCTTACTTATAAAATACTTATTTGGCAAACCATCTTCTAATAATTTCTTCTTCCACAATTTCCAAAAGGATTTTTAGACCTTCCCACGGATAGAACATTGGTATCATCTATAAATAGTCAAATGGGAGCAGGTATAAGACTTTCCTTATAAATTAAGCAGACCAGATAGATCAGTGACTGGTTTTCGATGGAGGTAGAGAGGAGGACTATGATGAATGCCTTGATGTACCTACCAAACCAACTCCCAAGGGAGCCTTGCCAGACCACAATGAATGAATGGACTCAGTGGCATAGTGTGTTACAATGTGTTAGAATTGTGTTAGGTAGTTTTTTGGACACCAGTATTTTGCAATTTATTTTGATACATTTGGCAAGGAAGTATTTGTTTTTGTAACATGTTACATTATGAAGTATTTTTGCCCATCTAGTCGTATTTTTGCCCTGACTACCGTTAGCTACCTTTACATGTTCTGGCAGATGAAGAAATTGTTGTTGCTTCTTGTTCAGCTATCTGTTTGCTATCAGTTAGACTGCATGCAGAGAAACATGTTCAGTTCTGCCAGAGATTACCACCGAATGGGCTGACCCAACCCAAACCCACCCCACACAGCTGTTAAGGTTTTCTGCAAGGGGGATAACCAGCAAGGTTATTGTTTCAGGATGAAAACAACTTTAAACTGAGTTTCTTTCAAATATGTAATCAAATGGGACTATCTACAAAATTGTCATTGTCTCTACCGTGTACAGTAGATTGAAAGCTCAGTAGCTGTCACACATTCAATCCTATAGTGAGATATACAATATATTGGTGATGTTCTGTGTTGAGTGTACCAGATCTTTTTTGCGCCCTCTCTAAATCCGCTGACAGGTGCAGTAAACCTCTTAGGTAAACTATTGCATAGCTATAAATAGTTTCAGCACTTTGCTTTGAAAATAAATGATCTGTGAACATAGGAGTTATTTAAAATAGCAGCAAGCGTACCTACTAACATTCAACAAGATTTAAGGAGGTCATACATTTAACAGAATCATCCCAATAAACACAACTGCATGTGCGATGATTCGGTTTATGACTACTATCAGATGGATTAGCTGTCCAAGGGAAGCCACTCAAAGTAACCCTCCCATGACCTCTCCTCAGTCATCCTCTGTCAGGCATAGAGTGGATGAGGGTTTCCGGAGCGTTTGACCTTTCCTTATGCCTTCATGAGGAAGTCAGTTTCTTATCGCAACATATTTACACAAGGCATCGATAACGTCCTAATTCCTGTGAGAAAACAGCAGCGACCTTTCTCGAAAACTCACCGCTATGATGCAGATAGACTTTCAAAAACAGGGAGGGAATCTCATATAGTATAATTAGGCATTAAGAGGAAGAAGCACAGAAAGCAAGGTCATCAATGCACAATTATTCTTTTGCAATTAGATGACCCATACAACACCAAACACTAGCGTGCACACACTCTCCCACGCTCACCTAAACACTTTCCCTATCCCTTACCTATCTGACCTTTTGTGGCACCACTCTGCAGACAACATCTGCAGAGATGTGCCTGCCATGCCTCTTATCAACAGGCATGCGACAATCTCCCACCTGCAGCAAAGAATATGCAGGCCCTTTTGTGCTTGCAGGACAAATGATCACTTCATCAGCCCTTCAACACTTGCTAGTCACAACAGTTACTCCCCCTAACCCGAATGTCTCTATTTAAGATCAAACTTCCATTGAACAAAGACATAAGCTCTCTATCCACACATTTGTTTACATTCGGAACATTTCCGCCCTTAAAAATGGCGCCAAGCAGGTATTTCCTTGAAGTGATAAGCACGTTTAGTGAGTTATTGTTGCGTGAACTTTGAGTGACACTCACTTTCGTGGACTATTCATAAATCATTTCAAAACAGTGACAATAAATAGTTCATAATACATGTTTTATTTCAAATATCCTTTGATAATAATGTTAACTCCTACTCATCCACACATTTTGTTTACACCTCATAAGAAAAAGAGAGGTAAGGAATAAAAAAAACTGTAAGGGGAACAGAAATTATATTTTGGCTGCTACCTGCTACCTTAGAAGCGTGGGATTTGACAAACAATGTTTTTTTTTAAACCATAGTGTCTTCAGTTGGCCATCTTGTAATACCCAGTCTCCTTGTTTGCATGGATTATGTAGACAGGCTTACCCATTTTAGATAGTCGCAAGTCTTCTGGCTTTGACCTAATCTCTTATCACCAAAAAGCAAGGATTATATGCAATCAGGTTACTGAAGAAAACCTTGACAAAGGATTCCATTTCTATATCTGCAAGGATATGCTGTAAAAACGAAACAAAGCAACATTTAAAAAAAAACACGTCGTCCTTTCAAGAAAGAGTTGTTCCAAATCTGTGAGCCAGGATTGGTATTTCTATAAAAGTGTGAACATCTGAATGATTAACGTGTGTTATGTGGAGACTTTCTTGCCAATAGGCTACTGGTGCGTAATGTGTCTAATGTTGGGCCTATCACTTTAATGAAACGTCTCATGTGGGCACAGTTCATTGCTCAAATAGCTCGTATAATGAATTGTAGAGCCACGGTATTAGCTTTACAGATAAAGAACAACAGGAGCTCATTGTTGTGTCATAAAATACAAATATGACACCACGCCCTTAATGACTGAAATAATGACCTAACCTTATCAGTCAAATTCTACCCAATGCCAACATTACAAACACCAGCCAAATGAATCAGATCAGATGTATGCTAGCCCGTACACCACAACGCATGCTACAACACAAGAGGAATATAACGGAGAAAGATTGTGTTCATGAAAAGGTTCCCGGGAGAAAAGGATCCGGGTTGGAAAACACCAGGATTGCAAATAATCCTTTTAAGGGAGACCACCTCTCATTTCCTCCACATAAGAGAACTTTGGAACTACAAGGTGAAGAACTGTCAGTTCCCAACAGGTGGTAAGGTGAGATAGCTGACCTCCTAGCGCTCCCCGGGAAACTCTACTCTGCCTGGGTAACGTTAGCCCCTCTCCCAGACATGCCACAGAGAGAGAGAGAGTGGTGGATACGGCCCAGACAGCAGGCTTACTGGTCCATGAATGAATTGGCAGACTGGGCAAATTAAGGGGTGAATGAATAAGGAGATTGTACCAGGTATAGAGGTTGAGTGAGGGAGGAAATCCAACTAAATCTGTCCATCTACCCACTCTCAAATGTCTCTGGCAAACATTTATTCTCAAACCATCCCCTAAATGATACAAAAATGGTATGGCCATTTCTTATCAACGTGAATCATTGTGGTTTTACAATGTGCTTTAAAAGTTGCTGCCCTATGAGGACACTAGTGAGGAAAGGCGGTGTTCTTCAGTATGCCGTTGGCCTAGATACAGTCGAATGGTTCCAGTGACCCAGCAGAAAACCGTTGGGGACGCAGTTCAAGGTGACACACCCTTTGCTATCGGCTCTCGTGTCCTGTGTGTTATCAGGGGATGGAGGGAGAAACTACCACAGGAGTATTTGGGAGATAGTGCCTGCAGAAGACCCCGGGCCTCCAAGACGGGCTAAATACAGAACTGTATATGGGCCAGGGGAGATTTGAACGGGATATGAAGTCCAGTTAGTTGGTATGAAGGATTGCGGACATGTAACCAATTACAGTCAGAAATATTGGCCTTAAAAACAATAACGTGAATAGAAAGATTCTTAGATTTTTGAACATCAAAACATTACAACACGAAATCTACTTCACCAACAAAGAACAACGAGTTTGGTTCAGCAGAAACAGATCTACCTATTAATAATTGTGTAGTGTAGCACTGCATAGCTATACTTCACCAGGGTAGTGGTTTGGTCATATGGTTTTAACAACATCACACCATGTCTTAGTCAGCAAGCAATTCCTTGCATGCCACTTGATATTGTCAATCATTGTGCGTTCTACTCTCAGAGCGCGTGTATTGTTCAGTTTACACATTGACATCTCTTCATTAGAGATTACTCAGTGTTAAAACATTTAAACATGTATGACCCCAAGTAGGACGGTGCATGACACACATCTCTTATTGGTGAAGCTTTTTAGACATACTATTCCTGTTTTAAAGCCGGTATGTTTGGGAAAGGGTTTATGGACATAACATAAATATTTGCAAAAAAACAGACTTATCTTCCCTTGGCCAATGCAATGGAGAGTTCAAATAAGTTCAAATTTAATTAACAAATGTGTACATTTTTTTGTTTATGCGAAAGTAAAAAGGGAATGTTTTCTTGTCTGGGGAGTCAGCAGGGATTAACATGCAATAACATTGGTGCTGATGTTTGAGACAAATATCCTGTTGACCAAACTATCTTGGCACCCATCCGTGACTGTGAATGCATCTTTTTCTGCTACAGCAGTAATGGGATTGCACCATTAACTAACATGATACTGGTAGAAGGATGTCATTTAAACTCTTAGATTGGGAAATTCTTCATATAAATAAGAATTAAGAATAGAATTTTACTGTTTTGAATGAGTGCCAGACGTTATCCATTTTAAAGGAGCACATGAAAAAAACAAGACCAGCAAAATTATTTTCTTACCTTGTACCTCTATCAGAATGTACTGTATACCCTTGTCAATATACCCTGTCAAATAATTATATTTATCATACTTGCACTTTATTTTTCTTATTTTTTCTTATTATACCTTCATTTAATCACGAACTCCCTTGGAAATAAAACGAAATATCTCTTTTCCAATGGACACCTGGCTATGAAAGCAGCCCTACTGTCATTAATATAATGCTAACCATATATTAATTAAACAAAAACTTCAGAATCTTTCTAATGAAAAAATATTTTACTGAGATGCTGAACTTCCGCAAAACCACCGCGAGGCAAAGGAAAGGACTGCAGATATTGTGCTATCATAATATTTAGAAAGGACTGCGGATATTGTGCTATCATAATATTTAGAAAGGGTTGCAGATATTGTGCTATCATAATATTTGTCGGCACCATTCTCATGCTCAGGCATATGTGTGTTTACATTACAACAGATTCCAAGCTGCTTCTTTAATATGGAAACCCCATAATCAATACGCTCTTTGTGCAGAGAACAAGGAGATGTGTGTTTTTGGAAAGCTTTTTTTCGCTCTGAATAACACTCTGTGTTTCATATCTGCGCGGGGGTGTTGTGTGCCATATTGCTCACTGTGCAGCCTCTTATTTTAGCTGCACCTTCATCTCCCTGGAGGAGACCAGCAGAGCCGTAGGTTGGTCAGGAAGCGTGTAATGATTCAATGTGTGGCTTGTACCTGTCCCTCACACTTACACTTTCCCTCAGCGGGCACCGTGGGCCGTTTTCCAACTGCACCAAGGCCGTGCGGTTCTGCCTGCGTGTGAATTCTCTTGCTATGCAAGCTGTAAACCGATTGACGCTGTATGACAAATGCATTCATAAAACTTGGGAGGAAGCTTCCCCACAGGAGACAGAGCCAATCACTGACATGTTTATACTATACATGCTTTATACTTTACTAGTTCTTTGGACAACTACAAAATAAAAAATAAAAAACAGGTGAAATGTACTATATAACAGTCTGCCAAGCTTTAAATCCATAGCAACACCCGTTACCAATCCATACAACCAATAGCATAGGGACATAATATCGACTGTAATAAAATGAGCATGCCCTGCCCGTGAACCAGTGTGTTTTAACATGGGCTCTGGGAGAGGTGGTCACCCCTGTCCTTGACTGGAGCTATGGTTTCACATTGGCTGTTAATCACACAGGAGTGCAGTGTCAGCTTTATCGACCATGCAGCGTGCACTGCAGTGGGATCTATTTTAACGGCCTTTCTCTTCTGTGGTCTCTCTCTCTCCCTCACGCTGTCTCTCCTTCTGCCTCTCTGTCCCATGCTGTCCTGAATGCAGCAGATGATGTGTTTGCGATGTATGAGATGTGTGTGTACGCATGCGTCTTTGTTTTGTGTGTGTGTGTGTGTGTGCGTGTGTGTGTGTGTGTTGGTTTGGGTGTGCCTGTATTGGTGTGACTTCAATCCACTGCATAGGAAACCAATAGTGCTAGTTCCCATTATCAGTTACATTATATTATGTTATTCAGTTACATTATATTATGTTATTCAGTTACATTATATTATGTTATTCAGTTACATTATATTATGTTATTCAGTTACATTATATTATGCATATTCAGTTACATTATATTATGTTATTCAGTTACATTATATTATGTTATTCAGTTACATTATATTATGTTATTCAGTTACATTATATTATGTTATTATTATTATTATATTAATATTACATCATTATATTATGCATGTTCTTTTACTCCGTTCCTCAACTAGTGTGCACATCGAAACCATATCTACTCCACCAGGGTCTGTGGCCCAGGGAAGCACTGTGTCACTAAACCATATCTACTCCACCAGGGTCTGTGGCCCAGGGAAGCACTGTGTCAATAAACCATATCAACTCCACCAGGGTCTGTGGCCCAGGGAAGCACTGTGTCCGCAAACCATATCAACTCCACCAGGGTCTGTGGCCCAGGGAAGCACTGTGTCACTAAACCATATCAACTCCACCAGGGTCTGTGGCCCAGGGAAGCACTGTGTCACTAAACCATATCAACTCCACCAGGGTCTGTGGCCCAGGGAAGCACTGTGTCTGCAAACCATATCTACTCCACCAGGGTCTGTGGCCCAGGGAAGCACTGTGTCCGCAAACCATATCTACTCCACCAGGGTCTGTGGCCCAGGGAAGCACTGTGTCAATAAACCATATCAACTCCACCAGGGTCTGTGGCCCAGGGAAGCACTGTGTCCGCAAACCATATCTACTCCACCAGGGTCTGTGGCCCAGGGAAGCACTGTGTCCGCAAACCATATCTACTCCACCAGGGTCTGTGGCCCAGGGAAGCACTGTGTCCGCAAACCATATCTACTCCACCAGGGTCTGTGGCCCAGGGAAGCACTGTGTCCGCAAACCATATCTACTCCACCAGGGTCTGTGGCCCAGAGAAGCACTGTGTCACTAAACCATATCTACTCCACCAGGGTCTGTGGCCCAGGGAAGCACTGTGTCCGCAAACCATATCTACTCCACCAGGGTCTGTGGCCCAGGGAAGCACTGTGTCACTAAACCATATCTACTCCACCAGGGTCTGTGGCCCAGAGAAGCACTGTGTCACTAAACCATATCTACTCCACCAGGGTCTGTGGCCCAGGGAAGCACTGTGTCACTAAACCATATCTACTCCACCAGGGTCTGTGGCCCAGGGAAGCACTGTGTCACTAAACCATATCTACTCCACCAGGGTCTGTGGCCCAGAGAAGCACTGTGTCACTAAACCATATCTACTCCACCAGGGTCTGTGGCCCAGAGAAGCACTGTGTCACTAAACCATATCTACTCCACCAGGGTCTGTGGCCCAGAGAAGAACTGTGTCACTAAACCATATCTACTCCACCAGGGCCTGTGGCCCTGAAAAAGACTGTGTCATTAAACCATATCTACTTCACCAGGGTCTGTGGCCCAGAGAAGCACTATGTCCATCTACTGAAGGGCCGTCACTGTTCCTGTGCTCATTGTGTCACAGGGGCCATGTGAAGAAGGAGACAATGAACACAAATAAGCTTGACTGCAGCTGAGCTACACAGTACACAGCCAGCTCTTTCCTCTCATCCAGCTGTCATAACATCAGGCTCTATGAGGCCTACAGTGCTGGCTGAACTAAAGCAGAAAGGGAAGAGGCCATTTTGGGATGGAAGGGCTGTATTGGTGGGAGAAAAACAGAAGTCTCTGCAAATTATATTTTGCAGCCATGTGGAGATGGTAATAACTGCCTTCCTCCCCCTCTTTCTCCCCATTTATCTCCCTGTTATTCCCTTCTGCACTAGCTTGTTACCAATTTTAGCTTTCCTTCTAATTTTGACTCTCAGTTCACTTTATATACTTGCAATTCAAAAAATAATCTCAACTCTGTGCACTAGCTAAGAATAGACGTTCTTCACTGTAGTGTAAGAGTAGCAATCAGAGAAAGCAGGTAGTTTAGAATAAATATTAAGGGAATCTACACTGATGTCAAACTCTTCAACCACCATTTTTCAGAGATGTTGCCATGGAGACACGTGCGATTGATCCAGCTGTATAATGTGAGTATTCACCTGCATTAGGAAGAAAGTCCACATTCCTGAAGAGAACCTCCAGCCCAGATGAGGGACCAGGAAATTATTCTGGCTTGAGTGGAAGGAGGTGAGTGTTCCTCATCTCTTCCTGCTGTCAATCTTTGTCAAGATAGGTATAAAAAGATTGTGGCAACACTCTCCACCACAGGTTAAAGTTTTTCAGGGGTTTCACTTGTGTAACTAGGACAGGAATAGAAGACAATTGAAGACCATGCAGTCTCCTAGGAGGAGCTGGAAATTACCTTTATAACCGTGAGCATCTGAAACAAAACCATTCACTAATGTTTAATAAGCCTACTCTATATTGCTATTTTTATTATAAGATCATACTGTTTCAATCCACAGAACAAGCTGTTTAACTAATCAAGTAGTAATAGTATGCACTCATAACTGCGCCTATTAAGCAAGCTGTTTAACTAATAGGTGCAGTAAAAGTATGCACTCATAACTGCACCTATTAAGCAAGCTGTTTAACGAATCATGTAGTAATGGTATACACTCATAACTGCACCTATTAAGCATGCTGTTTAACTAATCATGTAGTAATGGTTTACACTCATAACTGCACTTATTAAGCAAGCTGTTTAACTAATAATGCAGTAATAGTATACACTCATAACTGCACCTATTAAGCAAGCTGTTTAACTAATAATGCAGTAATAGTATACACTCATAACTGCACCTATTAAGCACGTGATCCTTGTATTTTAATTGATGGAAGAGACACCATGAGAGACATCACAATAGACACAGATTTGTCATAAAATATATTTATTCCCCTAATAAAATGTCCACTTCCGAATAGCAGAACAGCTGGCCTCACACCCAGGCTGGCCCAACAATGCTTGGCACAGGACGTACTTTGAGTTAATTTCATCGTCGATACAATCAACCTTTTTGAAAATACATAATTTGTACCTTTAAATAGTAAGGATATGTGGTCCAAGGAGCCCAGAGGGACCTCCAATGATTTTTTTAAATTGTAGTTGGTAGGGCGTGACACACTGCTAAAGCTTGAAGCATATCCCTTGGCATGTAGGTTTTAGTTGACTTTGAGTTGTTGAGCACAGGGCATCGTCTACAAGGAGAATGTGCGTTTGAAGCATTGCAACATTAATTGTTGCTGGTTATAAAATAACACATGATGTGGTTCCTGGCACACAATTCAGCTTTTTTAAGAAGAGTTATCACCTCCTATTGTCATGTTTCACACTAGAAATACATGGGAGCTTTCACTTACAAAAAAAGATAAATCAGGAATCACTTTAAAACAAAAACACGTTTGTTTGCATAAATTGTCCAAATAAAAAGCTATAAGTAATAACACTAGACACCTAAAGAACAAACCAGTGAAACAAAGCGTTGGAGACAGGCCGAGTTCTAGAAACAGAGAGAGAAGCACAGAGCTCTGAGGCTAGCCATCACAGCACTCACCAAACATGTCCTTGATTTTCTACAGCGAGTGTGTCTGGCACCAGATTTGCCTGTGTGATGTTGGCATGCCGACAGCGTCAAAATCCATAAGCAGGTCAGTGCCTATAGGCACACCATGTGTCTATGTCTGCAGGTCACTGTGTGTTTGTGTGTGTGTGGGTGTGTCGTCCTGTGTGTGTGTGTGTGTGTGTGTGTGTGTGTGTGTGTGCGTGTGTCTGTATGTGTGTGCCAGTTTAGTTTTTTTCTAGTTCAACCGGGTGTGATGGAAGCGGCCGTAGTGTTTCATTAAGCTGCCGTGATCCTGAGGCAGGCAGTCAGGGAGAGATTACAGACAGGCTGGCAGAGCATGTGTGTGTGTGTGTGTGTGTGTGTGTGTGTGTGTGTGTGTGTGTGTGGGTGGGAGTGTGTGTCCGTCTCTCTCTGTATCTCGCCTTATTACCCAGATGGTGAGGCGTGCCACCCCAGGCTGGCTGTTCCTCCGTTGCTCGCCTCATTTCTCTGTTTCTCGGTGTCTCCGTCGTCAGTGTTTCTTTGTCTGTCTGTCTGTTGACACATGTCCTACCTACAGAGAACTACACATGTCCTACCTACAGAGAACTACACATGTCCTACCTACAGAGAACTACACATGTCCTACCTATGGAGAACTACACAGTCCAAGCGGACGTCTCTAAAACATTGGCACCAGATGTAAAATCCCAGGAAATCTAATCACACAGCCACCGATGGAGTGCTAGTCTCCTGAAATCAGAAAGGACCTCAGGGCTTGTGGTGGCTTCATTATTGCGCGGGGAGACGGAACACCAAATGTGGCTGATGCCCCGCGTGCTCCTGCTGTCAGCCAGGCACCCCTTCCTGCACAGTAGAATGGCACAACAGGGATCTCACAGGCTTCTGTGGGTCTGGACGGAGAGATTCAAGTGCTTTGCAGCTCACTGCAGGAGAGACACTCTTCTGGTGACTCACTAAGCAGGGGGACTGGGGGGGGGGGGGGGGGGGGGGGGGGGGGGGGGGGGGGGGGGGCAGGGGGGGGGGGGGGGGGGGCAGGGGTCCTAATTGGCAGTTGGGGGAGGGGGGGGCTTATTGGAAGGACGCACGCACGGCACGGCCTTTCAGGGCCTGAGGGGGACGGTAGTTGTCCACCATGCAGCAGGCTGTCTCGCCCTCGCCAGAGAAGAGTAGGCTGCGGAACTTGCTCATCTGTCACAGCGAAACAAGGAAGGGAGAGAAGGGAGACAATTCATCAGTTTCCCCCCGCTGACCTGCTCCTGTCTCTGTCCATCACTCAAACACATCCCCTGCCTCTGACTGTAGGTGAGTCTGCAGCTCAGCTCGGCTCAGCTCAACTCAACCCAGATCGCCAGCTGATTTGAATCCTCATCATTGATTGGTTGAAAGAGGCTAAGCTTGTTTTCCTACTCCCAGGTGTGTGCTAGTGCCAGGTAGGGATAAATAGGGGATGGTTGTCGCCTGGTGTCAAAAGGACCCGTGGGATTTGACCACTAACTAACTTAAGGCACACACAGGGTAAGCACTTAAACAATGCAGGGTTTGTGAGGTTATGAACAACAACAACAAAAAGTATGAGCCTGCTTTCTGAATTTCCAACTTGAATCTAGACGTGACCAAAAAAATAAATAATAATAATAACAAAACCAAAAAACAAGGATTTCAAATTTCAAGTTTCAGATTTCAAGTTGAGATGTGGTGGTGTTTACTGTACATGAATCATTTCTTGGTTACTATCTGCTGACCCAGTACAGTAAGGCACCAGGTCTAAAGGTTATGCACACAGGTTCCTGTTTTCACACGGGGCACCTTCTTTCCATGGCATGAAATCAACATTTCCCTGGGCAGTGTTACATTTCACATGGGCACAGGACTCCTGGGTCAAGGGTGTATGATCAGGACAGGAGAAAGGCTTGACTTTCTATAATAATAATAACTCATAAATACAGTTGCCCGGTAGTCCTTGGTTGTACATTTTGCTTCAGTAGATTCAAGTATGTTATCATATATTGAATGTACATTATTTGCATGCTGAACATATGGGTGGGTGGGGCTGAAGTTGGAATGATGCCCCTACACTATTAATAACTCAAGACATTCCTCTCTCTATGGGCAAAGATCAGTGCCACCATAAACTGAAATTGAATTGTATTAACTTGAATCTGAATAACATCATTTCAATTTGTATTGCATGATTTGAAATTGAATGTAATGGTTTCCATTGGAATAGTAATATTCAATGGACAATTTTGATTTCAAGCTATTTTGGAATAAAAAAAATCAAGATTAGCTGTACTACCAAATTCAGTTTTTGCATTTGAATTGTAGCAATATTACTATGAAATCCAATCCCTCACTAATTAAAGAGGTCATGTGACCTACCTGGGCAGGGCTATCAGTGATGTGAACTACCTGGGCAGGGCTAACAGTGATGTAAACTACCTGGGCGGGGCTAACAGTGATGTAACCTACCTGGGCGGGGCTGACAGTGATGTAAACTACCTGGGCGGGGCTAACAGTGATGTAACCTACCTGGGCGGGGCTAACAGTGATTGACTTCTGGCAGACGATCCAGGTGACGCTTTCCAGCAGAGGGGGTGTGGTCAGAGAACCCAGGTAGGTCCAATAGTTTAGGGAGCTAGGGAGAAGGGTGGTGGGGTCAAAGTTCGCAAAGGATGTCTGCTTGCCCTAAAAACACAGAGGGATCAAAGAAAAAAGTTTTAAACAAAACAAAGCTTTCAATAATAGTGTGAAAGAAATGCCTGGAGGAATCTTTTAGCTTCAGTGGGAGGGATTTGGCTACCTTTGCCTTGATGGCATCAAAGCCATCTAGAAGTTTCTGAAGCTGGGGGTTTTCAGCACCAACCTGAAGGGACATAGTGCTAGGTTATTTTCTGTTTCATAATCACAGAGCTACACTTGCAGATACACTTGGAGGACTCCAGTATATTTTATAAGAAAATGTTATTTTGGTAACCAACGTTTGGTAACAAAAGCTGGACTGACCTCCAGGAACACTCCTACTACAGCCAGGCCATCAGGCTGACTAGCTGCATCACCAAAGCTGGGATACTTGGTGTTCCAGTGCACCAGATGGAGCTGGAGTAGAAAGGGAGAAAAAGGAACAAAAGCCGTTTGTCAACAGATTAGGCTAAGATTGCTCTCCTCTTTTTCATTCCCCTGGGATGTCTTTTCTGACTACTGCTATCCTGGCTTTGAGACCTTTTGTCGAGTGTTTTAAACCAATTGAAGACTTTCACGCCTGGATGCTGTCATTTAAAGACAGACGCTGAATGAAAAAAGCTGAATCCTTTCAAGTAATCCATTCAAATTAATTTCAGGGGTTCCACAATTGTAGTAAATGAGCACATCTAGCAGGCAATTTGCCATTTACTACTGTGTAAGGTAATATAAAAATGAACAATTATAAAGCGAGAAAATACAAATGTAACAGAAAGCATCTAAACAAAATAGAACGGTCTCCCACAGGTCTGTAAAAAGAACTGAACAACCATTCTATTGTAACCCCACACCACCAAAGATACAGTAGTCCATCCCATAATAGTCCAGACACGTGTATTGAAGCTGAGATCCAGTCCACAGTCATAGTTCATACCTCAGCAGCATATTTCTTTCCGTTGACTGTGTGCTCTGAGCCTCGGTCATCAGAAGCACCCCAATGGAAGTGGAACTGCTTCAGCCTGTAAGTACCTGTAATGGGGCCCTCAGTCAAGGCTGCATAACACACACACACACACACACACACACACACACACACACACACACACACACACACACACCGTTAAGCATATAAGACAATACTTGATGTTCTCTGTAGGCTTTAAGGAAACATGGGTTAACACTGAAGATGATAGTCATTATATTAAACATGCAGATCATTTCAAACACTACTGGCATTCACTGGAAAGTGGAGCTACTGGGATAATCATTTGCTGGAGAATATTGAGCACATGAAGCATTTGAGAACCGTGCAAATATTTGCATATTTGGAATATTATGGAATCGATGACTGCTACTCTGCTGCCTTCTCTCTTTATCTCTCACCCTCTAACACACACACACACACACACACACACACACACACACACACACACACACACACACACACACACACACACTCCTGCACACGTCACAAAGCCAGACAGACTTCCTTTTCGATGAAAAAGATCCAGTTCCTGTTACATAAATCTTAAGGCAGCCTGAAGGTTAACTAGAGACTAAGACAAAGTTCAGTTATTGTCAAAGTACCACGCTTCTCTACTATTACATAAGTAATGTATTAATATAAATAAGCACTAGACATACAAATGCTTATCAATTTTCCAATTTCTATCTTACTTTGTATTAGCAAATAGATTAGACTGTGGGCTGGCTTCACATGATAAGGGGGACTTATCTGGGGCAGAAAGTCTTAAGATGGATTCCTGAACATTTCCAGAATGACGTAAACTAAACCGTTAACAGAGCATGTCGAAAAAGACACAGATACCAGACATAGATCAGAGACCAGTGAGCAGCTCTATCCATATGAAATGGCAGATACAGGTAGAAATAATACGTTATTTAGAGTATTTGTATTTGTTAATTGTATCTTAATTTGTGCGCATGCATCTGCATATTTTTTCCTCAAACATGTCTCAATCCAAAATGTCTGTCTTCAAATGTCTTTTTCAAAGTGCAACCACAAGACATAACACCCTCTGATTGAATGGCAAGAAATAAGGAATTATATATTATTATGTAACCTCTAGAACAAAATAATTCAGGTAGTGTTCAAATTCTACTGAAGTGCCTATTTTCATTGGTATTGAATTATGTGAAGTGTTAAATACATTGTCTTTGCCAGAAGAAAGCATATACAGAATGGATTATCAGGCTTTTTAGGCTCCTTGGTGCACTGGCACATTCCCAAAGAGCTCTGGTAATTTAATGGTTAACCAGAATAACATTTTTTTTTAGGGGGAACTGCGACCTTCGGCTTTTTTTCGCCATTGACCTCTCTCAAGTAAAAGGTTTGGCGTGAGAGGTTTACAAGCGGTTACATTATCAATTCCCTGTTGTGTAGGCTACACATGCGGTCTTCGAATAGGGTGTTAATTAATATCCTGTCAATCATCAATGCAACTTCAATATTCATATGCATATATTCATATTGCATTTTTAAACAAATGCAGCTTATTTGTCCGTGGGTTGCTCATGCATCCATACAAAATATACATTTCTGCGTTGTCAGATGCATGTAGGCTATTATGTTTTGTGGTGCACACTGCAGAATTCAGCTGAGCAAAATGTTTTTTCCAGAGCGCCCTAAACGCTTGCAGTCCCAATGCATGAATGAAAAGACACTAACTTGAGCTGTCGGTGTCATCAGCGAAGGTCACCTGGAAGGAATGTCCGTTGTTGAGAATGTCAATAGAAGTTGAAGGGTCATACTTCAATTTGAGCGGCTTAAGGGCAGCGTCGTATGTAGCCTCTCCCGGCACAACATCAATAGGGGACTGGCGGGGTCCGTTGGCAATTGGGAAGTTCTCAACCCATTTGTCGGGTCCTTAAATTACAGATTGAGAATATTATTGGAGACAATTCTCACCCTAATACGTCGTATGCTTCAGTACGCCATTGAAATAAAAACTGAAATTGTTCAATGGTGCGTTAAGGATGGTTTGTAATAAAACTTGCAAAATATCTAAACCAAAATAAGAATGCGTGGAAATAACTGTTTGCAGTGATTCATATATGCATGACCATTATCTTTCCACTCATTCTCCCACGTTCCTCAGCTTATATGTGTGATATTAACAGGTATCCTTCCATGTCATTATAATAACAGATCATAAAGTGTCTCACCATTGTTCGGTGCGTATCCCCATGCGTGAGACATTGTTACAATTTGGGTATCAAGAGCTATATCCCCCTAAAATTTCGTCCTTCCCGAATGCAAACGGTCAGTGTCCTCCAATTGACAACTGTCAGAGCTTATATAGGGTCCCTATAGCTGCATGTCTTTGAAGCTGGTGGGTTTGGCCAGATTATATCCACGCAATAGGGAGCCAGGAGAATACAAGCGCGCAACTCAAACTCAGTCGATCGATGAGGAGCCCAGTCTCTCTCTCTCTCTCTCTCTCTCTCTCTCTCTCTCTCTCTCTCTCTCTCTCTCTCTCTCTCTCTCTCTCTATCTCTCTCCCTGTCTCTCTCTCTCTCTCTCTGTCTCTCTGTCTCTCTCTCTCTGTCTCTCTCTCTGTCTCTCTCTCTCTGTCTCTCTCTCTCTCTCTCTCTCTCTCTCTCTCTCTCTCTCTCTCTCTCTCTCTCTCTCTCTCTCTCTCTCTCTCTCTCTCTCTGTGTGTGTGTGTGTGTGTGCGAGCGAACGTGTGTCTGTGTGATTTGCGCTCTGACTTTTAGCCTCAGTACGTTTTCGCCTGCCTGGGACGCTGGCAACGAACTGCATGAGTCAGAATGTGATTTGCCAATATTTTTTATGTCCATAAAACTTCGTTAGGTATGAAGTATCAATATAAGTCCTTATATTGCGGAACTACAAGTGAGCTCAACTCAATCGTAAGATGGTGAGGCAAACAGCTTTTCGCCTGATTTCAAACGTCCAACCAGTGTTTTTTTATTTATTTTTTTAAATGATCTGTAGTTTAGCATAATGGGGGTTGGCCAATAGTTACAGGGATTCCAAGACCAATATGATTAGTAGGAAGTGGCAAACATGTTCACCTGGGTAACATTTCAATATAACAATGTATTAATTTATAATAATAATAATAATAATAATAAATATAAATAATAATAATAATAATTATTATTATTATTATTATTACTACTGCCACTACTACCCAACGCACACTCAATGGTTGACCGTGATGTGGCCAAACACCCAATTTATAGGCTTGTAAAAATAAAAAGATTCTATTTCCATCTGATACTGCCATCTACTGTTCATAATAATAACACTACTGCTACTACTACTAATAATAATTTATTATAATAATAACAGTACGAATTTTGTACATAGTTTCAGAAAACTGAATTAGAATTCTTTATTACTATTAGCACTGTCATTCTTATTTGGGAAATTACCTTATGCTACTAGGTCAACTTAAAAATACTTATTAGAGGGCATACATTAAGATTATATTACAAAATCAATCAAGTCTAAGAAAACCTAAGGTACAAAAGTTTTTTACACATGCCCAATAGCTAGTTATGATGGCAGGTTGCCTATTTTAGTTATTTTTATTATTTTCTGATCGGACAAGAAAAAGCCCCACATTCTCAAAAACCTATTCCGGGCACGCCCGCAAAACATGAACGAACACGCCTGCAATTACGGCTACATTCCACTATTTGTATTTGCTTTACTTATTATCTTGCAACGTTTTCAGTGTGTGAACAAATATTAAAGTTTTTGAATAATCAAGTAAAACTGCTCTGTATTCATTCAAAAGTATACATGAAATATCTGGTTTTCGGTATTTTATGAATGATGAGAAACGACATACTCATAGAAAACGTAAAATCGAATGTATCCACTGTCGCACTTAGCAACGTCATCAACAGGATCAGACCTCTGGGACAATGCACATGTACGGATAAAAACGCGTTCAACAGTTTACAACCAGCATAATTTAAGGGTTAGTTCGTGTGCGTTGTTGCTTGTAAGAATTTGGATTGCCCTTCCATCTCAATGTGCTTTTGAAATGGAAAACCTTGTTTCAAAATGTGTTTGATTGCATTGTTGTTATTCTACGGAGACTGGGGATCTAGTGTAGTGGGGAAGTACGATTAATAACCAGGGAACGATTCACAATTCTAGCGCACGAAATAGCTAGTTAGTGTCCACGAGACGCATAATGTTTCCTCGTTTTTTTTCTAATTAGTGTACATGTTTTAATTTTCTAAAAGGCATTGGCAATACCAGTCCTTTCTTTTAATACGTCCTGAGACTCATACTCGGGATAGTTCCTCTATTGACCGCCGCTTGCTTTGCGCGGTGATAATTATCTATGGTATGTTTTGATGAGTTGAAAGGGTATAGGGATTTATTGATCAGGTTCTATTTTGGGTTGGGTGTGAATTATGAGGGCATGGTAGCAACTCATGCGTTATGGGGCCAAACAACGGGACACCCTTACGATCACACACCCTTCCTTGAAATAGAATGGCTTCTGTGTCTCAAGAAGGATCTTAAATTCTTCATCCATGCTGGATAACTAAAACGTGTGCACGAATTAAAACAAAGTTAGTGGACGAGTGTATGTTCTTAGTGCACACGAATTACATAAAACGTGGGCAGTAATTATACGTCATTCAATTTTATTTCTCCAAGAAAGGTCCTCACCTCCGTAGTATTCGATGTTAACTAACGTGAAGTTTTTTTTTGTCAAATGAACTCTGCTAATTAATTCCTCCGCACGACTGTTTCTGTACAGGGACACGGTAATAATCATGGGGAAGAACAAACAGAAAGGTAAAAAAGCAAAGAATGTATTTCAAGTTGCAAAGCACACAAAAGTCAAGAATAAAGCGAAGCCTGTCAAAACTACACTGAAGCACGTGAGTGTCAAAACCATCTTTATACCGTTTTCTAAATCTATTTTACACCAGAACTATTTGTCACAATTGAGATGTTTGCCTTGGCAGATAAATGCATTGAAGAATGAAAAGGTGGAAAGCCTGAATGAATTATTTACTGAAGTACAGAGGGATGTTACCAGCGTATCCAAATGTTCGGCCCCAGAACCCAAAAAGTCAGCAGAGGTATGGTTGAGAGCGGTTCATTTTAACAACCTGTGTGAGTGTATGTGTGTATATATACATGCATGCATGCATACATACATGTGTATGTTGCTTAAACAATATTTTGCTCCATAGTAGCATTTTAGGTATCCGGTCTCGTTTAGTTTAAAGTCGACAGAGATGTACCGACCTTTTATTTGTGTCTATAACAAAGACTAGTTTGACTTGGAAAAGTGGGTTGTGACTAATATTCTCTACTTTTGACACGTTGGTTTTAGAATATTAATTAATAACAGAAGGGTGGGAGTATTTTACACTGCTAGAGCCTTTTTTCTTTCTTTCAGATTGTCCGGGAGGCACCACGAGAATCGGTGAATGTGGACAACGCTGCCCAGATGTTCTCCCAGCTATGATGGTGTGGGTGCCCCTACAAGACCAACAGGACTAGCCTCTGACGCCCCTCAAATCTGGCTGAAACATAACACCTACATTAGAAGTGATGGGCTGAGTAGTAGAGTTGTCTTTACTGTAAAATATATATATTTTTTGTTTTATGCATATTTGTAAAATTCCTATCATATTTGCTAATATCAAGAGGGGTGGATTCGTAGAAAAGACACGTTGGTGATTAGCTGTGAGGAGCAACTACAACTCTTCCCACATTCAGAGCATGATATGGCTTTTGTCCTGTGTGTAGTCTTTGGTGGATTAGGTGTCAGGATTGATTGAAAACTCTTCCCACATTCAGAGCAGTGTTTGTCTCCTGTGTGTATTCTGAGGTGGTCCTCCACCCAGTCCTCAAGAATACACACAGGAGAGCGGTCACATCACTGCTCTGAGTTTGGGTCGGGTGGTTCTCAACCCAGTCCTCAAGTACCCACAGCCATTCCAGATGTTTCCTCCTCCCCAGTGCTAGCACACCTGGTGTCATTAGTCAAAGCCTGGCCGTAGGTGCTCTAATTACCCCAGGTGTGGTAGCATTTCTTAGCTTTTCTCCTGTGTGTATTCTTTGATATCAAAGGAGTGGGGATTGATTGAAACGACCCCTTTCAGAGCAGTGTTATGGCTTTTCTCCTGTATTGGTGTTATTTTTAATGGGCGACAATGTTTTTATTGCTTTTTACATTTTCTGTGAAGATTTGATGAAAAAAAAAAATACATGACTTACAAAACCAATCAATGGAGTTCTCCTTCAATTCTCCAAGGTGTCATTGACGTGATGTGCTCATTGAGCAGCGTTCTGAAGCTGTAGGGGTTGTTTTTGTTCCTTGACTTATTCTGCAGGCAGTAGTAGTTATCTGTATTCTGCAGGTGGCCCACAGCCTCCTCTAATGGTAGCACGACTACTGTCCTGGGTTGACAAAGTGTTGATTGCTTATCTCTGGCAAATGCCGACTGAGTAGTCTTCAAGAAACTTGGAGTTGGCTGAAACCCTCTATGATTTGTAGAAAACCTTTACAGGATGACTGACACCATAAAGTGTAAAAAGCAAAACCAAGATGTACTACTGCAAAACAAAAATATATTAAATATTGTACATTTGTCAAATTAAAGCGTTTTAAGACACATTTGTATGCAATTGCTGTAACTCATCAATGTAGTGCTAGATGACATAACATTTGATTTTGAGTATAGTTGAATTATAAAACAGGTATAACCCAGTATATTTGTGTTTTGAGGCAGAATGCATTTCATGTATTAATGAAAGTTCTGTCTTGGTACAAAGAGGGCACAGTGGAGCAGAGGTGTTGTCCTAGGAGCAGGTACGTCACCCACTGTGCTCCGGATGGTAGTACTGCAGAGTGGCCAGCGGGTGGTGCTAAGACACTTGGGGGAGAGATGATGTCGCCACACGCGCGTCATGTGAAATGTAAGTTTTAGTATGGCACGTTGAATTCATCCATCAAGGAAGCCTTTCCAGAGATACAAGCAAGTGAATGTAGTGCTACCATTTATAATAATAAAATGTATTTGTACAGCACATTTCATACAAGTGCAGCTCAATGTGCTTTACATAGCAAAGAATACAAACAAAAATATGATTAAAAGTGGTAAAATAACATGATTGTAAAACAATAAAACGAAATAACTATATTTATAAGACAACAGATTAAAAGATTTTGATCTGTATATTTTAAATATAACCTATTACTCAATCCAAGTTATTTTCCATCATTGACTGAAAAATAATTCAACCAGGCTTATTGCGTTTGTCTTTTTATTTATTTTTTCTAAATGCATAAATAAACGATGGCCTCTGTTTCTATGCTATTGTCAATTGCCTTTCCACATTACCATCTGGGAAAGCACTTCTAAGTAATGAGTTCACTTACAAATAATTAAGAGATTGGGTACTATAAATAGGCCACAGCCCACAGAAAAACATTTGGTTTGGACAACAATGGAGGCCAATGTTGGCCAGAGAGGAGGAGGAAGAGGTGAAGTAAGACGGAAGAAGGAGAGGAAGAGAGGGAGGTCAGGAAGGATTGATGACATCTGAGTGACTATTGATCATGTTGTAGATCATAGGATGAGCACGATCTGTTGAGTACTGTTGCAAGTGTCACGGATATTTAAAAATAAGAGCAAGCAACAGCAAGTAACTAGTCTCACTGGTACTGTCAAATGTACTGTACTTTCATAATGAGAAGGATCTATCACCGACACCATTTATGTAAAAAAAACAAGTTTCTGGTGGAAGAGGTCGACTGTTCTCCCCAGAGCAGGAGACCCACATTGTGAAAATGGTCATTGCAAATAGCTGCATCAGAACTGCAGGACCACATGTGTCTGGCCTACTGAAACACTAGAATGAGGATGTAGCAGCTGTACGGAGTCCCTTTGGAAATAAACTCAGACGGTGTAGAAGCAACTGAAATGTTAATATGTAAGCTACACTATCTTATCATTTGTACTGCATCTGGATGCTACACTATCTTATCATTTGTACTGCATCTGGATGCTACACTATCTTATCATTTGTACTGCATCTGGATGCTACACTATCTTATCATTTGTACTGCATCTGGATGCTACACTATCTTATAATTTGTACTGCATCTGGATGCTACACTATCTTATCATTTGTACTGGATCTGGAAGCTACACTATCTTATTTGTACTGGATCTGGAAGCTACACTATCTTATCATTTGTACTGGATCTGGAACCACATCATATTGACTGATCCATGTCTTTCTCTACATTGTTGTGTCTTGTCTCCTATCCTATTGAAGAATTCTCTGCACTGTGCTGGAAGGTGTAAGATCACCAGCCCCACCAAAGCTTACCCCTTCTGCAGGCAAGGGAGGAGGCGTGTGGAGACATCGACCAGGGGTCATGCTAGGCCTGGGTACAGCCCTCCAGATATCAATCAGGGGTCATGCTAGGCCTGGGTACAGCCCGCCAGGCGATACTTTACGTTGAGCTCAACACAACATTGCATTTTATGACTAGACGCATAAAGAAAGGGAGATTTTAGGATTTACATTTTTTGCTCTTTTTTCACAAATGTTTTTTTCTTCCACTGTGCTTTTGTTGTTTGAGGAGTGCACACACATTTGGATACCTGTGAGTTTATCACATGTATGACAAAAATTTATAGCAAACTGATGTGCCCTGCACACAGAAATAGACTAGTTTCAAAGAGTGCGTAAGCAATCAGGAAAGAAAAAAACTGCCGCTGCGTGTTGAAACAGAGTTCTGGCTCATAATTAAAAGCAAACACCATGTAATTGATGTTCCTCATTTAAATTGATCCTGAAGAACATTGATTGAAAAGTGTCTTTAAGGCTTGTAAACCCGCCTGATTTAATTATTCTAAGTAGCTAAGTCAAGCAGAGGCTAATGTGGTTGGGGGTAATGAATGTAATCAAAGCTGCTGTGTTTGACAATTAACTACAGCCAATGCCTTGCAATGCCCACAAGATGGTGCTCTGGGAGAAATTATGTAAAAACAAAGGACCAGGTGGAGAGTGCGTGTGCGTGCGTGTGTGTGTGCGCGCGTGTGCGTGCAGTAAGTGTAAGTGAGAGTGATGTGAGGCGTGTACACTGAATGCTGATAAGGACCTTCTGAAGGTGCATTGGCAGTATATGTCCCTCTCACTGCACACTGCTGGGTTTTTCACTTTGACAGGCTAGGGTCAAAGGGTCACAGCACGTGCTCTCCCTCCTGTAAAGGCATAATGGGACACAGTGTGTGTTTGGTTGTGTGTGCGTGCGGGTGCGTGTGAATACATGTAGTGACAATGTCTGGAGATTGCTAGCTCTGTTCTCCAGTCCATTTTACGTGCCTGGAGCTTTAACTTGTTCCTAATTGTTGGTGTGGGAAAAGTTCTGTTATCATGTGTCCGACAGAGATTTACCCTGTGTTTTATTTCTAATCCACAGTAAGCAAAGTAAGCGGACAAAACATCAGGGGATTGCTGCATAGGATAGACCAGCATAAGCTTGGATAACAAATTCCAGTTGGACTCTAGCCAACTAACTCTCCACCTCCAGCAACTCGACTGGACCCGACCCAAATGGCATAGCAAACAAATCAAGCCTCTGCAGCTCTATATTTCCAATCTGCAAAAAGCCCAACCGAGCGTCGACTAACGGCAAGCTGTTTTGACTCATTGGGAAAGAAATAGGTTTTCCACTCGAGAACACACAGAACATGGTGCTGCTGTTTCAATACAATCCCAGCACCTTGTGCTAGTGCTGCTGCAGTCCCACCTGCAGGCAGTTGGCTGGCTGAGAGACAGAGGAGAACGTCTCCTGGCTCAGGGGAGGGCTGGAGAGGTGTGTACATGTCAGCAGTGAAGCAGAAAGTAGAGAGAAGTTTGGTACACCTGTCAGAAACATGCTCAAAATACATCTGCTACATCTACAATCCAAGACGGCTTACACACACATACAAACAGTAAACACACACACACACACACACACACATATACAAACAGCAAACACACACACACACACACACACACACACACACACACACACCGCACACAAACACACACACACACTCACACACTCACACACACACAGGTGACACGCTCAGTGGTTCTGCTGTTCTTTCTTTTTACCTTATTCCCCTCACAACAGGTGCAGTGGTCTGCCTCTGTTTCCAAGTGTGCCTAGACTTTCAAATATGGCAGCTTCAAACAGCCAAAGCACATCCTCTGGGTGAGAGGGGCAGGAAAGCAGCTTTCTGAAGCTTTTCACTTACAGGACGAGCGCTGACTGAACATTCAAGATTCAGACTTACTTAGTGTGTTTCTCTCCTGTCCATGTTAATCTCCCATTTAGAATGCAGCACATGGAAGGCCGAGGTCTGACGCTGGGCGAGAAGCTCTTTGTGAGTCGTCAAGCTGTGCTGAAGGGAGACTTTCCCTGGAGCGTGTCGAAAGAACGCGCCTGTGTGTGAGGCTTCTCTTTGTTCTCCAGACTTCCCTGGTCCACGCAGACAAAGCAGCACTTTTCTAACCTCCAGGCAAACTGGGGAGAGGATGATGGTAGCCAGGCTCACCTCGCCCCGGGAAAGAGAGCAGAGCAGAGAGGAGAGGACACGGTCTTAAGGAAGAGGATCTATTGAAACTCATACTGGGAAAAGTATCCACAAATACATCTTTTAAACCTACAAAGCAATCCATTATCTGATGCAGTGAGGCAGCATGTGGACGGTTCCCTCTGATTTGCTGAATAATAGTTTTCAAAATCCACAATATATATTCCCTCCTCCACCATGAAAGGTTCCACAATATAGATTCTCTCCTCCACTATAAAAGGTTCCAGAATATAGATTCTGTCCTCCACTATAAAAGGTTCCAGAATATAGATTCTCTCCTCCACTATAAAAGGTTCCAGAATATAGATTCTCTCCTCCACTTTAAAAGGTTCCAGAATATAGATTCTCTCCTCCACTATAAAAGGTTCCAGAATATAGATTCTCTCCTCCACTTTAAAAGGTTCCAGAATATAGATTCTCTCCTCCACTATAAAAGGTTCCAGAATATAGATTCTCTCCTCCACTATAAAAGGTTCCAGAATATAGATTCTCTCCTCCACCATGAAAGGTTCCAGAATATAGATTCCCTCCTCCACCATGAAAGGTTCCAGAATATAGATTCCCTCCTCCACCATGAAAGGTTCCCCTGCTCCCACTCTGTAGTCTGAGCACACAGCCTCACTTGGCCCAGGGAAAAGAAAATATTAAAGAGGGTCCTTTGCGCCCCCAGAATTACCCAGTTGAATCAAATTATGATACCTTTCTAATTTATCAGCCCATTGCATAATTTGTGATTCATGAAGACGTTTTTGAGCCAAGAATACCACTATGAGGTTTCAAATAACTCAATTTGCAATTGATCCCTATTATGTGGATATCTTTCTCATTTTAATGATGAGTTGCTGGGAGGCTAACCATTTGGACAGACAGGCTGTGGGCTTTCTGCAGGAGGACACTCCATATTATTCCTAACCTTTGGAAAGGTTGCAGCCTTTCATTTGACATTTTAGAAATGGCCCGTTTGCCTCTGTAGACACATCATCAGGGTGTGACACAACTCATTTTCTTAGACGGGCTCCAAAATGGAGGGCATGTACACTGCGCTTACTTGGGTTGGAAAGTTGGAAAATCCTCAATGAATTCCTCATGGGATAGTTCTGTACTTCACTTTGATACATTTCATCCTGATCACTGAAGGGAATTAGACAAACATTTTAATTAAATAAAAAAAAAACAATGCTATGCTTTTTTTTTCATACACAATACAGTATATCAATACATGATTTAATTAATTTAAAAGCCCTCTATCAATTCAAGAATATTTAAAAAAGTAACTTTGAAAGTAAGATGGAGTCTGCTGGTAAGTGAAGCCGTGGGAAATGTAGGGGCAGCTGACACCAGCAGCGTGATAGTTAAGGGAAAACAGGTCTCATGACCCGCAAATTGGTTTGGCCAGCTGTGCATGACGTTTTAAAAGTCTTGGGGTGTTGTATATATCTGCAGAATGGCTTAACTGCAGGTACTTCACTTCACATGAAACCCACACGAAGTGTATCACCCAAATATACATGACGACAAATTACAATTTAAGTGGGTAATGAAATTGGAATTGCACAGTGTTATACAATGTAAGGTTATTCGGCTTGCCTTTACAATGAAGCAAACGCCAGCGAGAACCTTGAATATGGTTTTATTTATTTGGAGTCTAAGTAACGTGCTGCTATAAACAACCAGCGTTCCAAATTCAATTTCATGCCTCAGTAGCAGGGAAATTAATAAGAAAATAAATTCAACCATCCAAATTGTAATATTCTACTACATATTTTATCATAGCATATATTATTGGCACAGATTGGAGAGAACAGTCAAGACTGACAGCAGCCCACAAAGGAATCATATTTTATATCGAAGCTGGTTTCTAATTCATGCTTTTCGTTCAATGTGCAGTAGTAGGTAGATCTATAGTAAAGTCTGACCTAATTTCTGACCAGTTTGATAATTCAGTCCAAGTTCTTTCCATCACTGAATTTGAAAATAGACAACAGCACATGTTACATAAGGATAGAGAGAGTTTATTTTTTTTTGGGGGGGGGGGGGGGGGCAATCATTTTTGATTCAAAGAGCCAGTCAAAGCCTTGAAGTACGGTTGCGTCCACACAAAAAGTCTAATCAGAAAGAAATGTCTCTCCCCACTGAGTCACAGAATGGGATTTTTCATTTATAGCAATACAGTCTTTTAGTAAAGGCTCTCTGGCCTGCCTTGGGTACCACAGCTCTCAACCCCTTTCACTCCACCATTGATTACAGCGATAAATACAATATTCTGCATTTCCAACTTTAAGGCTTTCTTCATATTGTTGATATTTTATTAAAAAAAGAAAAAAGAACAAGAACAAGAAAAAAAAAGAAAAAAGACTCAAACAAAGCCAGACAATGTGGACAGCTTTTCCATTCTGTCTGAATGTTCATTGACAGTCTGGCTACCGATGACCCCTGACAACCATTTCTCATCACTAGCTGTCTGGTCTAGCCAATCATAAGGTGCAGGGAATCAATCAACAGTGAGATATAGGCTGCCGTTGCCTACCAGACCGATTTTGGCATGCAGGGCTCTCCCATGATGGACAAAGAAAAGGCGATCAATAGGCAATTTGGCCGTGGAAAGGCGGTCTGAATCAGGCAAAACGTATTTGATTCTCCTCTTCTCCTTAGTCCTCGGAGTTCAGTACAAGTATGATGAACATTCATGACTAGTGGAGTAAAGCAGGGCATCGTTCACTGCCTTGTGTGATCACTGGCCCTGATGTTATAGATGAGGTGCTGTGTTTCAAGGCTCTCTCCTGCTCCTGTTCTGTCTGGAGCCAAACAAACGAATGGGATGTAGCGAATGGGTATTTCCTGTCTACTATTGAAGGATTCATTTGCAGGAAATTGTCTTGGTGCGTGCCGCTGGGAGGAAAATAACGTTGCACACAGAGATATGCATGACCTCCTAATCACTGTGCGCCATTCTTTTTGTGATCGATTCGTTCAGCCCAACTGCCCTGCATTGAAGGCATTCGATCGAATCAGCCCTCATTCTTGCTTTTGTAGTAGTCAAGACAGTTTCCCACCCAAAGTTTGCTCATTATTTTCAGTATCTTTAACCTTGGGGCAAATTCAATTTTTTTCTCTCCAAATAAGACGATATTGTCTTTGCTTTCGTGCTTTAAAAAAATAGGGAATATTCTGTAGTAAACAGAATTATCATTTCTGACAGGTGGGCCTAAAATGGACCATTTTCATTTTCTGTTAAATAGACCCCTCTGGACCCCAATCTTCTAGAGAATGGGATTCTCTGGAACAGCGGGTTCCTGCACGGCACGTCTCACGGGGCTTCTTTCCCATCGATGCTCATAATTACATTCCCCGTCAACTCCTGGCCCCACACGCTATCTACTCCCATTGAGATGCTTAATAGGCGGCGGCCATTAGGAACCTGTCCACAGAGAATGATCAGGTGACCGTGGTCCGTAGGTTATCAGTAGGAGGAAGCAGCCTTGGCCACACAGGCCCCCTCCTCCTCAGCCCTTCTCACTGGCCATGGCCTCACCAACATACCAAGGCAGGGGAATCACTTCATAACATGAAGAAGGGGGCTCTTTAGGGATCTATCTCTTTCACCCATTTTCCCTCTCTCTCTCTCTCTCTCTGTTTCTCGTCTCTCTCAGGTTGCTCTGTATACGATGGCTACTGCATTTCCCTGACATTCGGGACTGAGCTGTCGCTATCTATCTAAGACTCTTTCCTGGACAAGCTATCAGTCAAAATACCTTTTCCTGGCTGCATGAAGAGGTTCTATTGATTCAGCACAATTAGCGCAGAGCTTAAAGGATAGGTCTGCTCACTCACATGCATAGATAGAGGGGATTTCAGTCATGTTGCTGTCCTCTTAAAGCTGCAGATGGACACGTTCAATTATATATTTGGTTAATGGAGCAGCCTTTAATTAGAACACCTTCTGGATCTGACAAAAAGTTTTGTTAACAATTTTGCCTGAACCATTTACCATCCAAACCATTAAACCATTGTCTGAATAATAATAATAATAATAATAATAATAATAATAATGATAATCATAATAATAATAGGATTATTGACCTTTTTGTGTGTGCTAACTTGTACACACATACCAGCTACTTGTCAACTTGACCTCTTTTTAATCTGATTCTGAATAAACCTTTACGTACAACCTGCCCTCTTAACTCTACTTCTACCATTCATCAATGAGACAGATGTCCTATGTTGACACACCAGAGGATCTGGATGACTTTCCCAATGACTTTTCCTGGATGGATGGCCTCCCTGCCCCAAACAGAGGGAACATTCCTGTCATTCATCATCATCCATCAATAAACCTTCTATTAAATCAATAAACCTTCTATTAAATCAATTAACCTTCTATAAAATCAATCAACCCTCTATCAAATCAATAAACCCTCTATTAAATCAATAAACCTTCTATTAAATCAATCAACCTTCTATAAAATCAATCAACCCTCTATTAAATCAATAAACCTTCTATTAAATCAATAAAGCTTCTATTAAATCCTATTGTTTGCTATGTTCTTGTGTCCCATATATATTTAGAAGTATGTTGGCTGTGATTGTTAAATTATTATCAATAATTTAACAATAAACACTTTCTTTAATTCAGACTTGATTATTACGCACTGGTTTTGTTAGCCAGAGGTTCACGGGAAGTTTTACTCTATAAAGGGTCAAATTAAAACGTAAATGATGTCTGAAAAGAAAAACACATTTTCACCAATAGTGACCAGAGGATTTCTACCGTATAACTAATCCTAGTCAGCCTAAATCTAATGCTTTTGTAACATCACATGACACGCTGTCATTTAAATGCTGAGATTGAATTACATCCTCAACCTATGTGAAAATCAGGTCACTTTATTTTGCTTTACAGTTTGACATTCAGATTATTGGCACCAGCACAAGCATATTTATCTAAATGGTTTTCAAATCAGTTCTGGGAAACAGGCACATCATGCACCCCTGAGCTAATATAATATAAATGTTAATGAAGACTTATGCATCGAGCTGGGGACATGAGCCTTTGCAATAAAGCAAATCCTCCACAACTTTTGAATATGATATTGGAAGCTGCATTCATTTCTCAACTCTCATAGTTTTATATTATCCTTAAAAACTTGGCAATATCTTTAAATGAATTGAATAGGATCCAAATTATGAATATTGAGCAGTAGAGAAATGGAGAATGGGTAAAGTTATTACTGGCCCAATTCCTGCATTATATCAACATGACACTGTTGAGTTACTTTGGAATGGCTCCTTTCCTTTCCTAGGCAACAATCCACACGTTGAGAACCATTTGAATATTGTGCAAAGCATGCACATAGGAACATAGGCTAGAATTATGAGGCTACAAGAGTTCCTGGCTAAGTGGATTATTTTAGCTTTCCAGTTTATTTTAATGAATGAAGTCAAGTTCTTTGTTTTTTTTTAGGATTGAATGATTCATATTTGAAGGATGCTGGTGAAAAATCAATAATAACCAAATAGTAGACTCATTGTTGGGATGAATTATTTAGGTACGTTGCCTATGCCACTCATACACTTGGTGTTCTGTTGCTTTTGTGAGTTCATACATGTGTTCCACTGGAAGTGAACAGCTGGGTTGCTCTGGGAATTAGACCCCCAGTATACAGTTGGTACTGCAATCCCAGAATTATGTCATGTGATTAGTATAATCCTTTTGGAAGAAAAAAAAAAGATTTTCATCTCTTTCATTGAATCACACCTGTAGAAATGAGTCAACCACATCATAAGGGTGAATGGTTTCACATAGGTTAATTGAGGCACAGCTGTGAGCCATCAAGCCAGCCAGGCCAATTTGATACAGCAGGCTAATTAACTGTGACAATTGAAGTTGGCCCTCGGTAGCCTGGGTACATTATCTTTAACAGTGTTGATCAATGTAGGCTCTGGAAGCAGCCATCTGTTGCTGCTTGGCTTCTTTCACTGGAGTAATGGGGGGTAAGGAGGGGTAAGGGCTGGGGGAAGGGGGTGGAGAAGGAGTGGTAGGGTGGAGAAGGAGGGGTAGGGGGGGTGGAGAAGGAGTGGTACGGGGGGGTGGAGAAGGAATGGTAGGGGCTGGGGAGAAGGAGGGGTAGGGGGGGTGGAGAAGGAGGGGTAGGGGGGGTGGAGAAGGAGGGGTATGGGGGGGTGGAGAAGGAGGGGTAGGGGCTGGGGAGAAGGAGTGGTAGGGGGGGTGGAGAAGGAGGGGTGGGGGGGGGTGGAGAAGGAGTGGTACGGGGGGGGTGGAGAAGGAGGGGTAGGGGCTGGGGAGAAGGAGTGGTAGGGGGGGTGGAGAAGGAGGGGTAGGGGGGGGTGGAGAAGGAGTGGTAGGGGGGGGGTGGAGAAGGAGGGGTAGGGGGGGTGGAGAAGGAGTGGTAGGGGGGGTGGAGAAGGAGTGGTAGAGGGGGGTGGAGAAGGAGGGGTGGGGGGTGGAGGAGGGGTATGGGGGGGTGGAGAAGGAGGGGTATGGGGGGTGTGGAGAAGGAGGGGTATGGGGGGGTGGAGAAGGAAGGGTATGGGGGGGGTGGAGAAGGAGGGGTATGGGGGGGTGGAGAAGGAGGGGTATGGGGGGTGGGGGTGAAGACGGAGGGGGAAGGATTTGTGTGTGTGTGTGTGTGTGTGGGGGGGGGGGGTTCTTGTGTGTGAGTGTCAAATTCACATGCCAAGAAAATAAATTGGACAAACCCAAAGTCATATCTAAACTTTTCCCTACAGCAACTATGACCAATCGGTTTGATCCGGAGGAACTTGCGGTGGAAATGGATGGTATGTTTGTCCATTCACTGAAGCCCTCTCCTGCTAGCCAGGGCGTTATATCACCAGGCGGGTGCATTTTCATGGTCGACTTGGGATATAAGGGCCAGGTGCAGGGTACAGATTGAGCATCACACAAACAAACAAATCTTCTGTATATCAGACTCCTCCAGCCAAACCTGGGAGGTGGCACTAAAACATTTGGCTGCTTAAGGTTCCTAGTTGTTTCTGCAAGTCAGGCACGAGATGCTTTTCGTGCAATGGAGAATGTGTTCTTAAATTGTGGAAAATGTGTTAAATTGTGGAAAATGTGTTCTTAAATTGTGGAAAATGTGTTCTTAAATTGTGGAGAATGTGTTCTTAAATTGTGGAGAATGTGTTCTTAAATTGTGGAAAATGTGTTCTTAAATTGTGGAGAATGTGTTCTTAAATTGTGGAAAATGTGATCTTAAATTGTACGTCATATGCCCACTGAATCATAACCTCATCATCCATGGAATTATCACACTATGCAAAACTTGAATAGTTGTAATAAGCGTGAATGATCTCTGAATGTGAGAAATATATATGTGTATTTCCGTTGACGTTTATTGGCAAAATAAAGTAAGAAGATGTTTTTAACTAGAACCATCAATTTGATTAATTCCAGGAAACGAGCAGTAATATTTTATTGACTGAAGAGAAACATAAACTGTGAATGTGTTCAATGCGATCAAGCTATAAAGCCATACAGTACAACAACCATACACTATACTGTACATTCAATCAAAATACAGTTACAATAAACATGCCTTTGATAAAAATATTTATTTTTTTACAAAAAATGTACATTTCTATACAACTTTATTATTTTTTAATTGACATCTCCACAAGACTTGTATTGAATTGAAGCCCATTCATAAGGGCCAAATGCAATATTTCCTTGGAGATTTTAAGTTCACAAGTTCATCTCCAATCCTGTAAAATGTCTTCATCTAGGTGCTCAACAGACTGTAGACTACAAAAAACATACTTTGTATGTGATGACAAGGGATATCTACAAGGTAAATTCATATTTGTTAAGATGGAAATGTAGATATTATGAGACGTTCAGCCATTTTACAAATGTATTGGTATTTAGCAAACAAGGTACATATATGCATGAAAACTGATAATGTTTAAGCTTACAGTTATGATCTAAAAACTGTGTTGTAATCCACAACCCAAACATGTTAACAATACAGCTATATGATAAGGACTTTACTTGGATACCAATGTGAACATTTGTGTCTTCTGATGTGCTAAACGTATTTCAGTTTTTTATTCTTTCTGCTTTGGATATATGTTTTAGTTGTTCAGACGTCAAGCAGTTGAGCATACTAAAATGCTCATTGACTGCATAACATAGAAACAGTAAAAACACAAGTGGTCTAGTGTCTTTTGAGAAACATCAGCATTGTCACACTCCCAACACCAAACATGGTGAAGTATTCGGAAAAACTATATGGAGGCAGTTTCTGTGTCATTAAGATTTGTGTGATCAAAAACAGAAATACGTTTTGTTTAACTTTAAATGACAATAATTTATCTCTAAAGGTTATAGCTAGTGTAGAGAAATTATCAATAACCTTTCATAAATACATATAGGGGGGAGAGAAGGAAATTATTTTATCATTGACAGACACTTCTACACATTCCAGCAGCCAAACACAGTTGAAGTAACAAAATGAGTCTATTAGGGGCAAAGCATGAATCATTTAATTATATTAAATTGCTTAATTAGGAGAGATATGAATTTCAAGTCTTGATATTGAATGCCTGATTGCCTGGAGATGGAGGGTGCAAGCAGCTGAAACCAAAAGAAAGGAACATCTCTGCTGAGGTTTTCTCTCCTCGTCCAAACAAAAGGTCAAATCCACACAGAGGAAAAGGGCATGGAGTCTTTAAGAGAAGTGCATGCTGGGATACAGAGGGTGCTGCAGAGGGACTTACAGCACTGTTCCCTGGCAGGAGGCCCACACATACGTTGGCTGGCTACCACAGGAAGCCCTTTCTGGTCTGGAGACTTGGCAGGAGCATTGAATACATGATGGAACATCCCCGCAGGACATGCGTGTGATGAATGGGCATGCAGGAGAAAGTTATGCTAAAGGCTATAGCTTATGCATGAGTGAAAAAAGACCCAAATCCTCCCTTTAGTTTACAGTGGTTTGACAGATGGCAGAATCATTTACGATGCATTTGCTTGTACATTTTTCATCGTGATTTTTTTTTACAAAGTGTGACACAAAACATAAAAATGAAACACCAATTGAACAAACACATTTAAAAAAGAAGCGACAGAAACATCAATCACAATTTTTTTTCTTCAAATATGATGGTATACTTTACAATCGGTAAGAGCCAAAAGTTAAACAAACAACCATGTTAATTTGGGCATATGCACAAAACATTTTTTTTGATAGCAGGTCACATTGTATTTCTTTAGTTATGTTCATTTGAATGTAGTCCATAGTCGCGCCAACACAAAGTGATCCCTTTGAGGTCCCCTAAAGATCCATCGGTGCCTCTCAATGATGTTGAGAACTTAACGGACTCCAGCTTTCTGAAATGATCGAAACAAATGACACATTTAAAACACATTGGCTGCATATCCCCTTCCACTGCTTACATGGGAAATATTTAAGGATCATTTTAAACTGCAAATCCGAGGGGGACTACATGGGTTTTAGAGCCTGCCCTGTTAAGAGCATCTCAGAGATCTCTGGGGAAGTTTAGGGATATTTGGACATTCTATAATCCCCCCAGAGACACTGTAACATTTCGAGCTTCTGCCTGTGGTTTGTCATCCCTGCACCCGCAGAACGTTTCCCCTGCAGGAGCCCGGACGGGGATTTAAACGTGTGCACATCCACGTTCTGCTCCACGAGAATAGACTGTGTATTGAATTTGAAAGTGGCAAACATATGGAAGAGGAAATGGAAAACGGCCGGGAGCATATGGCAGTTTTATAAGGGAGACTGCCGTGGAGCATATGGCTGTTTTTTTCTATGTCAATAAACAGTGAAATATGGGTCCCAGCTGTGAAGAGAGAGAGAGAGTGGGGGAAGTAGTAACTGGAGATCAGAGGAGTCTGTGATGGCTGTGGTAACAGCCACACTAATGAGAACACATATCGCAAACAGACTCGCACCAAAAGGCAATCCCCGGAGAAGATTCTCACAAAAATAGAATGTCCTTTCACAACGTTAAAATAACTATAGTTGTATATATAATAAAATATATATTTGGACTTTGTTTTACTAATGAAGATTGAGAGAACTTTTATGTTGCACCATTAGGGCATAAGTCATAAATAGTTCTGGGGCCCCCTGCTAGGGTGAGCAGGCTATACCACGTCTCCTGATGATGTCCTGGGATCATTACCCACAGATACAGACAGACAGACAGACAGACAGACAGACAGACAGACAGACAGACAGACAGACAGACAGACAGACAGGCAGGCAGGCAGGCAGGCAGGCAGGCAGGCAGGCAGGCAGACAGACACAGACAGACAGACAGACAGACAGACAGACAGACAGACAGACAGACAGACAGACAGACAGACAGACAGACAGACAGACAGAGACAACAGGCAGGGAACACATTACCTTAGGCCCTGCCGTTCATGGCCACTTCTACAATTCAATTAGATGGAAGTTGTTTATGTGCAGTTCTGGGCCATTGGAACACCATTACGGCTCCCTCAGTCAAAGTCTGCATTAGCTGCCCTTCAGTGGAGCTGGCCTTCCAAATATCACAGAGCTTATGACTCAGGAGATGATTAACAGGCTGTTTGGAAAGGCTGAAGAACCCGTCCAATGGAGATGGCGATAATGAGGACCCCAAGGGCCAATATACCCCAAGAAAGAAAAACACCACTGATACAGCAATGGCTGGATTTATATAAATACCTGTTTTCAGTTGTCAATGTCCGATACATGGTTCTCTATCTGAAAACGACAAAAACACAAATACAGACAGATGATTTGTGATGGCCACAACATTGCCATGGCCCATGTACACTTTATTGCATAGACGTTCATCATATGACCAGGAACATGCCGACTTAATACGAAAAGGACAGACACCGCTACAGAATACCAACTGAAATATTTTCAAAGGATTGTTTGGAGGAGTTCAAGGTTCTCTGCAAGGTGGCCAATGATGATCTCAGATCACTAGAATCTGCCAACTTGCAGAAGAGCCCCGCGAGAACATTATCCCTGTCTCCAATCAATATGACCTTGGATGTGGGGAAACAAATAAATCTGCTCTGCACACACTGAGAGAAATAATAATCTCTTCTATGATGGAGGGAAGACAGGGCTTAGATCTTGCATGCTCTACCGCCCACACTTTCCATTCTAACGGGTAGTAAATATCACACAATACACAGGAGCACAGTCACATTGAACCACAAAGGAACCTGGAGAAAACACCAAAGAACTCCTTTGATCTAACTGATTGAATTTGAAAGTATTTTTGCTGTGGAGTACAGCAAGTGAAAGACCACATGGTGATGAATTAGATTCGTTAGACCAAGGTCAGGCAAACAGCCCACTATTTTTACCAAAGCAGTGTCCTATGGGTAAAGAGTCTCCAGCCCACAGCCACTATGCCAGAGCATCATTTCAGGAAAGCGGATGCACCAAAGAAATGGATAAGTCATTGAAATGTTTATACAACATGTGATTTCTGAATCCTTCCCAAATGGCACTGTCTTATCTACACCTATACTCTTGGAATGTGAACACTTTTTTCCTTTGCAGTGGAGCCCTCTCTGCGCCCTTAGCCGAACAGAATCTTCCCTGCAGCTCAGCACTACTGCATCCCCAAGCTCATTACCATATCCATACTAGTCAGGTCTCTAACCCGCCCCTCTGCTCCCACAGCTCTCTGCCTTAATTACCGCATGTGACAGTGTGGCATGTTGGGTTGCGTGTGTGTGTGTGTGTGTGTGTGTGTGTGTGTGTGCGTGCATGTATATATGACTGTATCTGTGTGTGTGTGTGTGTGTGTGTGTGTGTGTGTGTGTGCGTGCATATGAATAGTCCTGCCATTGCTCTGGAGTTGAGCCCGGGCCGTCAGGGAGAAACTGACAGGCAAAGCGCCCTCGCCAATCACTCATGTGAAACCTCACACTCAGATCCAAGGCCATGAATAATTCTGGGAAATTAACTTTTCATAAGGCCAAGACTGTTAGCCCACTCAAGATCTCCCAAAGTGCCCTATACCCCTTTTCCTCTCCCTAGATGACTTGCCCCCCTCAGCCCCCCTCAGCCCCCCTCCCGCCCCATGTCCTAGTTGTCCCAGCCTTCGTACCAGATGGTGGCTGCCCTCGTCATCGTAGTCATCCTCGCCCCCGTCCGTCATCTCTCCAGCCTCGACCTCCAGCGGGCCCTCGCCGGCCTCTTCTCCAGAGTTCTCTGCTGCCTCGGACACTGATTCCTCGTGGAGGGAATCGCAGTTGTCCTCGTACTTCCTCTGAGCCTCTGAACGGATCCAAAGAAGGAACACATTGGAACGCTTTCAGGAGGAACCGGCAGCTGGTTTATATTTCCTTCAGACAAATCTCACGTCAAAAAAATCTATTCACAAAGGAAAATGCCTTTACTGTTATCTCCAAAATGTATATACATAACAATATGAATGTATCATACTAACAAGACATTTTTCGGGGAGGAACAGGATGTTGTCAATAGTGCGTGTTCTTTTCTAGCAGCTGTAGAGTTGTAATGACTTCCCCGGATTGAACCAGCGCTTCACTCCCAAACCCCAGCCTGTGTCCTCAGCTGTAGGACATCTATAATAAAGCCCTCTCACATAGACCCTGTCAGCACAGATTTGACACCCATCCGCTCTCATGACGGAGAGCCGGGCTCTCTTATCTCCCACTCTGTCAGCGAGATGGATGGCTCGTGTGCGCTCTCAATTTCCTTCCCCCTAGCAACAACGTTTTACCCCCCCCCTGTCCCCGTTAGTTCCCCTGGTGTGGCTCTCACCGGACTCTGCTCTCTGCTGTTTCTCCATCTTCTCCAGGCGGCCCAACAGTGAGTCGATCTTCACTTTGATCTGAGTCAGCTCCCGTTTGATGGTCTGGAGCTGGTCCGTCTTTACTGCTGAGACACAGAGACACAGACACACAGGGACAGAGACACACAGGGACACAGAGACACAGAGACACACAGAGACACACAGAGACACACAGGGACACACAGGGACACACAGAGACACACAGAGACACAGAGACACAGACACACAGGGACACAGAGACACACAGGGACACACAGGGACACAGAGACACACAGAGACACACAGAGACACACAGACACAGAGACACAGAGACACACAGAGACACACAGAGACACACAGAGACACACAGGGACACAGAGACACACAGAGACACACAGGGACACACAGGGACACAGAGACACAGGGACACAGAGACACACAGAGACACACAGAGACACAGAGACACACACAGGGACACACAGAGACACACAGAGACACACAGAGACACACAGAGACACAGAGACACAGACACACAGGGACACACAGGGACACAGAGACACAGAGACACACAGAGACACAGAGACACACAGAGACACAGAGACACAGAGACACAGAGACACACAGACACAGAGACACAAAGACACACAGAGACACACAGAGACACACAGAGACACACAGACACACAGACACACAGAGACACACAGAGACACACAGAGACACACAGAGACACACAGACACAGAGACACACAGAGACACAGAGACACACAGAGACACACAGAGACACACAGACACACAGAGACACAGAGACACAGAGACACACAGAAACACAGAGACAACATCCATTACTTTTTGAGTTCATTTTTCCGTCCTTTCTGATTGAATTTGCTCACAGCCATAAAACAGCAGTTAGTTCCAAGCGCATGCCATTATCTGATCATTCCCAGGGCTCGCGCTATCCTGTCATCAAGTTAAACTATTATTTTCTTCAGGGGTGTGCATCTCAATCTATTCAGATGAAATGTTCTTCTATAGCAAATGTGAGCCTGCTGCTTTCAATTTAGAGATTAGATCATGGCTTAAATATGCCATGCTGTTCAGCTTTATTGCCTGTGCTAGTAACTACATGCACACAACCTAGCAGATGTATGCATACATTTCTATTTTTGCCTTGCAGAACACAACAAATACATAAATCCATATTTTACTGTAGAAAGATAAAAGTGCATATCATTTGGAGTTGCACAGCATGGTTGGGTAAACAGATGACTACATTTGAAGACACACTACTTCATTTGAAGACACACACTACTTCATTTGAAGACACACTACTTCATGGAGTAAACACACCACACTTGACTAATTTCCCTTCTGCATCACTAAACGACTTACGCTATTAAAACTGTTTTTTTTTCTCCAAAGCTCAACTTAAGTAGTTGACCTTGATATGTCAGTATGTAAATCACAACAAACAAACATTTTGTATTAATTTTCTTTAATCTGACGGACGTCACCATTAATCTATGATGGTCCATCTCAACAACTTAGATTTAGTTGACTCTGAGCTGGCGGAACTGAACTGATTAAAGAATTCATGCCGTATAAAACACATAAGCTGAATCTCTTTGCCAAAACCTTTTTAAGGCACTGAGAGAAGAGAAAGTCACAAAATATCACGTTGAACGATAAATTGTATTTGGCATCTATCAAATCCAGTCATTGTCATGGTGATGATATCGGTTCTACTAAAAGAACCTAACCCTAACCCTAACCCATCAGTTCTACTAAAAGAACCTAACCCTAACCCTAACCCATCAGTTCCACTAAAAGAACCTAACCCTAACCCTAACCCATCAGTTCTACTAAAAGAACCTAACCCTAACCCATCAGCTCTACTAAAATAACCTAACCCTAACCCATCAGCTCTACTAAAAGAACCTAACCCAACCCTAACCCATCAGCTCTACTAAAATAACCTAACCCTAACCCATCAGTTCTACTGAAATAACCTAACCCTAACCCTAACCCATCAGCTCTACTAAAAGAACATAACCCTAACCCTAACCCATCAGTTCCACTAAAAGAACCTAACCCTAACCCTAACCCATCAGTTCTACTAAAAGAACCTAACCCTAACCCTAACCTATCAGCTCTACTAAAGGACCTAACCCAACCCTAACCCATCAGCTCTACTAAAATAACCTAACCCTAACCCTAACCCATCAGTTCTACTGAAATAACCTAACCCTAACCCATCAGCTCTACTAAAATAACCTAACCCTAACCCATCAGCTCTACTAAAAGAACTTAACCCTAACCCATCCATCAGTTCTACTAAAAGAACCTAACCCTAACCCATCAGTTCTACTAAAAGAACCTAACCCTAACCCTAACCCATCAGTTCTACTAAAAGAACCTAACCCTAACCCATCAGTTCTACTAAAAGAACCTAACCCTAACCCATCAGTTCTACTAAAATAACCTAACCCTAACCCATCAGTTCTACTAAAAGAACCTAACCCTAACCCTAACCCATCAGTTCTACTAAAAGAACCTAACCCTAACCCATCAGTTCTACTAAAAGAACCTAACCCTAACCCATCAGTTCTACTAAAAGAACCTAACCCTAACCCTAACCCATCAGTTCTACTAAAATAACCTAACCCTAACCCTAACCCATCAGTTCTACTAAAAGAACCTAACCCTAACCCTAACCTATCAGCTCTACTAAAATAACCTAACCCTATCCCATCAGCTCTACTAAAAGAACCTAACCCAACCCTAACCCATCAGCTCTACTAAAATAACCTAACCCTAACCCATCAGTTCTACTGAAATAACCTAACCCTAACCCTAACCTATCAGCTCTACTAAAATAACCTAACCCTAACCCATCAGCTCTACTAAAATAACCTAACCCTAACCCATCAGTTCTACTAAAATAACCTAACCCTCACCCTAACCCTTAACCATCAGTTCTACTAAAATAACCTAACCCTCACCCTAACCCTTAACCATCAGTTCTACTAAAATAACCTAACCCTCACCCTCACCCTTAACCATCAGTTCTACTAAATTAACCTAACCCTCACCCTAACCCTTAACCATCAGTTCTACTAAAATAACCTAACCCTAACCCATCAGTTCTACTAAATTAACCTAACCCTCACCCTAACCCTTAACCATCAGTTCTACTAAAATAACCTAACCCTAACCCATCAGTTCTACTAAATTAACCTAACCCTCACCCTAACCCTAACCCATCAGTTCTACTAAATTAACCTAACCCTCACCCTAACCCTTAACCATCAGTTCTACTAAATTAACCTAATCCTCACCCTCACCCTTAACCATCAGTTCTACTAAATTAACCTAACCCTCACCCTCACCCTTAACCATCAGTTCTACTAAAATAACCTAACCCTCACCCTCACCCTTAACCATCAGTTCTACTAAAATAACCTAACCCTCACCCTCACCCTTAACCATCAGTTCTACTAAAATAACCTAACCCTCACCCTAACCCTTAACCATCAGTTCTACTAAAATAACCTAACCCTAACCCTCACCCTAAACCTTAACCATCAGCCCTACCAAGTAAAGAGGGATTACGTATGGGGTTCTGGATCAAATCATGAGTTATTATGGTTTGCACTTAAACATGTTTGTTTTTCAACATATTGATTTCAAGGGCACTTTATCTGGGATCTTTCCTGTGTCACCCATTGGCTTAAGAAAGATGTGTGTGTGTGTGTGTGTGTGTGTGTGTGTGTGTGTGTGTGTGTGTGTGTGTGTGTGTGTGTGTGTGTGTGTGGCAATGCCTAGGTAATGGGAGCGAGGGGATCTCAGGACTGAGCCGTCTGCTGTTTTCTGAAGTGGCCATTAACCCTAGGGCTACCGAGCCCCACCCAATGGACCTTTCTAGAGAACCGAAAATGGAAAACACACAAGCTAGAGAACGATGCCAAGATGGTGAGGCACACAGATTCACGTTTGCCCATCTGACTCGGAAGATACCTCCAAACACACACTCACAAATACAAACACACACTCACAAATACAAACACACACTCACAAATACAAACACACGTTGTGTTATTCCAACACCATCCCTGCTAGCTTCAGGCAGCTTACTAGTTGGCTTTTGATGATAAGAAAATGTGACAGTGTTAGAGCGAGCTTTTAATTTATCAGTGACTTCAGGCTCAGCGCCTTTGTGCCATCAGACACCTAAGCCTCAGAAAGTGAGACTCCACTCCAGACGTACACGGCTTAATCCTAAATAATTTCATCAGCAGAGCATCTCCTTGACAGCGTGAGTTAAAGGAAAAGAAGAGCCCACGGTTCTCTCCAGACTTCTTGGAGTGGTCAGATGAATCTCAATCTAGGCTGTCGTGACCACTACAGGAGAAAGCACTGGTCTTTGAAAGCGCTGCTTCAAGAAGATTACAGATTAAAAACAGACAAAGAGACTTAGGGCTACTGGGGGGAAATGATTTCAGGCCCTGAATAGCTGTGATAGCAACATTTGTTAATCCACAAGTTTGACCCAAGAGCATTAGGGCGATGATTTTACAAAGCTTAGCTTTCACAAAGTCGAGGTGCTGCAAGAGATGATGAAGCTCTGTCCAACGCTTGTAAGTAATTATTTAGAAAAACTTAAAGCAAATAAAGGATGTTTTACATACAATTTAATAGATATTTTGTCAATGCAATTGTCACTGTTATTGCCCAGTGTGAAGTGATTTATAATGCAAAGCTTATCTTTGTGTCATAGATAGATTACTTGTTTTAAAGTCGGTCAATATAGTATTAGCATTTCCAGGTTAAACATGGATCAGAATTACTTCCAGGTCACTTAACCATTAACCGAGCAAATTGGTTAGAAAATCGAACAATATTTTCTTTGCAATCTAAGTCAACACAGATTTCACCTAGCCAAGGAAGTCCATCAGACAAACTGAGAAACTGATCACAACAGAGAATGGAATCTATAATGCCTACCAAAAACAATATGTGGAAAATGTTTTTTTTTTTTTTTTCTCTTCACATGGCCAGTACGGGGTTCCCTCTTGGCAGACTGCAGCCAGCTGTTCACACTGATAACACGGCACAGTCCAGACAACAATGAGCCGCCCAGACCCCGCACTGTGGAGAACTATACACAGCCACGGATATGGCATGGGACACAGAGAACAACAGAACAGGCCGTAGCTCCACGGGAGCAAATGGAATCTCTGACCACTGAGCACAATAATTACATCGTGAACATAATGTTTGCTTTTTGCATCCGCTAATCAAAGGACTAACAGGGAGCCAGAGGCTGGTGAATTCTTCCCGACAGAAACATTGCTATGTACAGAGACAGTGGGGAGTTTGGGTTGGTGCCCTACACTGGCAAGTAGTTTGTTCATCTTGTTAAGAGGGAATTACATTACTTTTTATAGAGGCCTGCAATAAAAGCTAAGCTGAATCATACATTTCACCATATCTACAAAGCTAAGCTGAATCATACATTTCATCATATCTACAAAAATAAGCTGAGGGTCTGTAAGTGGCCTGTTTCCTGAGGAGGGCATTAACTCTCGTTGGGTGTATCCATAAATAGGATCAGATGGTGGACCTACATTTCAGCCCAGTGGAGGTTGGAGGTCGGGAGGATGAGGAAGAGGAGGAGGAAGAAGCCTTGATGGGGAATGAAGTCTTTCCACGCCGAGTGGAAGGAGCCAGCACGCGGGAGCGCTTGATGGGGATAACTGCCCTGGGGGGTGGTGCCACACGTCCGTGGTAGTCAAACAGCCTGGCGAGACGGAACAGTTTAGTAAGGTCCTAAAGTCTGACACCGCTGTCACATGCTGTGCCCAATCACAGTGGATCTATTATAGTCTGCCCAATCACAGTGGGTTTATCATATTGAAAGGTTTGATAGATAGAATCAATGAGCAGAAGGTACGGTAGGAACAATGGAATCTGCCCAGCAACTGCATGTTGAAACCAATGAGTGTTACTCGCAGCAACGTCATGCGTGTGTATAGAAAATAAAACGGTTTTGCCACTGTTTTCTAGTTTAAAAGCTTCCACTATTTTCTAGTTTAAAAGCTTCCACTATTTTCTAGTTTAAAAGCTTCCACTATTTTCTAGTTTAAAAGCTTCCACTGTTTTCTAGTTTAAAAGCTTCCACTATTTTCTAGTTTAAAAGCTTCCACTATTTTCTAGTTTAAAAGCTTCCACTATTTTCTAGTTTAAAAGCTTCCACTATTTTCTAGTTTAAAAGCTTCCACTATTTTCTAGTTTAAAAGCTTCCACTATTTTCTAGTTTAAAAGCTTCCACTATTTTCTAGTTTAAAAGCTTCCACTATTTTCTAGTTTAAAAGCTTCCACTATTTTCTAGTTTAAAAGCTTCCACTATTTTCTAGTTTAAAAGCTTCCACTATTTTCTAGTTTAAAAGCTTCCACTATTTTCTAGTTTAAAAGCTTCCACTATTTTCTAGTTTAAAAGCTTTGCATGTGTGCAATCAGAAATGTGATCCTTCTTTTTCATATAGATATATATCTGACTTCCTTTTTGTATACTTTCTTTTACAAATGTATTATCAAATACCAAAATCACTGGCCAAATATCTCACTCACAGCTTTAAAGCCAAATTGGAAGTAGTGGGAGAGTACCAAATGTCAAATGTAAGTGTCAGCTTTCGACTTTGTTCACGGTGGCAGATCACTTCTATCACTGTTCGCACTACGCTTGACATTTACCAAAATGTCTCGTCAGATAAGTACTTTGATCACCAGCAAATACATCACCGTGAAAACATACGTACACTCACTACGCACTGCAGCAGACAATAACTGTCCTTTTTGTATTTTCAATAACAACTCTCTCCTGTTAAAGCCTTTGTTTCACATCATTTCCAACAGTGAATATCAAATTCTTGAGAAAGACTCGGCTTAGAAATGACATTTTACGATACGCACCTGCTGTAAAAATCCTCTCTGTAGTAGTCATAGTCAAACTCGTAACCACTGTGAAAAAGAACAGAGAGACATACACCAAACATCAGACTGGGTTGATCCTCATGGACAAGCTGCAGTTCATGCCTTAAGCCTATGAATGGGTAGAAAGCAACCGTTGGCTATGGTATGTTGATGAGTAGAGGGCCTGACTGGCAGAAGGAGTTGGAGTGTTGGAGGAAGAGACAGTTTCTTTTTACATTTTTGGGGTAAAATAGAAAACACACTCTCAAGGCTGTCTCTCAACATCAAGTTGTGTCCATTAGTTGACTCTAAAAAGTTACAGTAAGTAGCAATTAAGACCGCTAACTAATTCCAAGCTAAGAACGAAACAAAAGACTCAACGAAGGAAAAAAAGCCCATTCAGAAATATCCTTCCTTTCACCAAAATTTTAATTAACGGTCATAATGTTTGTGCAGTGCTTGTTTTAGTACTCCGGTTTCTGTTTTTATAATTACCACGTTGCTTCATGGATGTTTGGAGCTGTGGTATTAAAATGCAAATGAAGTTTTAATGGATTTGTAACATCAAAAACAAAAGCGCACATTAATAAATAAGTAAACAAAGGCATAATAGAACCAGTCAACAATGACCATACAGGTATATTTTTAGCATTGTTTTGTCGAAGGGCATTCTCAGTCAAAATGCAAATGAGCAATATGCCTGCCCATCTGTACCATAAGAACCATTATTGGCATTAACGATTAAACAAAAACATATCAGTATTTAAAAAAAATGATTTAAACTTTCATCTGTGAAAATTAACAAATCGTCAGATATATTTCCCCTCATTTCTCACATACAGAAATCCTTTTGGTAGAACCCTGTGTATGACTGCTAACGGTAATGATAAGCCGTTGCTCCCACATGCATGACAGAGTCCTACCCATACACGGCGGACAGCGGCCGTTTGGATCCTGGCTTGGGTCTGTAAGGTTTGGGTTCACCTGCCATGTTGATATCTGGAAAAGAACCACATATGTAACATGTTCGGAGCCTTTCTTTGTTAACAGTTAAACGTTGGGCGTGCCTGATTAACCTTCCCTTTTAGAGAATCATTTATTCTCTTTCTATTATCCCTAGGCCAGTTCCTTTCACGATACAATTATCTCAGTATCCAACACAATCTAACACCTACATACTGTGTAAATATAATTCTTTCCCCACACACAGATATATTCGATTTTAAAATTCTGGCTTCTCTGTTCCAAAGCCGCTGTAATGCTAATTACAAGCCAGTAGGGATAACACATACATTCAGGTTTATTCATCACTCATACAATAATTGGAGCCTACTGCTTTGAGGGCATTGCAGTGAAACCTTGTTAGCTTGAGAGATTAATTCCGCGTGTGTCTATATTATATTTTGAAAAGCACAACGTTGCTAGAGCACACATAAAAAAAAGCCCCGGTCTGTTTATGCTTTTATTTAAGGTTTGATCCTCTGAGGATCTTCACAGCTTTGTCCACACACAAGAGGAATACATCTCAGGTTCCCGGGATGCAGTCGTGCAAATAAATAGGCAGACTTGTAAAGAAGAGGAAAAGGAGAAATGTGTCTATTGGTCGGAAAGGTGGCACCTTGCTAATGACGATTTATAGGTGGTGCGTGAAGGTTATCTGAAGCGGAAGTGAATAGGAGCTCAAACCGGTCTAAAGTGCAGGCTGTTCGAATATCACAATTCTTTAAAAGAATTCAGAGACTTTCAAGTGCTCTGCCACAACAAGACAAATCGGTCACGATATTGAAAGTCCAGTTTTAAGGAGATTGATTGATGCTGGCTCTTCAGTTGGTCTGCCGTGGTGTCACCCAGGTGGGTGCTACACATTAGTGACCTAATTAGGAGTCCCCCCTGGAATGTAAAGTGCTTTGGGTGGCTAGAAAAGTGTAATCAATAATTACTATTATTATTATTATTATTATATACTGTTACAAAACTAATTCAACCTCATGCCCCTTCGTTATTTTTATAAATAAAAAAAATGTAATTGTGCAAATGGAGTGTGATATGTCCTAACAATGGTAAGCCCTGACCAGAATATAGAATGTGACGTTCTTAAATGTTGCAGACACAACAATTTTCTTGGGGAAAAATAGGAGCCAACCAGGGACCTGTGACCTCTGGAAATGCTAAGGCTGTCACAGCCCTGGACCATTCCTTTTCCAGTAGTTACTCTATGGTCCATGTACCATGCCACCATCCTGACAAGCTGTCCTTTCACAAAAAGGCTAAACTTGGTAGTAGTGGAGAGCATTTACGTACGTTGGATAGTCCTGGCTAAGTCTAAAGGCGTGTGTCGACCTAAAGTACCGGAGACTTTTAGTCCCAGGAACTACTTTTGTTGTCTGAGTTTCCACCGCAGGCTAAAGACCTGCGAGGATTGTGCGTAGTACGTTTTTAAAAATGGCAGTTGAAATGAAATGATCCGAGTACTCGGCCAATCAGAAATATTTAGGACTTTCTGAGGGGGCCAATAATGTCCTGGTTCCTAGGTTCCTAGTTCCTGGGGAATATTCCAGCGGTCGAGACACGCCTTCAGTCCGGAGTGGAGGGCTGAAGCCTCAGTACCACAGCAGCACCATGGTAACGACTAGTAAACTGCAGAATCAGGGTCTATGGTGTATGAGGCACAGCAGGAAGGAGTTCTACAAGGCCCTCTGTCAAAGAGATCCCTTAGACGGAGCAGACTCAGCACACAGGGGAAATGTGTCTGTGTAGGGGTGAGACACCTGTGGTCCTGCACCAAATCCTGTGTATTTTATTCATTGTTCATCAATTATTCATCTGTTTGCCATTCATCTCTGTTTGCTCAGTCTGCCATATGCTCCCACAAAGCAGGGAGCTGTCCGTTGTGCTGAACAACAGGAGGAGCTGGGGGGGGGGGGGGGGGGGGGGGGGGACTGTCCGTGGTGCTGAACAACAGGAAGAGCTCAGGGGAGGGGGGAGCTGTCCGTGGTGCTGAACAACAGGAGGAGCTCAGGGGAGGGGGGAGCTGTCCGTGGTGCTGCACTAAGAAAACATGAGGAATAAATATACTCGAGTTTAGGCTTCCACCTGTACTTGTTGTGTGTCAGATTTATATAAGTGAGTAAGAGTTAAGCTTCTATTAGGCGGAGCGTGTTGAGCAGGAGGCAGCGGGGGAGGGGGAGGGGGGGGGCGGGTACACTTTTAGCTCCAGGACAAATGAAAGCCTTCTATTCAGACAGGCTTTCACCCTGAATCACTAGCAGGGTCCAAAACGCGAAGCGCTAGCAAGCTCCTTCCCCTCAACAGCTAGATTCAGCCCCCTGTAATCCCCCCTTCTACTGATGCTACAAATCAGACCAGTACAAACACACACACAGTATCAACTATGTATTCGATACCAGAGGAGGAACAGCATTTTTGCCATTTTATTTCCGTTGCCTTCCGTTGCATCATATTGGGCATGAAACAGGCCTTTACGGATGGCAACACAGGTGTGGATTAATAAATAAAAGGCAGGCTATATGGTCCCCACTGAAAGATTAATAACCAGGATAGCACAGGGGTGGGGGGGGGGTCGACAGGGACAGGCTGGCAGAGGAGGGTGCTCAGGCAATCATTTCAGCCTGCTCCGTGTCTCTGGCTGACGAGCCAACATGACTCCTGACCATGACCATGACTCCTGACCATGACTCCTGACCATGACCATGACTCCTGACCATGACTCCTGACTCCTGACCATGACTCCTGACCATGACTCCTGACCATGACTCCTGACCATGATCATGACTCCTGACCATGACCATGACTCCTGACCATGACTCCTGACCATGACCATGACTCCTGACCATGACTCCTGACCATGACTCCTGACCATGACCATGACTCCTGACTCCTGACTCCTGACCATGACTCCTGACCATGACTCCTGACTCCTGACTCCTGACCATGACTCCTGACCATGACTCCTGACCATGACCATGACTCCTGACCATGACCATGACTCCTGACCATGACTCCTGACCATGACCATGACTCCTGACCATGACTCCTGACCATGACTATGACCTAACCTCGCTTCTCCTTTTTATTTTCAACACATTTGTTCACCGCGCCTCCTTGCTACTGTGGACAGCTTGGCTGACCCCCCCCTCTCTCTCTCTATCTATCTCCCCCCCTCTCTCTCTTTCTCTTCCCCCTCTCTCTTTATGTCTCGTTGTCTGGCTTGTGCACATCTTTTTCACTTCCCCACGCCCTCCTTCTCTCTCTCTCTCTCTCTCTCTCTCTCTCTCTCTCTCTCTCTCTCTCTCTCTCTCTCTCTCTCTCTCTCTCTCTCTCTCTCTCTCTCTCTCTCTCTCTCTCTCTCTCTCTCTCTCTCTCTCTCTCTCTCTCTCTCTCTCTCTCTCTCTCTCTCTCTCTCTCTCTCTCTCTCTCTCTCTCTCTATATATATATACATATATATAGAGCTCTCTTTCCGTATGACTTGATCTCTCTTCCCCTCTCCACATCTCTAACCTTATCTACGCCTGTCTCTCCCAAAGGAGAAGAGTATCCTTATGAGATGTTTCAATGCTGAGCATCACCTGCCGGGGGCCCTTTCCATGTGACACCTGCAAAGCCTCAGAAGTCTCACTCCACTTCATTTACTGCTGATGAACAAAGCCATATCAGAGGCTCTGCATACATCTAGAAACACACACACACACACACACACACACACACACACACACACACAGTCGAACGGGAAGAGTGTGAGCCTCAGATGATTCCAGTATACAAACACAAGGGCAATGAAATGGTGGCTTTGATTCTATTGAATGATGCTTTACATTTTAGACATTTTGTTTTGATAGAAAGTTTTTGGGTTTTTTTCCCTCCTGGGCTGCTTAGGAAAGATGACAGCTGTCATGGCTCTAAGGTCATCATTAGATCTTTTGTAAATAATAGTTTGGTTCCGTCAGAGTTGCAAGACCCAACTGTTTATAATGAACTGCCACTTGGTTTTAACAACAGCATTTATTTAAAATAGGTGATTGTCTCTGACCTAGGTAAAGTAATGTGAAAATGTTAACCTAGGTAAAGTAATGTGAAAATGTTAACCTAGGTAAAGTAATGTGGCATAAATCAGAAGATAGCCTCTACTGTAGCTTCAGCAGTCTATATGTTGCAGCTGTAGTGTTTTACCCTAATACTGGGAGGTATTTACCGCCCAAACACACACACACAGGCACACACACACACCTCACACACCTCACACACATACACACGCAATCCAGATCATCGCCTGGGGCTTTGAGAGATGCTGGCAGCAGGGATCAGCACAAGGTCAGAGTAGGTGTGGGAGAGAGGTCAGAGTAGGTGTGGGAGTGAGACTGAGGGAGAGGGCGACTTGTGAGTTAGAATAAAAAAATCAATACTCACGAAAAAAAAAACATTTCAGTGAGACAGAAAAGGCACACATTAACAATTTATTACGATACTCAGACATGGTAATGCCTTATATTTAAATAATGTGCTTGGTTATTTCTACCTGTTTAATCTTTCTATTTGCACATTTCCTTACAGGATATAGTTTCTTGTATATGAGTCAAATGAGATATAGTATAGCGCTGAAGATGAATTATTACGTTTTTTCCTCAGCCTGCACTACGCCAATGCAAACAAATAGGCTTATGAACAATAAATGATCCGCCTCTCCCTTGACTTAAGATGATCCAGTTCAGCGGAGAGCAGGCTGCTTTGGAATACAGAATGCTGCCGTTCTGCCAATCTCCTTTCCCACACAGAAGCACCTCCACTCGACACAACTGAGTCATATTTAGCCCCCTTCTAGTTCCACGCACAATGGCAGACCCAAGTGATACAAAGCAGACAGGTGCTGAGAACTATATCTGCCAGACAAAAAGCCCTTTTCCTCTGGTTTATTAATTGGCGGCGCTGATGCCGTATGGGGCCAGGATGATTGACTGCACAAAACTCTCTTTCAGCCGTACCCGACAGCGCTGGAGAAATGAGCCCCCCCGAAAAAAAAAACCCCGGGGAAGAGTCTCTACGGAGAGTCTTTGACGTCTCCACGACCACATCTTTGTCACAATCGGATGTTCACAGCCCCCTCTTCTTCCCGTTGCCTAAACGACGACTTGATGATAGACAAAGAGAGAGAGAGAGCGAGAGAGAAAGAGAGAGAGAGAGAGGGGAGCGAAAGAGAGAGAGGGAGAGAGAGAGAGAGAGAGAGAGAGAGAGGAGTAGAAAAGAAAAGAGGGGAGAGTGTGGAGGGTGATATTTATAGAAATTGAAAGACATAGAGCTATAGAAAGAGAAACAACTATACAGAGGAAGAGAAAGAGAGATAGATCCTTGTTCTTTTTCCCTTCACAGAGATCCAATGGGGCATCAATCCTTCTTCTGCGGTCATTAATTGAAGTAAGTAATTACCCGGGGCGGCCTGCTGTGTGGAGGGACAGGCAGGGAGGATGGGGGGAGTGGGAGCTAATAGCTAGCTAGCTGACAGGCGTCAGAGAGGTGGGGAAGGAGATGGCTGCCAGCCAATACAGCCCAGCTAGCCGCCAACCCACTCCTCTCATTACATTTCCCAAAGGATGAGCTACTGAAGGAGGATGAGGGTAAGGCACGGAGACTTATGGGGGTGCTGACCACAGAGACAGAACACACTGTTCCTTCTCCATGGTGCTGACGTTATGCAAATGTGGCCTTGAAGGTCTAATATAGAGGCTACTGAAAGCATGCAGCCAGCCAACAAGAGGTGAAGCTTCGACCTGGACATATCTGTAGTAATATATTCGTTTTATACTTGTACCAAGAAGGTCCCTAACACCTAAACTACAGGTCTAGTTAACCCCATATTATATTTCAGATGAGCTTAAATATAACAGCAATAGCCATCTGTGTGAACTGTTTGATTTAGCCATCAGGCGGCTGTCCTCCTCATTGTAGGCCGGTACAAAGGACATGCAGTACTCTTACAGACTCAATGTGGCATCTCACGGCGTACTGGGCACAGGCTTCCTGTGTTATTTAGTTTAGCTTCAAAACACTCTGCCGGTTCCTTCAGCAAGGCTGTGAGGTGGAGAGTCGAGGTCACCAACACTGTGGTGGGGGCGCACACACACGCACACACACACACACACACACACACACACACACACACACACACCTTCCTTCACCTTGCTCTGCTGTGGTCCGATCTATTCTGGGCTTTGCTGTGTACATTGTACATCGACAGAAAACCACCAGCTTACAAATGAGGCCTGACACTTAGATGTGTATTAAATATGCCGTTGTAGACACGCAGGAACGGATGTCTACTGAAATCAGGGCGGCAAAGTGAAGCACAGTGCACACTGTGAGGCTAGGTGAACATTTACAGCTAATATAATATATGAAAACGTAAGGCTAGGCCACAATACTGCCTTGGGTTGCACCGTTTCATCATGCAGTTAAAACACTGGTGAATCTACATATCAAAGACGTTCTCTCCATTTCTGAACAGCAAACAGAGCAAGGGCCTGCTCCCTCCAAACCATAGAAAAAGTTCAAAGGGATTCTGTAGCCCGTATGTCTATATATGTCTGCTTTAATTCATGAACGCCAATTTATTTTGGAGAATTGAGTGTGCTGTACTTCATTGATCTCAGCTACATTGAATTATTATTAGCTTGGGAGGTGGTACTATTAATAACACAACTAGCCAAGACACCTGATTATCTTACATTACATTTATGGCCTTCACAGCTTCTCATAACCCCTTCATAGCTTATCATAACCCCTTCATAGCTTCTCATAACCCCTTCATAGCTTATCATAACCCCTTCATAGCTTCTCATACCCCTTCATAGCTTCTCAAAAGCCCATCATAGATTCTCATAACCCCTTCATAGCTTCTCATAACCCCTTCATAACTTATCATAACCCCTTCATAGCTTCTCATACCCCTTCATAGCTTCTCAAAAGCCCATCATAGATTCTCATAACCCCTTCATAGATTCTCATAACCCCTTCATAGCTTATCATAACCCCTTCATAGCTTATCATGACCCCTTCATAACTTATCATCACCCCTTCATAGCTTATCATAACCCCTTCATAACTTATCATCACCCCTTCACTACTATAGAGACTCCTGGTTGACTGACTTGGTTCAGCCATTTACAGTTCTGACTGGCTATATTAAAAGCCCCTTCTCATAGATCTGCCCCCACCTTAACCCATCTGACTGTGGCTATATTAAAGCCCCTTCTCATAGATCTGCCCCCACCTTAACCCATCTGACTGTGGCTATATTAAAGCCCCTTCTCATAGATCTGCCCCCACCTTAACCCATCTGACTGTGGCTATATTAAAGCCCCTTCTCATAGATCTGCCCCCACCCTAACCCATCTGACTGTGGCTATATTAAAGCCCCTTCTCATAGATCTGCCCCCACCTTAACCCATCTGACTGTGGCTATATTAAAGCCCCTTCTCATAGATCTGCCCCCACCTTAACCCATCTGACTGTGGCTATATTAAAGCCCCTTCTCATAGATCTGCCCCCACCTTAACCCATCTGACTGTGGCTATATTAAAGCCCCTTCTCATAAATCTGCCCCCACCTTAACCCATCGTTGGTCTGTGTCTAAAACACGATTAAGGATCCCATTTCAACAGGGCCTAGATTCTATTACAGCAGAACAAGGGCTCGGCAAACACAGAGGGACGAGCGCCTCCTCCTCCCCTAAGACAGCAGCGCCTCCTCCTCCCCTAAGACAGCAGTGCCTCCTCCCCTGTCTCCCCCCTAAGGCAGCAGTGCCTCCTCCCCTGCCTCCCCCCAAAGACAGCATTGCCTCCTCCCCTGTCTCCCCCCTGCCTCCCCCCTAAGACAGCATTGCCTCCTCCCCTGTCTCCCCCCTGCCTCCCCCCTAAGACAGCAGCATGGTCTCCCGATCCAGAGGAATGAGTGGCCAAATCCCCAGGCCCCAGGCATCTGAGCCGGGTGATAAGCGGGGAAGGCCCCCACGTGGGGAAACAGTATCTCCGCACGATCTGGGAAACTGAGCCACCAGCGCCTTTCTTCTGTAAACAATGTCGCATTTGGAAGAGAGAGAGAAAAGAAAAGAAGGGAAAAAAGGGAAAAAGTAACCAGCGGAGAGAAAGCGGGCCGTCCTATTAGGCAGATGAACATTGCTGTGTGACAGGCACCAGAAGGATATGGAGCCCATTAGCCTGAAAGCGTGCAGTAATTTGATTGGGGTGTGGTGAAGTGTGCACAGGAAAACAAACACGAACGTTACGGACGAGTCGCTCCTTTGATATTCCGCCATATGAAATAATGGCCACAGCCGATGATAATCCGGTTATCCGGTGTGTGTGTGTGTGTGTGTGTGCGTGTGTGTGTGTTTGTGTGCGTGTGTGTATCTCTGAACGCAGCTCTAAAAATAGTTATTCACTGAGGGATTGGTGTGATGCAAACAGCAGTAAAAACAGCAGCCTCTCAGATCCGTCACCATCACGATCTTAGAAATCCCCTTCAGCATCTATTTTTCATCTCAACGAGGACAGAAAAAGAATGACTAATACCGTGTTTGGTCCAGGCCTAATCTCTGGTGTTGGTTGTTGTTATTGTCACTGCGTCCATGCGTTTGGGAGGCTCATTATCTCAGAGACACACATGCCGGATCAACAAATTAACTGCTGTGCAGAATGTTTTGCCAGTAACATTGGGACCAATGTGAAACGCCATTGAGACATATCGTCATGTTGTTGCAGTATTCTTTAGATTTACGTTGGGACTAAAACTTTGGCATTTCAGACTTCCCAGAGCTCATTACAGTGGCTGAGAACTGTCAACTAGAATGTGCTAGTCACTGTTAGATCTATATATATTGTGTGTGTGTGTGTGTGTGTGTGTGTGTGTGTGTGTCTGTGTGTGTATGTATGTATGTATGTGTGTGTGTGTATGTATGTATGTATGTGTGTGTGTGTGTGTGTGTGTGTGTATGTATGTGTGTGTGTGTGTGTCCTTTCACTCACACTTGTGACAGTCTGCCACCCCTTAGTCACCCACACTGTGTATCTTAATGGAGCAGACGGAGACATCAGCGTCCAGCGTTGGACTCGGGGCCAGAGATCACACTCAACCTCTCTTCCTGTCTCCTCGTCTCATCAGACAGACAGAGGACCTCATTAGGTCCCAACTGACGGACATCTTCCCTTTCCTGGAGAGGAGGGGTGGAGTGGGGGAGTGGAGAGGAGGAGTGGAGAGGAGGAGTGGAGAGGGGGAGCGGTGTGGAGACGTGGCTGGGGGTCCAGAGGCAACGGGGACGGAGGACAAACTCTGTCTCTGTCTGTCTGTCTGTCTGTCTGTCTGTCTGTCTGTCTGTCTGTCTGTCTGTCTGTCTCTGTCTCTGTCTCTGTCTCTGTCTCTGTCTCTGTCTCTGTCTCTGTCTCTGTCTCTGTCTCTGTCTCTGTCTCTGTCTCTGTCTCTGTCTCTGTCTCTGTCTCTGTCTCTGTCTCTGTCTCTGTCTCTGTCTCTCTGTGTCTCTCTCTCTCTCTCTCTTTCTCTCTCTCTCTCTCTCTCTCTCTCTCTCTCTCTCTCTCTCTCTCTGCTCTCTCTCTGCTCTCTCTCTCTGCTCTCTCTCTCTGCTCTCTCTCGCCCATTCTCTGGCTCTTTCACTCTTTCTCTCCCGCTCTCTCCTTTTCTTCCTTCACTATGATGGGGGATAGCCTGGGCTACAGCTCTACACCTTGGATACAGGGCGGCAAGGAGACCGGATGCTCTCCCTTGACTACAGCTTCCATTCCCTGAATGCATTGCGTAGCTTCCTAGCACAGTCCGTTGGCATGGCACCACGGGGTTGCTGGCGGTTACCAGGCTGTTTCTATGGCACCAGCCGCACATGAACAGTCAAATTAAGAAGTTCAGTGTCATGCCATACACGGCAACAAAGCTCCAGACACCTATTAAAAAAAAACAAGCTACTCCATTCATGTTGTAATACAATACTTTCTAGGAAGCCTACAGGGACATAAATCAAAAACAAGACCCCATTCGTAGGCTATCAAATGGGCCCCTTTGAAAAGACAGCCAACCAGAGGTTCCTCTAGTAGCCTAACATTACCACTCTGTCAGCTGCTAGTTCTCGTTGCCTGCTGCCCGTCTCTAGCACGCCCTGCTGTCAGTGACAGACAAGCTGGCCAGGGATACCGTCTGCAGCCCTTCAGAGGGAGACAGGAGCGGCACCTCCCTCTGTCCCGCTCCACAGCCTCTAGAACATGGCACTGATTGGCCACTTGAAACAATGGAGGCAGGCCACATCTGTGCGTTTGGGACACGGAATATCTAAGAAGCGTTTCGAGTTTGAATGGTGTCTAGAAGCGAGAGCAGGAAATTAGGACACACAGAGTTAGTGCCACACGCACTTGTACTGAACACACACACACATCCACACACACACACACACACACACACACACACACACTGTGTAATCCCTATTGGGTAAAAGACCACGTCTTGATCTCAGAACATTCCAGAACTCCTACATTTTAAATATGTATGCTTTCAGACTTGAAATCCCAGCTGAAACGGAAACACACATGCAAGACTCTGAAAGCCTTTCCCTTTCTTCATTCAATTACAGCCAGGGCGAAGAACATTTGCAGTGAGCTGCAAAACATTTTGACAATAAAGCATTCCATTTCATTTTTCAATCAAATGCACAACACAGTAGTGAAGTGTTTCGATAAGTCTTCAGTGAATCCCTGAGAGGCAAGGATAAAGAAAAACAATCAGTGACTTGTAGAAAAGTTATTGCTTTATATAAAGGATATAAATCTTCTTAATTTCCTTCCTTTATCTAAAGTAAGATGTGTATTAATCCATTGTGTACAGTAATATATATTCATGCCTAGAGAAAACGTAAAACTTGTTGAAGAGAATTTCCCCCAAAATATATAGTATTACGTTTCTGCACCAATTTGAAAACATATTTCCTCTCGGTTTAACCCTAACCCAAAGAACGACACAATGTATTCCAGACTTGATCGAAATCAAAATGAGCTTGACATCTGAAGCTATACTCTGGCATAAGCCATTGTGTGCACTTAAAGTGTTTTAGGAATTCATTATTCCTGGGAATCACCGGACTCACACAGGCATGTGTCTGATGGCACCTGGAATTTAAGAATTCTCATCATAAACCAAAGCCTATACTATGCTAGGTTAATATAACTAAGGGCTGCGCTGAACATCCGTCGCACAGGTTCTAGAAATACGTTTTTTTTAGTTTTTTTTTTACAGAGATTACGAGAGGTCAATATAAAAATCGATGTCATTCAAATCACATAAGAGATGTTTTAATGGCTTTACTTTGACCAGCTCAAAACGTAATATTAACTTAATTATATAACAAATAAATATATATTAAAATATTACTTTAACAATTTAAAAACACTATTGATTGTACTTTAACGGACAGGCCCGGATTTGCTTGTTAGTGCACCAGTATAAACAACAAATATGTATATAACAAATACAAAAATGAACGATTCTTTATAATCCAAACGCTATTGTAACAAAAGGTTTACACTAGTTATTTGGTGAAACATTCAAACAACTTACTAACCCTCAATATTCATCAACTGTTTTTATCTAAAGTCACCCGCTATGACACTTACATCGATGATTTCGACGCTTCCCCTTATACATTGTCATTCTGTATGGGTCCAGTTTTGCGCGTAAGAAGTCCCTTTAAAAAAAGAGTCGACACAAACCAACAATCGTCTGCTTTCAGCTTGCAGTACTTTATCCCTTTATCCTTGGAATAAATCTGTCTTTTCTCGTGGTGAATTGAAACCACTTCTTGAGCAAGGACCGTACCATGCGTAGATGCCGGAGAGGGGTGTCTGATCACGGTAATTTTTGGGGCTTTTGTGCCACCTCACACAAAAAAAAAGAAACAACAAAATCTACAAACTTATGAATGTCTCTTTATATTCACTCCCAACACTAAAAGGTTCCATTGGTATCGCAGGCTTAAGGAGAGGTAACATAAATGCTTTGAAATCACAAACCTGCTATAGACCATGTTGATTTATAGCTCATTGCTGTTGGGGATTTATTTGAGACTGAATAAGAGAAAACAGACTAAGAATGTCAGCATCAATATTCAGTTGACATGGTCTACTTTCTGTCAATTCCTTCAGTCACTCCATTCCTACCAACATTATTATGAAATACTTTTTTTTCAGAGATTTTCAATGCCTTGTGATCAGACATGTTATTAGTGCAGGCTTTTACGTACAGCTTATTCCAATGAAGTATAGGGATCATGCCTTTTGTCTGTCGTTCTCACTATTTGTGTGTCAGTGTATGTTGCCACGTTTGCTGTTTACCATGTAAAGTGTGTTGGGGTTGAAAGGCGCTATGAAAATAATAACATGTATTATACATAAGGGGGATTGGGATGCTGAGGCGTGTCCTGTCCCGATGACAAGGAAAAGTCAGAGCATCCCAATAGCAATATATAGGGGAAGGGGGGGGGGGGGTTGTACAAATTGAGGAGGGGTGAGTGAATAAAGGTTTGTCAGAGTAATTTTGGTTTATGTTTCATAGAACAGATCCTCACCCATATGTCCTGTCATTATTTCTCTCATGGTTTCAGAATGAGAGATGGGGCACCCAACAGACTGGCGGTTGGCCCACGGTCAATAGTGCCAAGACAGCTCATATCTTCAACGGCCAAATAGGGTGGAACAGCCTTATTTATCCTCCTACTCTCCCAAAAAAGAAGCATGCATTAGTCATACACTTAACACGCGTTTAAAAAAAACATGGTATTGAGGCCCAGGACTGATAGGGATAATATGAGAGCAGGAAGTCATTGTAGCAATATTTGACTTGACTATGATGATCTCACATATGGATTATACATCCTGTGGTATTTCCGTCTAAGCACGGATGGCGAGGGATGGGGGCTTCATTTCCTAAAAGGAGACAGCACTGCTCAGGAAAGGCAGAGGACATGTGTTGTCACTGCTTACTCATTCCACATGACATCATGTCCGCATGGCCTGAATACCAACACATTAAGCCTGAAGAGGAATCGCACCGTGGAAACAAACAACATCAAATCAGATTAAATTGGAATATGGAAATAACTACAATCTAGTCAATATTTCTCAACTCTGCAAATACAAATGTTCTAGCTTTCCAATGCATCTAAACAAAGCAGAGCTATGTGTTTGCCACACACGTGTAATAAATAGTCAGAACTTGTGAGAAATAAACCATGAAGCCTATTTCACCTTCATAGGCTAGAATTCAACCCTTTCAGGAAGTGTCATTGTGTTCTCCGAGCACAATCTCACAAAAGCCAACTTCAATCGATTTATATTTAACAAATCAGGGGTTAACAGCAAAAGGGATTTTTTCCACTTGTGTACAATAATATATCCTTAGCTTGTAGAGCCATCTACTGTCAGTATGCTTTATTGCACGAGTATTTTGAAAGGAATGTCTTCTACGCACCTGCAAATACATCTGAAGTAAATAAATAACATTCTGTACATTTCTTAGAAAATGTTTGCTATCAGGAATGTATTGATCTGATGTTATTGCCAGTGGTATGTCCAGACCTTTTTGATGGGGCATTAACTTAAGCAGGGGTGGCATGAAGTAGGCTAAGAGCGCACGCACACACACACACACATACACACACACAAGCACACACACACACACACACGCACACATACAAGCACACACACACACACACACACACACACACACACACACACACACACACACACATTCACACACACACATCGGAATAGCATTAATTTAACATTTGTAGCTCCAATACCCATATCTAATTCAATTACTAACATTACAGTGTCTAAAATAAAAAAGATAAAGAGTCAATAATCAGTCAATACACAATGGAGTGGCACTATACAAATTATATAAAGCCTCCATTCTTTATTATTTAAAGAAATTGTACCTCCAAAAGTAGGATACATACAAAAGAAGACAAGGATTTGTGCAGACTAGACACCACTCTGGCCCATTGCTGCCTCTCAGGTTGAAAAATGAATTCCACCTATGAACGTAAGCTTGGTCTACTCACCAACCAGTTCGAACTAAGTCCCACCTCTGACAGGGCAGATAGCCAATCATAGTTTAGGATAATGGGGTGGCACCTGGGATGGCCACTCAAATTTCAGGGGTGACATGTGCCACTCCAGGCCACCCCCTGGACATGTCCCTGGTTGATCCTGGGGCAACAGCTAATTAAATTGCATTCACCCTAAGGTCACCAAGGTCTAAGGTCAGTACTTCATGACAAACTGATAAATGGTCAACTTCACAAGAACAACAAAATGCTGGGAAGGTAAGTCGATATATCCACAACATGTGCCAGGGGCAATAGCCTTCAACAGAACTTCCAATTGGCACATCAGTCTCCCATCTGTGCTGGGTATATAAGTGGTTTGTCATAGCATATCAGGTTAGTCATAGCATCTCAGATTAGCCATCGCATCTCAGGTTAGCCATCGCATCTCAGGTTAGCCATCGCATCTCAGGTTAGCCATAGCATCTCAGGTTGGCCATCGCATCTCAGGTTAGCCATCGCATCTCAGTCAAAGCCATAGCATCTCAAGTTAGTCATTGCATCTCAGATTAGCCATCACATCTCAGGTTAGCCATCGCATCTCAAGTTAGCCATAGCATCTCAGGTTAGCCATCGCATCTCAGGTTAGCCATCGCATCTCAGTCAAAGCCATAGCATCTCAGGTTAGTCATAGCAACTCAAGTTAGCCATAGCATCTCAAGTTAGTCATTGCATCTCAGATTAGCCATCGCATCTCAAGTTAGCCATAGCATCTCAGGTTAGCCATAGCATCTCGGGTTAGCTAATACATCTCAGGTTAGCCATAGCATCTCATTACATTGGATGCCAAACATAGAACGTCAGTTTGGATGCAGTGAATTGGGCTGCAATCCACAACATGGTGTAAGTCACTTCTAAGCTGACTTCACCAAGACATTCAATCTACCTCCTCCTTCTGTAAAACGCATAACCACCTCTAACTGTCAGTCAGTAGAGGGTTCAGAGTGCAGTTATATCTAAAGTTTGAATACACATCCTGAATAAGGACGAACCTTCCCTTCTAGAAGGGTTGACATTCTCAGTCAGGCTACGTTGACATTTGAAATATGCTGCCCTCATTTGGAACAAAGATGGATGGATTTAGGATTTGTCTGCGGGGTGCATGTCAGATTTTCAGCTGTTGAAGCTCTATTAACACATTAGAGAGTGTATTAAACCACGCAACATGAAACTTAAACACTAAAATAGTTTAGTGAATCGTATGCCTGCCA